>CM031239.1:51232977-51832977 GCA_018340775.1 Taxus wallichiana var. yunnanensis
CTAAAAATCCTCAAGAAAGAAAAGGAGTAGATCTAGAGGAGGTGGTTAAGAATCTAATAGTGGCGAAATCAAGGATATTTCCTACAAACTAGCTAGAGGAAAGAAAGGGATAGGTTAATGTTGTCAATCCCAAAACTAACCTCAAGGTCGAATAGATTTGGAAATCATCCTAGAGGTGATCATACAACTGATGATAAATCAAAGGGACCCATGGGGTCATGAAATAAGAAACAACCACTAATGGAAAGAAAATTGGTTCCTGATCCATTGACTACTAGAGTATCTATGGTAGAAGAGGATCATGTCATTGAGTGGTGTGACAAATGATTTCTCCCATATTCACCATATGATCTAAATGAATAAATTGAGTAAGGTTGTAACATCCTCATTTATAATTTCAGAAAATGGGGATTTTTTTAAAACATAATGTTCACTGTTCTAAATTCATATAATTTAAAACACACATTCCTTTGCTAATCCATCACATAACAGAAAACCATATGCAATTGTAATGACTCGGTGTAATACCGATATCTCATTTCATGACTCAGTATTAAACTGATCTCTCATGTTTATCATGTTATTTTGTATACTAAGTATACTTTGGTTCCTTCACCCTTTACAGTCATTCAAGTGTTATTGTCTAAGAAGCCAATAAGAGTATATGTTACTAATACTCATATGAAATATTGAAACCTTATACCGTGACGTAAGATAATGGAACCAGAAGTTTTCGATACTTTGGATAAAGTTTAACATCATGTATATCATGCCTTTATTCCTAGATGGCATACTCATTGTAAGGAATATGTCCTTCACCCCACTAAAAAACTTCCATCTAGATTAGACTTCGTTGACTTCTCACAACCCATTCTCGTATACTTTTCACACTAAATAGGTATCACTTACATAATCTAGTGTGGATAGTCCATGTATGGTGACTAAGGATAAGTAGACATACTCGATTCTACTTACATCGATTTTGGTGTGTTTACTCACCCTAGGTTAACATAAGTGACAAAAATGCTAGGCTATATGCCTATCATAGTTTCGAGTAAAACAGTTGACTCTGTAATTTAACATTATAACAGATTGCATTTAGAAGAGATAAGTGAAATTTCATGCCATAGTGGCTACTCCAAGATATCCACCTAATAACTAGAGTCATTAAGTCGGTTCGAGATCAACTATGTTGCTTCGTAGTCCACTTAGTTCCTATAAACGAATCTATCATACTTACAAGTTCATTCATTAATTGATCATTAGTTTATTAATTGATTTAATTTTATGTTATGCATTATTCCTATGGATCAAATATGTTTGTATGATTAATCCTTGAAGAAGCAGATCGTAATGAACCTCCCTTTGAATTGAGGGTATGCAGATAAAATCTGCATTTTTCTCAATGAATTTCACTATATATATTTTATTAGTTCATCAAGCCTTAATATTTAATCTAATTAAAATAAGTAAGGACATCATGAAGTCATAATTTAATTATGTCCATCAATATGTATAAATCAGATTTGTATAATTGTTCAGTTATATTTAATGACTTATTTATTCCTTATCCCATTCTTATCATAACTTTTTTATATTTCCAATGTAACATACATTGGTTTCCATTTATGTAAGATCTTATAAACAATTACTTTTAAATATGTAATCAACAATATAGGATAATATTCATTCATTATGTCCTTCTTAGTATATAAGCATGTTCCCATTTTTTTCCATATAAGGACTAATATCTTAATCATATGTCCATAATAAGATAAAAGGGTATAACCCTGATAAGAATGCAACATCATTATTTACCACATAATATCACTCTACCTCCACATCCAAATAAGGTTTGACATATCGGAAATATAGCCCATAATATTTGACCATTATCTTCATAGAATAATGGACTTAGACCTATAGTTGCTTGTTCAAGCAACACTTAATTCCTTATATATCTAATAAGTCGTATGTAAATGACTTAGAAATAACAACCAAATCAGTAATGATAATGCTGAAAATATAAAAAAACTTTCAAATTCTAATCATACAATAAGTCATTTATAACAAATGCAGAATTCACTTTATTCCATACATAATAATTATTTTATAAGTTTTTAAGTCAACAATGACATCATTTTTCAACAATTACAAAATACTATGGCACTAGGCCTTCATAGTTTTTCCAAAAGATTTCTTCCAAGAGCTTTTAATAAATTTATGCATCCAAATAAATGAATTCCATCAATAAAATAAATGAAAATTCCTATAAGTATTTCTTCTTTCACCTTTCCTAAAATCCATCTACAAAATTGTTATCATGTTTCAGTTCACGATAACTATGCATGATAAGTACTAAATCATTATAACAACATGCTTCTATCTAGAAATATTAATGAAAGTTACTCTATTAATTAATGAAATTATTCTAAGTTCTGAAATGTCACAATGTCGAACAAGGAAGGAATTCAATTTGAGATACATCCAAGAATGAATTATGTATACACAATAATAAAGTTTCATTAATTAAATTAACTTAAGTCCTTTTGACCCTTAAAACTAAAAAATAAGAATCCAAGTTTGTCAAGATTTCAATAATATAATTTAATAGATTATATGTTTGAAATATATCACCTTGTTCTTATTTTTCTATTTATCTACCTACATAATGAATTCAACACATCTCAATACTTAATTGTTATACTAATCAATAAATAGAGTAATTCATTGCACAAAAATTATAAATATCTTCAAATAATCTTATGATATCATTTATAACAGCCATCAAGTAAAACAAAAATAACATATATCCAATTATCTATGCAATAATCAAATCTAACTTGATTTAACAGTTAAGATATTTTTCTTTCATTGTCATTAAATTAAGTTCTCCTCACAAAAATAGATAAATGGTACTATTATCAAATAAAGGTGGTTCAATATGAAAATATTACAACATAAAGGAGATCAAATGAAGGTTTCAACTTTCAACGACCTCATAAATACAAAAAAATAAGTTTGGTAAAAACCTCAAAATAATATCGCTTACCTAATACTACAACAAAGTGAGTTTCACCTAATATTTCAACATTATTTTAATAACCGAAAGACATAGAAATACTTTACGCCAAAACCAAAATTTAATAATTTACAATCAACAATAATGATGTATTTTATATCCTACTTGTAGTGCCCACTTCCCTTTGACACCTTTTTGATACTCGATCTTGATACTCGTTGATCACATTATGGGCATTATTATGGTTTTGATTTAGTAATATGTTAGATATTGGACCATGGATTATTGTTGATTTTGATTTAGTTATGATGCATGATGATTATTAGAGACATTTCATATGTGGATGATGATATTATGAATGTTGTTCAGGCTTGTGATTTTTGATATTGTGAGTAGACCTAGAAAATGGACATTATATGATGATGATATAGTTGTTACTTTGATGTTGATTTATATAAATTGTAAGTGTTTTTGTTAAATTTCTTTGATTTTGTTGTGATTCACATATTTAGATGATTTTGTGATTATATTTATATCATGTTGGATGTTCTGATATGGCCATGAGGCCAAAGGAGGTATTTGTGTCTTGTAGGTTAAAATATCACAACAAACATTGGGGGATTGGAGACCAACCACATTGGAATTCTAGATGAATTCAACAAGGTCGCCATGGAAACATGTTTTGTGTGTGTGTGTTGTATTTCGTTAGGGATTCCCATGGGGGGGATCACCTTTGAATGTTACCAAGGGGTTTTGTATATTTTATTAATGTTGTTCTTTTTTATTATTGTTGTATGTGTTTTATTAGTGATGTGTCCCTTTCTTTTATTTAATTAGGTTATGGAGAATTAATGTGAGAAACATATGGTTAAAAGTTAATTAATTTTAAATTTAGATATAAGAAAGTAATAATGGAAGTTGTTGGCTCTTTGTATTAAATATGTAAGGGATGTGTAAGTATGTGTAAGAGTTGTGTAAGTCAGATTTTGGAGTATGAAACATTCCACCTCCTTGGGAATTCAAATTTGTCCTTGGGGGCTGTTTCTGAGGCTTGTGTGACAAGCAAAAATTGTCCCATGCCTATTAAAATTATTTACCAACCATACCTATGGTTGGAGGGTTGATTTTAACCCTTTTGAATGCATTTTTATAAGTCAAGTTGCATGTTTAATTGTACACTTCTTACATTTTATTTAATTTAGTCCTTTGGGGTGTGGGATTTTTGGAGTGTGCAAGTAATTTTTCATATTTTCACCCACCTCTTTATTGTGCTTTAGAGAATGAAATTTTGACTTTTGTGTTGGAGTTGAGGATGTGTGATGTGGCATCCTACATGGATCCACATCATCCTCTTCTCTTCCCTCTTCTATAAAATTCAAACTCATTGCCTTGTTTTGGGTTGTTGAAACTTTGGAATGCTTCCTTGGGGTGAATTTTCTTGTGCTTGGAGCTCTTGATTTTGGAAGGAGATTGGAAAACTTTGCATGCTTGTTGGTTGTTGTTTTGGGACTGTATTTTGGCATTGAAGCTTGTTGTTTGGAAACAAAAGCTATCATGGAGAGGTAAGAGCTTGGCTCTTGGAAATACTCTTCTTTTCCTTCCTTTTCTTGAATATGTAAATGTTGGTATGTTTGTTATTGTTGTGGGCTGTGGGTAGACTGCCTAGGAATGGTGTAGGAGAAGGCTATGGGGAATCCATGTGGGGGCCATAAGGAATGCCATTGGCATCAAATTATTGAGGAGGGAGTTTGGGTTTGGGATCCACCATGGAAAATAAATAGCTTGCATTTCTTACTTTATGGGGGCATAAGGAAAATTGTGGGGGCATAAGGAGGGATTGTGGGGGCATAAGGATATGTGTGGTGAATTTTATTGGTGGTTTGTTATAGGTGGATGCCCAATTCCCATTGGGAGGCATAAGCAGCTTCCCCATAGCTCTTGCTCCTTTGGCTTGCATGATGAAGCCTGAGTTAGAACTATTTTAATATTTTTAATGCAAATTGTAAACTGCTTGTTTGTTTTGGACTATGTTTTTGAATTAAAATGTGCATGTTGAAAGAATATTGTGTGTTGTGGAATCTTGTTGTTGCCATGGGTTGATATACATTTCTTATTGCATTTTGGTTGGGGCTCGGGGCTAATGATGAGGGGTGACTTATCCTTTCATTGGATGTCTTGGTTGGGTGGATGATCACCTTTCCCCCACTTTTTTTGTGATCAAATTGGAAGAAAAAGGAAAGCTTGCATGTTGCTGTTCTGGAGCATTTAAAATGCGCTTTTGATAGTCCCTTGTGAAATATATTTTATTATAACCTTTCCCACTTTGAAGTGGATGAATTTGTAAAAGTTTTGAAATGGAAAGATGCTTGTATTTGGATATGAAAGCTGTAATTTGAATTGTGAAAGAGATATACCTTGTTTTTGGGTTTTGAAAGAAAGACATGAAATTTGTAAAGTGAAATGAAAAGAGATAGACTTTGTTTTGCTTTGAAAGAATGTGAAAGAAAATGTAATATTCTGCTATGTAATTCTGTATGATGAAATTTGAAGGAATAAAAAAAGAAGTTGAAAAATTTCCTTTGGAAATAAATGAATGAATGAAATGTTCTTTCCAAATTGTATTGTAAATTTAATTCTGATCATGTCAATGTTTTGGGAATCTTTATTGAAAGGAAAAAAATGTATGTGAGGAAAATACAGTGTTTTACCTCTTTTGGAAATGTGTAAAATTGAAATCAAAATTGCATTTTGGGTTTAGAATAGTTTGATTTAAATCATTTAAATGTATTAGACTATATGAGAAATGAAATTTCCAATATGGAAGATGAAATTATTAAATAGATCCCTCAAGATTTGATCTCTGTCATTGTAAATTTAAAACTGGCAAATAATTTAATTAAAATGCATAGTTCGGGCCTGCACACAATAATCAACTTTGAAACATTAAAATTTAGCATGCTATGATATCAATGCACTCAATTTGACAAAAAAACACAAAAGAAAATCATTTAAAACATTGCAAAAAAGGGCCCAAACCATTCACGCTTATTTTGCGGACTTTTTCACAAATGTTGGAAAAATTCAAATTGGAATCAATCAAGCAAAATCACCTTCCAAAAACATCCCAAATCCTTCCTAGAATAGTTCTCCACGTCTATTTGAAATGTTGAGTGAAGGAGGAGACCAAATTGAACCAAATTTATGAGTAAAATTTACCATTTTGCTTTTAAAAAGCTTGCAAGCCGTGTTCTTAAAATTGACCCTTAAACTTTATCAAAATATAAAATTTATGATTCTTGTGCAAAGAGGGCATTGATAGCTTTCCATAAAGTCCTTGTTTGCCCAAAACCGAGCTTTCTATCAAAATTTATGGCCTTTTGAAGTTTTCTTCACTGGCATTAAAATTTTGGGAAAAAATTCCTTGGCGGGCCCGCGGCCTGAATTTTTTCCCTGGAAATTAATAAAAAATTTGGGAAAATTTTTAACATTTTCCCCGCCACTCCACAACCAATCAGAGGCTGCCACATGGCCTCACAAGGCAACAATAGAGGCACGGCATAAAATTCTTCCTTGGAACTTTTTAAAAACTTTTGGAAAATTTTGTTATTTTCCTCCACCGGCCCACAATCCTACATCCATCAGGTACTACCATGTGGTAGCATGGGGTGATAGTGGAGGGGGTGAAACCCACGTGATTTTTTTTTTTTTGAAATTTTTGTTTTTGGAAAATTTTGATAGAAATCCCATGCCCCCACACTCCCACCACCGCTTTGGAAAAATACCCTCCACGGATACATGGGCCCGCGCATGCTTTTTACCCCTTTCCCCTCCTTGGAAAATTCTCCCAAAAACCTCCACCACCCCACCCTTCCCTAATTTCTTCTCCCCCACTTTGGCTTGTTGAGTGCCACGTGTCCCTGGTGGTACAACAGAGGTACGTGAAAAATGTGGACCTTGCTCCTGCGTGTGGAAAATTTCAAAACACCACCCCATGACCCGCCAACCCAAAAATGGATTTTCTCCCCCACTCAACACGTGTCCCTTTTGGGAAAATTTTCACCCCAAGGCCCACCGGCCCATAATTGGAGTTCTACAAGGAGTTAGGAGGACTTATTTATATCATCGAAACGTGAGAAAATTTCCTATCCGATGGGAATGATTTAGGGAATTTTTGAATGTATTAAGTGTGAAAAAAATCAAGTTAAAAATCTGAGCTTGTTAGAGAGTGGGTATGGTGATAAATTACCCTCTGAACCCAACTGAAACTTCTAACCCTAAAATTTGGACCTTGTGACATTTGATTAATATAAATAAAAGGGAAGTATGTTCTAGTCGATTAAACTTATTCTAGGACCTATTAGTGATAGTTGTTTCCTTGTAACCTAGCTATTGACGCTTCGATAAAAAAATTATTCCATAATTTTCCTAACTAATCCTAGGTTGTTTCTTGGGTCTCAAGAGGGTTGTTTTAGTAGGCATCACACTACTCATATAGAATATCATCTCGAGCAACTATAGTCAATAATAACAGAATAAATCACAATTGTAAACAAAAAAATGTCACGGGTTTGATCACACAGGGGTTAATAATTCCCCAACTCATTCAAAGATAATCCTGCAATGACTTGATCAAAATTATTTCAAACAAATTCGATAAACCCACTCTCAAGTGAGCTATTTTCATGGCGAAAAACTAGAATGAAATGATTCTAAGTTTGATACAAAGAAGGATTCAAGCCACAACATGTATTATGATCCTTAGGGGTCAACTTGGTGTCCCATGATCGAGTGAATACCAAAATGTTAAAAAAAAAAAAAAAAACCTAGAAGAATAAATCAAAGAATTGAAACCAAATGTCTTCCTTAATGGTATACAGAACCAGACTTATAGTTAGTTCACTAAAGTCAAAGAAAAGTCTAGAACAATATTGATACAGAGATCAATCAATTGAAAGCTATGTAAATCACTATATTCCCTCTAAGAAAACAAATCAAGAACCCAAGTCGAATGAATTTCCCTAATGGAAAAGTGCAATACTCAGAAATAAGTAACATAGAGACCATAATCTAAACATTGCACATGCATCTAGACTCGTGCCAACCTAGAAAAGGATGGTCTTAAAATAAGAAAACAAGTAACCCAAAATTGAAAAATGGGTCTAGAATCATACCAATAAACATTATCATTTTCCCTTAAGGAAAAATTTGAATAATCACAACAGTTAACACCCAGAATGGGATTAAGCCCATTTTTAGTCTATAAATGTATTACTCCAAAATTCACAAACCGAATGGTCAAAAGGACCGAATCCATATCATGTAATACATTAATCAAGATAGCTAAACAACCTATTGTTTAATGCCAAACTTAACAAGAAAACGTGCACCAAAACGTTATCTCATATGGGTATATGCCCATAATATAAAGCTTTCATTTATTACCAGAACCATTATTATACAACTAGAAGCAATAATCTCATAATATTTTCCATAAAACATTCACAAATTCATTTTGCAAATAGAGTCGTAGTAACTGACTTAAACTACAAAAGCAAAAACAATGAACAACCAAAAAACTCAACTCAGAAAACATTTTCAAGAATGAGAAGAGTTATTTTTAGGAAAATAGTTAAACAGAGAAAAATATCGTAATGAGTTAGAACCTACCATGCATGGTAGTGTTCTTGAACTCGTTTTATAAGATTCTAAACTTTCCTGCAAAGTTTCCACAACAAGATTTCAACAAAAAATTCAACAAAATGCTTCAAGAACCCATTATGTTGTTTCCAATATTATTTTAAAGACTCAAAAATAAATTTATTCCTCTATTCTTGTCATGTAATGACGAGTTTACAGATGCAACAAAAATGAACTACCAGTTTGAGAAATAGGAAATCAACATGCACATCCATTGAGCTAGAAAAATCAAAATGAAAGGTAAAAGTAACTCTTTCCTCTTTCTACCATTCTATCTCATCATTTCCAAGGTGGTATTTTCTCATGGTTCAAGATAAATTAATGCTAGGATGGTTTTCCAGTCTCTCCATTGAACCCATCAACCATCATTTAAACTGAGAAATAACTATTAGTTCAAATAAAAATGCCAACCTTTTCGTGATTAACTTTAGAGTGAATGCCAAAATAAGTAGGGTCATTGCCAAAGATGGCGGTACCTACCATTAATTATAAAATTTAATTCCATAAGTAATCCTAAGAAATCTTTCCACCGCTCTTATCTCTAACCCAACCTTACCCAATGATTCCAACCTTAGTTGTCCTTAGGTTAGGTTCATATTTAGGCTTAGGGACAAATTGCCCTTTTAAATAAATCACCATAGCTTAGGTTACATAATAATGAATCCCTTAGGATATTTTAGTGCATAGTTTAAATTAGGGTATCCAATTTATGTCCCCTCCATCAAGTATCTAGGTTAGTTTTTTAGTACTCTTTATAGCCTCTAAAATTAATTCATCATGGTGTAATACGAAAATAATATGGTTGAAGACTATGAACCCTTTAAACACAATTTCCATCATTTGAAACCAAGGAATGAGATTAAATAACTGATATTATACATGTATTCACAAGATGTCACAAACATCTCTAGCAACCTTATTTTTAAACCCGACATGATCATTTATAACAACCTTAACGAGGTCAATCAACTTTTAAAAATGATCGAATATGATATTGATCCCAAGTATTCCTTGGATCATTGTAATTGATCTAAGGTATTGTTCTTCAACAATATAGATGCAATAAAAAAAGAGAAGATTTCATATCAAACTAAAATTACTTATAACATGGTACCATAATATAGAATTTAATTCTTACCAACAGGGTTCACATGATGCATCAAGAAAACTCAATTTAGTGAGTGCATGATAACCATTTAGGACTAGTAGAGTATTGAAAAGTATGGTTAACATCAAATTTATAAGATAAACATATTATCTATAGAAAACACGATCAATTAGTTCAAAATAGTATACCATCTCAGAACATGAATCATATATCAACATTTACAACTTCAGTTATAGAAGAAAGTAAAAATATCAATCATGGCAGAGGCATTACATACCTCCCCTCTAAAAAGCATCATCATCCTTATGATTAACTTAGTCCATAAACATATTTGAGAAAATAGGCATAAGTATAACTTACTCATTCAAAAAATTCTCAAACATATAACAAATTTGAAGAAATTTAAGTTTCTCAAGATTTATTACAATATCAAATTGTTGCACTAGTACTTACAAAATAAAAGTATGTTCCCAAAACTAGCAAAAATTAAAGATATATTTTTGACCAAATGTTTAGTTATCAATAAATCATAATTAATTTTGTTCAAATAGATGAGGAAAATTAGTTATCACATTCTTAAGATTCTCCCAATTTGTACTATCTTCACTAAACTAGTCCCATTAGACCTTGCATTGGTTTATTTCATAATTTCACAAGTACAACCACAATTATTCATAGGTCTTGGACCTATAAAGAATTCTAATTTAATACATGTGACTAATATGAAATGTATTTATTAAAGAAATAAATATGAAAAACATCATGCATCCATGTCAATGTGGGAGGCAATGCTAAGTGATAAGCTACAAGACTAATCACTTCTACAATCTCAAAAGGTCCCACAAAATGAGGTGATAACTTGGCTTCTTTGCCAAAAGTAATTGAGCTCTTTTTAGGCTTGACACATAAAAATACTTTTTCACCAAGTTTAAATTTTCTATCAAACCTTTTCAAGTCTCGTATAGCTTTTCTGCCTATCAACAACTTCCTTTAATCATTCATGGATTAATTTTACTTGTTGTTCCATTTCAGTAAGCATTTTAGGTCCAATTACCTCTCTATCTTCAATGTTATCCCAACTAACAAGGGTTCTGCACTTTCATCCATATAATGCTTCGAAGGTGCCATCTTAAGAGAGGAATGATAAGTATTATTGTATGCAAATTCAACTAGTGGAATGTATTCTTCCCATTTGTACTATTGGTCCATACAGTACATTCTCAACATATCTTCCATTACCTTATTTACTCTTTCTATTTTCCCATCCATTTCCATATGATATGCGGAACTAAAATTCAGTTTTGTTCCTAAGGATGCATTTAGTGTTTTCCAAAAATGTGAAGTCATTCTTGGTTCTCTATTAGATAAAAATCACCTCAGGTACACCATGCAATCTGAAAATTTTATGAATAAACATTTTTACAAGAACAAGTGAATCATCATGAGATTTCCAACAATGAAATGAGATACTTTTGTTACTTTTTCAACCACAACTAAAAAAATATCATGTTTATTTTTAGACATACGAAACCCTTGTACAAAATCCATAGTTATGACTTTCCATTTATATCATTGCGGTATGCTATGATGGTATAGTAAACCAAATAGATGCATATTTTTAGCCTTAACACACTAACATTCAAGGCAATGAGAAATAAAATCAATTATGTATTTTTTCATCCCCTTCCAAAAATATTGTTGTTTTACATCAGCAAGAATTTTTTTCACTCTAGGGATGTCCTAAGTAAGGTGAATTATGAAATTTTGTCATTAACTTCTTCCTTAACTCATTTTTCGAGGGTACATACACCTAATTTTCATATATTAAAATTCCTCTGTTATTAAAGTTGAAACCTTCATATCTTACATAATTAGAATCCATAGTAAGTGTTGTTTTTACTTGCTGAAAATATAAATCAGTCATCATTTCTTTCTTTACTTCATCTTTAAACCGAGTTCTCAAAGTTACAAGTGTAGAAATATGTTTCATATGACTTAGTGCATCTGCCACTCTATTTTCCTTACCTTTAATGTAACTTATGTCAAAATCATATTGAGACAAAAAAATTAATCATCTTCATTGTCTTGCATTCATATTTGCTTGTGTGAAAATATATTTCAGCCCAAGCTAGTTAGGTTTTAGGTCAAATGGTTTACCTAAGAGATAATGTCTCCATACTCAAAGAGCATGTATTATGGTAGTAGGCTCTAGGTCATGGGAGCATATTTCAACTTGTGTAATTTGAGCTTTATGCTTTCATAAGCTATAACATGATAATTTTGAAGTAATATACCCCCTAATCCTTCTCCATATACATCTGTGACTATTGTAAAGCTTTTGTTGGGATCTTTAAAAAGTCAAAATAGGTGATGTAATTAGCTTTTATTTTAGTGTTTTAAATGTTGCTTCACATTTATCACTCCAAACAAACTTTTTGTCTTTCTTTTGCAATGAAGTAATTAGGGAAGAAAATTTTAAAAATTCTTTAACAAATTTTCTGTAATACCCGGAAAGCCCCATGAAGCTTCTAACTTTATAAAAATTATTAGGTGTTGGCCAATCAATAATGGATGCAATCTTTACTAGATCAGATAATATTAAATCCTTTCTTATAACATGGCCTAAATAATGTACATTTGTTTCATAGAAAGAACATTTTGACAATTTACAATACATTTTTCTCTTTCTTCAAATCTCAAGTGAAATCCTTAAATGCTCATTATGTTCCTCTATGATTTTAGAATAGATAAGAATATTGTCCAAGAATACAAGTAAAATATTGTCCACATATTTTTGAAAGATATTATTCATCAAATTTGTAGTCATTTTTACCCATCTACTAACTTATAACCCCATGTTCATCAATCTATCACCCAATAGGTGATGGGATCTCACTGAGGCATGCATAAAGCAAGCCCTCCTTTATGTGAGAATTGTGAGAAGATCTTGCCATTGTTAGAGGATTAGTTACAAAGAAGTGAATATTCATGTAAAATCATAACATGAGATATCATATCCTTATACCCAAGCATTTAATAATAAGAGAAACATCATGACATGAAATACAAAGAACAGATATACCATAAAATATAAGGAAATAACACTAGGGTTTGCACCCCTGAACTAGATATTCAGAACAAATACATACATTTATATTGATCATAGTCTCAGCAACCACATTACATTCAAAAGGTTCATATTAGACTAAATGTAACAGGATCTAACCCATATATCGAGGTCCAGGTATGCTTTCTTTACTACTAGAATTTTATAGACCCATCCCTTAAACATGATAACATTCCTACAAATCCTATAATGAGAACCCCAACTCTTAGGGCCTCCTAATATTTTCAGCAGAGCTTCACTTTCCTCATACTATATGCCTTCCATCTATGTCTTCCTCGGTGCATCTTCTTTGATTCAAAGCATCTCTCTTTATAACACCAACACCCACCACCATTCCTTTTCTCAAAAGTATATCGATTGCAAGTGTCCATGTGGTCCTTCAATGGTTCATGTTTATTCTGTTCCAAGCTCTCAAATGTCTATAATGACGTCTTCTAAGAATATTCCATGCATGGAATATTCATTTCTTGACCACCAAGTCTTCACGGTGGCAACTTATCCACTTGGCATGCCTAGCCAGTCACGTTTTCCTTAAGTGCCTCTAGAATGCTGAATATGGCTAAGTCCTTAGACCTTGTGTATTGCCTTACACGTGCACCGTAGTTTCTCCTAAAGCCTTGTTAAACCCTTTTCCTATGTGCTTCTCCCTATACACCCTTCTTTGTATTGGTCCCACACGCTCATGTTCCTTTTAACACTTAGCCAATATTTCAAGGCCTCATATTACCCCACATTACACTTGTTCTCCATCCTCAAAAACATACTACTCCTTTAAAGAATAATGAATGGTGGAACCCAGAAAAATTGAATGAAGAAGTAAAGAATGGAAGAATGAAGAATAGAAGAAATGAAAGAATCAAAGATCTTGCTACTTGCTACAAGAGGAGTGGGAACTCCTTATTATTTCCTCGATATTTTCCCAGAATCCACTTCAGCCTACACCTATTAAAGTAGGTCACCCACTATATCAGTTACCTCCTCAAAAACTAGTTCATCACCCTTAGCATTTGGCGTATAAACAATCCCTTCTAGCTACTTGCTAAGGTCATCTAGCATCCATTATATGGGTGATCTGGGGATACACTCCTTAAGCCAATTTTTAATAAATACTCATAAGGTTTGATCACTTCTATCTTATTTTCTACCTCAAATAGGATCTTATCCTCTCCACATTGTTTCTTTTATGCTTCTCTTGTTATTTCGTTAGAATCTGCCTCATGTGTAGCAACTAGTATGTTTCCTACCTTATCTCTATTACATAGCTTATCATACATGGCATTAGCCATCCCGACGGTGGTCTATACAGTGGTAAAGATATTGGAATATCATGTCATTGTCTCCCCAATATTCTTCTTTTCTTCCTCCTTCTAGTGTGACAATTCCTCTTCTATTGATTCTAGAGAGAGCTACCACATCTCCATGGTAAGGATGCAGGTTAAGTATTAAAAGAATTACAAGGTTGACTCGTATTTATCCTCAAGAAGTTCTAGGTCTAGGTGTTTGAAAGTGATGGCATCCATGATAATTTTAATCTTCTTGTAAACCTTTCACACCTTCACCTTCTCCTCCCTTAGTTCACACCTTAACTGTGCATTAATCATGTCTTCCTGCTTTAGGTTCTTGATCTTCTTAATGAGTTCCTCAAGTATTCTTCTCCATTTATTCCTCTAAAAACCTTACCCTGTCATTCCTTCTGAATATTCTCACCTCAACCTCAACCAATACCTTATTGAGGGTGTTGCAGACTTGCTCATCGGATAACTATTGATCATTTATCAAGGGATCACTCCCTTGTTCTCTGGTATCTTCATTAGTACTCCTTGGATGACCTTGAACTTAGGCTCATCAACATGGGACTCAAAATCCCAAGATAACATCTTCCTTGTTCATGGGTATGCACCTTCTTCTTTGAATGAAGACCATAAAAGGATTTGGTCTATAGGCACAATACTGTGGAAGCGCGTGCACAATACCTTACTTAGATCATTGATGTAACTCATTCCTTTCTCCTACACCACTACCAAGCTCTTCCCTCCCATGTGTACTTCCTTTAGAAAGGTTACCAATAGGTTGGTATCTCCTCCCTGCTCCCATACTCCTTTTACATGCTTTCCTCCTCTATCTCCTTGATTTTTTGTCGCAAACACGCTCCACCTCCTGCTCCACCAAATCCTTTATTATGCACACCACTTCTCTCTTTAACCTCTTGTATCTACTCCTTGGTGAGGCTTAAGTTCCTCTGATCCTTTTTATTCACTTCCTCATCATCCCCTTTTCATTGAATTCCTTCCTCTTCCCCATCCTTTTCTTCATTTCCCTCATCCTTGGAGTTGTTCACATTGTATACAAGATGGTCCTAAGCCTCTTCATGATCATCATCATCTCTCTCTCCTTTGTAGGCCTCCAAGCTCTCTATTTATTCTAATTCCACCTTCTTAGTAACCTTTTTCCTCTTCCTAACTGGTGATTCTAGTATAGGAGACTCTTCCTTCTCTTCTCCTTCAATAGGTGACTCCTTCCTTGTCTATTCTTCTTATGCAAGAGGCTCTTCTTTCTCTGACACCTCTTCCTCAGGTGATTTTTCATTTTCCTTAATGGGGGACATCTTCCTCCTTGCATATGTTATAGGCTTCACACCTGACTCCTACGTGACCACAAATTATGTTGTTTGCACACTTGGTGCCTTCTTCTCTGGTGCCTCTTCTCTTTCCCTATTCCTTGGTGTAGCCCTATTCCTCTTGGTGGGGTCTTCTGGGATGGGTAAATCATTCTCCAAGTAGGAAACCTTCTCATACTTGGGCCTAATCTGCAGGTATACCCTTCCTACGGTCCTTCCAAAAATTGGCAACGTCATAGGTTTTATCATGCGCACCTCATGGGAGACATCTCCACATAAGCACACTTATTAGATTATACTAGATTTTTTCATAGCTCGTGGTGATCTTAGTCCACCTCACTAAGGTTGAACCTTATTCTTTTGGAATCCTTGAAGCTTATTGACCCCTTCTTTGAAATATTTCGTGGTGAATGAGAAAGGTAGTTTACACCATAGGCTCTTGGTCCCATCTCATTAATGTGAATCTTCTAATGCAAAAGTGTTAGTATATCAACCTCTCTTACCCATTCAACATGGATACCAAGCATGTGGCCATCCTCATCAATGGTTCAGAGATACGAGATATCAAAATAGTGTGAGCCCTTTTTATAATCATAGGACTGGAATGTCTCCTTAATGGCTTACTTGTCCTCTAAGTCATCATCTAGCGGCTCCCATTCACGAAAAAAATCCATAAAACTTAGATATTATTTGAGGGGTTATGTGCATCCTTTGGCCTACGAAGTAGAAGTGGTCCTCATGCACGCGTGACATCAACCATTGGTATAGTCGCTTGGGTTTGCCAAAGTAGGGAAAATCATAAAGTTTCACCAACCTAGCCTTCTCCAATTTTACCTTCATTTCATTATTATATATTAGCATCCCTTTTAGTGTGCTTTTTTCTATCGGGAAAACCAGTTCTAATGCCATCTCTTTCTTAGTGGTGTTTGTATGATGGTTGTAATCAATCACTTCCATCTTCCTTATATGGGATACCCATTCCTTTCTAAGAAACATGCCATCTAGGTATTACATCTCCACATACCACTCCTCATTGTAGGTATTATGCAACTTACTAAAAAAACTCTTCCTTACTCCTCTTCCTTGCTTTGCTCAAATATATGGCTTATCTTTGTGAAAATCCCCTTTACTCCCACGCCCTAACTACAAAATCCTAACCTAGACAATACTTTCAAAAGATAATGTACTTTACTAAAACCTTCCTCCCTACGCCCATGTACTTTATCCACTCTAGTTCGTAAATCACACTAGTCACGCACTTAGATTCTCACACTTTTTCCTTCACATAAATCTTCTTTGCAGATGCCCTAGTTTGTAAGAGCACTTCTTTATCACAAATTCAAGGTAATAACAATGTATCTCAACCTTCTATTTACAGCTTTTACTTCTCTTCCTGTAATAAATGTTATGCCACCCACCAATGTAATTTTACAAGAATGGTGGATTTTTTCACTAAATCCAACCTTAAGCACTCTTACCCCTGCGCCCAATCTTGTGCAAAAATCTTTACAACCTTCTAGCATGCAAAAATCCTTATTGACCAAAGATCCTCATGCACATGCTTGCAGCACCAAAGGCACTTCTTTTGTCCTTAACCTGATTTTTCCTCACTTACCTCATGTTGTTCCTATGCTTCTCATCCTTTGTATATGGTCTTTGTAAAGCTATCCTGATACCAAAATTCCTTATGTTCACCATTTCTATGCATGGTATTTTAATGTAACACCCTCATCAAATAATATATTCCTCTTTTTGCATTCAAGTGTTGACATATGATTTTCTGGATAAAGATGTGTTCTTTTGACTATTGAAGATCATGCTTGATAAGGATAAATATTTTCTGTTCTTAAAATCATTAGACTAAAATTATATGGTTATCAAGAATTCATTTTCACTTTGGAAAGATGAGCTACAATCTGGTTTTAAGAGTTGTAGAATTAATTCTTCTTTTGACTCATCCTTGGATCAATTTCAGTGATCTAAGGAATGTTTCAAATATTCTTCATAGACTGAATGGTAAAATTGACATTCAGTAGTTTGAGAGATGTAAAATATTGAACCTTGTTTGTTACAAATTATTTGAACTTATTTGAACTTATTTGAACATGTTTTCTTTCAGTTGTATGTTTGTGCTTGGGTCTTTGGTGATTGATCTTGGAAGGACATTAAGGAATTAAGAAAAATTCAATTCTTTGAGGATGAGTTTGGATTCCTAAGAATCTAAGGATTATCCTAACGGTAACCTAAGCTAGGTAATAACAACTATGTCCTTGTTATGTTTACTTATTTGAAATTTGTTCTAACCTATGCCTCTTATTCTAATTATGGGGTTGGTGTCCTAACCTAGGAATTGCACTAAAGGAATAAGGGAAGAGGATTACTAACGTATACTAGGTTACTTTTAGCTATTACATAATACTAAAGGGCTATGAATTGAACCTAACCTAAGGTGGTAATTCTAAAGGCAAATGCTTTAAAACCTATGTTGGTAATTGTTAAACTAACCTAAGTTGTATTTAAATCTATCATAAACTATTAAGGGAACCTAAGGGGTCGCATGTCACAAGGGTGATGGTTCCAATGGAAATTAATTGAGTTGAAAGGTGTTTAAATCAAGGAAGTATATCTAGATTTGGTAGGGGCTAGTAGACTTGGTAGAGGCTAATGTGGAAGCTCTAATAAAGGATGGAATTGTATATTTGTATTGAATTGGCATTTCCCAGATTTAGGAGGCAGTGACAAGGAAAGTTAAGTGGGAATTTTTGAATGAATGGCATTTATGGTTTTTTTGAGCCTTGGTATTTGTGTGCAAACCATCTTGGAAACTTAGAAGGTGGGTTTGTAGGATGTCATTTGGTTTTGCATGCATGGTGGGTTTTTCTCTGCATGGAGCTAGATGGTTCTTCAAACTAGCATTTTGACCTTTAATTTAAAGCTATTTTTGTTTTCTTAAGCCTATTTTTTCTTGAAGGAAAGTATAGGAGGCGTATGAGGAAAATAAGTTTGATTTTTGATCTTTCTGGAAGAGAAAAAGAGTTAGAAGCTTGGCTGGAAGTCTCCTTCGATTTGGTGGAAGAACTATCGTGGCATGAAAGGATCTAACTATTAAAATTCTTTATTTTATTCTAAATGAATCATTAGAAAAACTCTGCTCTCATGAGATTCATGTTTTCATGTCTGTCTGGTTATTTTTGCTTGCTGGGTTTGGTGAATCTTTGTGTTGTTTGGATTTGTATCCATGGCAAAAAAATAGTGATGTTTGGAAACTGCCTTTCTGTGCAAGTTTTATGACCTGCATGCAAGTGAAAATGGTATTAGAAACTTGTTCTGTATCTCTGTTTTTCTCTCTAGATCTTGTATTCAAAGTTAATGTGCTTTGAACTGAATTTTGTGACAATATAAGGATATGAGCTTAGGGAAACTTGAGTTCTGTTTTATTTTGCTTCAAGTTACGTGTTTGGAGGTAGACTTGTGTTGGTACTTTTGTTTTGATTAAACTTGTGTTGGAGCTTCTTTTTGATTGGAACCCGTGTTTGGGAAACTTATGCATTACTGAACTGTTGCATGGAGTTTGTATTTATCACTGTACTCACATTATTTTTCTAGTGTAGTTTTGAACATTTGTGTGTGAAGCTTAGATTTCTCTTTCTACTCCTATTTAACACTTAAGTGTTATGAACTCGTATTTGGGTTGATTCATTACATTCAATTCTAGTATTTTGTATTGGGTTATTCTTTTATTAAATGGCTAAGCTTATAACTCTTTATTTAAGTAACTTACTCACCAGGAGACTGGGTGAAAGCTTGTTTGAGTTATTTGAAATCTCTTTGAGATTTGGGCCGAAAACATCCGCCTAAAGGAATGTTGAAATTTTGTTTATTACTCGTATCAACTTTGAGATGGTATGAGCATGGGAATTGGAGGAAGTGTTCTTTCCACTTTGTTTTGAGGGAATCCCATGTTCTAGGTTGACTGTATTGTTTTATACCAAGTCACCACTATCACAAATTCGTGGTTGAGAATTTTTGTTTTTATATTCCGTTACTGTTGCTTTAGAGTTAAGATTGAGACATCTTTTGTATAAGGCATTTTGGTTCTTTCTCTCCCTCTATTTTGTCTCTTTAAAAAATTTGGGCCTTAGTGGATGATTTGGGTTATTACCTTGGACACTAGATCTATAAAGGAAAGAAACTTTCTCTGTCCCTACTATTTTGTGGTTAGTTCTTTAAATCACGAACCATTTACTTTTTATATTAATTGGTGAATCCTTTGTGAGTCTTCAATTTTGGGTTCGTGGGTAATTTTGAACTTGATATGTTACTATTTTGGGATGTCATTCTCGACTAATATAGTGATTGAGTCTTTGACTTCTTTTTAAGAAAGAAAATATACATATATATATATATGTATTATTTTGAGACTAGTATATGGTTCAAGTCTGCAGTATGTTTTCATCATGAATTGGTTTGAATCTAGAACATCTTGTTCAGTTGAATGAAACAATTTATCATTAGTTCTTTTCTTATTTGAGTTACCACTCCTCTATCCTTGGATAAGCTCATTGTTTGAACTTCTCTGTACTCGATTCTCTTTCGAGATGGTGATTTATTTTGACCTGTTGGTCTACCTTGTTCAAATCATTGATGAAATAATGTAGAGAACTAGTAGCCAAGAGGGTTCTGTTGATAAGTAAATTTATACTTATGGGTTCAACTTTTTGACTAGTCTTGCCTAGTTTATATGGATAGGAGTAGGTTTGTCTCTTGTACTCTTTATCTTTTGTGAAGAACTTGAGTAGAGATTAACTCCTCTTTGGGGCTACTTTGTTTGTGAACTTTGATTTCTGATCTTTTATGGATAACTTCTAACATGAAGAGTTGGAATTGGAATTGCAGTTGGACTATTCTGATTTTCCTTACCTTCTTGTATTGTTATGGAATTATGTTTTGATGTATATTCTAATGTTGAATGTGCAAGATTGTTACCTAGAAAGGAACAGGTAATTCATGTATGAACCTGGTCTATCTTTCAGATGTAATAAGTTGGGTATGGTACGCATTGGTTCTTTTTATTCCTTACTTATGATTTAGATGAATCATCCTAGAATGAACCATGTTGTATTCATTTATTTATCTCTTCTAGAAAATATAAATGTGGTATTATATTAGGATATAATTATGAGATAATGGGATGTCACGGTTTATTGTTTGTTACAATCCATTGATAGGATTAATAGAACTTTAAGATCTTAGGAAAATATTGTTTATTATATTCTCGCTTCTTCTTTTTAAAGTGGATCTAGATTTATTAATGTACTTCCTTTTTGTTTGTTATCACTTATGCTGATTGTATGATGTTTTTATTATCTCATTAAAGCAGTGTTGCTTTAATGAAACAATTAGTGGAATGCACTTCGTTTTAATGCTTAGTGCTTATCATGCTCAGTTCATTGAACTGACCCATGCTAGCTATTTTTGTAGATGGATGACTTAAGTGGTAAAAGAAGGAAAAAAATTATATGATGCATTGGCTGATATATGTATAATTCTTAGTAAAGAATTCTGATTCATTCTTTTGTTGTATTGTAAAAGAAAAGTTGTATACTTTATAGAATGAGGGTTGTTGTTATGCAATTTCCTAAAGTGCATAGTCTTGTAAATTTTATAAGTTGTAATGATGAATTACGAGTTGTGATTTATTTGCATTGGTTGTGTAAATTATCTCATACTTTTATAAAGAAGATGAAAGTTCCATCTTGTTGATATTATTTATATTATGTTATGCTTATCTTGTTATCTTTGATAAGATGGATAATGGGAATTAGTTCAATTTCCCTTATAATGAAGAAACTTGTTGAGTTGCATAATACAATGTGTTTTATCTAAACAATTTAACATAGTAATGTGTTGCGTAATAAACATGAAGTAAGAATTATGGATATTGGGAATAATATACCCTAATACTTAATCATTTAGAGGAAGACTCATTCTCTCTCTCAATTGAATATAAACCTAAAAGGTTTAGAGATATGATTACTAATTATTAGAATCCATTTTGGATATATGCGGTTGTTAAACCTTCCGAAAATTAAAGTACATTTTAATGAAACTTATGATATTACTTTGTCTTATTTTGGTTAACTGTTGGTTGAACTATGAAAACAAACATTATAAAGCAGTCATAAGTTAAGGAAGTTCTTCATGGACTAAATGAAACAAATTTAGAAAAGAACTTATGGAGTGTTGGATTAGGGTTTAGCAAGATTGCTATAATCAAGACATAATCCAAATTAACAATGTATTAACAATCTCCTTGGGGTATGTACATCTCGATGAGGCAGTTTCTATAGGATGTTGGCACATGCCAACTATAGGGTTGTAATTTTGAGAAGACTTGGGTCTTCTCAAGAATACAACATTGTAATTGACATGTGGCATCACCCTTCCGCATTGATCATCTACATCTACACATAATAAGAACTTGGAATTGAACTTAGTTTCTCTCTAGGTCAGGTTAGTGGCATATTTAGGATAGGAAGTAGCTTCCAATGGCTCAGGGTACCTTGGCACATCCGGTTGACTTAGGTCAACCGAGTATGCCCATTTACCCTAAGCCATTGTGAGTGTCTTCCTATAATAAGTTATGTTTCTAACTAGGGCTAGGGTTAAACCTGGGACAAGTGGACTGACGGTAGTCAGTAAAGACCAATCATGATAATAGAGGAGTGAGGTGAAGGATGTATTCCAATATGATGAGTATGTCGTCTAGGAATAGTGACATACACAGTATGTTGTAAATCTTTTGCCAAAGTATCGCAAGCTACTGGTTGCATTGTACTACGTCACCAAGTTTAAAACAACATGATATCAGATGAATATTGGTAATAGATATTCAAATATGTTCTTTAAATAGATCACTCAAGACCTAGTGTAGGGTAGGAAAGCCAAGTATACAAACCTATACATGAGATAACATAAATAGATCGGTAGATTACTTGAGTTATGAAATGAATAGATCGGTGGATCACCGATTCATTTACAGTTACATATGGTTATCTATTTGAATTCGATTGGCATGGAATGTTGTTCTAAATAATGCTTAATTTAGAATAGAGAACATTGTATAAAAAAAAATTCCCTTGTTTCTAAAGTCTTAAAATGGGAATGTTACATCTTGGTATCAAAGCTGAAGGTTGTAGCTCTTAGACCTATTGTGTCCATAATCTAATGAAACTTAAATTTTCTTATAACAAAAAATGGTTAGAACAAGAGGAAATGTTACAAATAACCCTCCGCCTAAGGAAGGAGCAACAACTACCTAGAAACTCGATGATATCCTTGCTGCCCTATTAGACACAAGAGATCATTTGGCTGTACTTGAACAACAAGTAATCAGTAATGAGAAGGAAGATAAAGCTAATATCAATAATCATCCACCTCTAGGGGATAATGCCAATGTGGGTGTTGATAATAACAATGCTAATATACCTATTTAGCCTAAGAACAAAAAGGCTAGGCTAGCAGTGAAATCACTAATGATATAAAAGTATAAGCCATCCTAAGTTTGATGGCACCACATTAGGAGATGGAGCTAAGAATTGGCTTAGTGAAATTGAAAAATATTTTGCAATAAGGAATTTCTCAAAAGAAACAAAGGCGATATGGGGAGCATATCAGCTTTCTCATGGAGCATCTTCATGGTGGGAAAGCCGTAAGGCTGAGTTGAATATTGATGAAACTAATATCACATGGGATTAATTTAAAGGTTATTTCAAGAAACGATGGCTTCCACAACTCTACTATGATTAGAAAATGACTAAATTCCAGAACTTAGCTCAAGGAAAGCTAATCATGAATCGAGTACCGGGAATGATTTACAAAACTTTTTATGTATCTCAAGACTCAAACCGATGAGAAGTTCAGGATATAGAAATTAATCATGGGATTGAATCCCATTATAGGGGGAGAGGTGGATGTTCACAACCCAATCATGATGGAAGGGGTTGTTGAAAAATCCATAAGGCAGGAACAAAAATTAAAGGCAATTTCTACTCACAAGGAGGAAGTAAGGAAGAAAAATATGAACTCCTCTTCATCATCTCTTACACCTAAGAAAGGACCATGGAATAAATTTGGAATGAAAAGTAATTTTTCATTTGAAAATAATACGAAAACAACAACAAACAAGTTTTTTAGTAATGCATGGAACAACTTTGCTAAGAACAATAATAACAGACAGAAGTCCTATGGGGGTCAAAATGATAACTCTAAGGCTGGAAATAAACCTGAGCCTAGGAAGGGACCTATAGGAGGATATTATAAATGTGGCAAAGATCATTATGTGAATCAATTTCCTTTGAGGAAGGTGTAGACACCAAATTTGTGTCTTACGACCCCTTGTGACCCGCATCTCATTTCGCAACCTAACCTCATCACCTAAACCTTACACAATTATTTATTAATTACCTTGTAATTGATAAATCCACATCACCTTACCTGCCACCTCATTTTGCCACCTCATCATGACCTAGTCCTAACCCTAAACTAACCTAATTAAGACCTATAACTTGGTCCACACCTACACCCATGACTAATGACCCCTTTCTCGCACCCAAAACCAACCTTCTAGTCACTTGACCAAGCCCGCAACTAATCTCTCGGGAGAAAAGTAGGGAAAGTGGGCTATTTTACTAAAAATAGCCTACTTTTTCCTTACCGATACCGGTTCCTACTCGACCATTGCCGGTTACGTAACCGCCATCGGTTCCCTATAAATGGGCTCCCCAAACCAAAAACAGAGGTCGAAGGATTTTTGGATCGAGAGAGAGCATCAGGAGCGATCAAGAGAATCTGGATCTTTACTTGGCTAAGCAAAGACAAGTGAAGAGACAAGAAGAGTTTGCAGCAAAGGAGATCAAGCCTAAGACTACAATCGGATACTGTGAGCCCTATGATACTCACCGATCATCGAGAGGAGATATCTCATCTTCTATGTGTCGCCATCCTACCTCGGGCCCGCCTTTGTCATCGAGTTCTTGACTCGCATCTTCACAATAACCAAGTAAGTTACATCTTGCATGTCCTTTTAGTAATACTTCTTAGAATTTTGAATCACAATCCTCACAAATTCATTCCTAGATCCACTACCCTAACATATTGCATCTAACTATCCTTCATTTACTTCTCATCACCTCATTACCTAATATCACCCATATCTAGCCTTACAAACAACACAGCTACCCTACAACAAAAACCACCCCACAACACAACTAACCCACAGATCCTAGATCCTACCGATATCGGTTATCACTAATCGCATCGGTTATTGTGATTCAAAACCAAAAATCAGCCTTTCCCCTACCTGTTTCAACAAAGCAACTTAATCGATATTTTACGCTTTTGGTGTTAATTCATATTAGCAGGAAACTCACCACCTTCGAAGGAAGTTTTATATTTCCCGGCCCAAGGCGCTTCTTCATTTATTTTCTAATCAAAATCTTGTGGTCTTGTGTTCTTATTTCGCAGTAGTCCTTCCAAGACAAAAAGGAGTTCTTCGCAAATGCCCGATCTTTCTCTACGGTACGCACACACCATCTCGACATTCAACAGTATTCCTCCTAGCCCTAACCCTTATCTCTGCTTCTAAAAGGAATGAAAGGATAGAAGCAACTCTATTCCCGTAAGCCAAACATTCCGAGTGAAACATTTTTGGCACACTGGGGGACCATTTTGGGTTTCTTTATTTCTTGCTTGCTTTCATATAGGGAGCATACTTGCTGTTTTATTCTTCTAAAGATATTCACAAGGCTTTGTATAATTTCGGTAAAAGAACTTGCTTTGCTTTTACATCTTGCATTAGTGAAAGTCATCTCTTTTGCTTCATCGAACATAATTTTCAATTTGGGTTTAAAACACGTATCATTGCATTCCCGCTTGCTGTTTTCAATTCTAGTGAACGTAGATTAAGTAACAGGTCGTACACGTGGGGGTGATATCCATGGTATTGACAAGAAATTAATCTTACTTTCACTACACAACACATACCGAATCACTTCACAATTAACTCAACAGCTCAAACATCCCCCCTTTTCCGCGGTATTCCTCCGCCCGATTGAGGTAACCTTATGAGCCAAAACAAACTTGACATTTCCCCTAAGTCTTTTGTTTAGGATTCTGACATCATTCTACGTCTAAAGGCATAAGCCCATGATAATTAAAATTAACCCTAGGGTTAGTCTCTGGATTTACGTGTGCATCTTACTTTTTTTTAGTTCTATTTTCTTTGTCATACTCTATCTTCTGTGATCAATAATTTGATAAGTATACTAAACATTGTTAAAAATCAAATTAGCAGCCTTTTATATCTTGTTATCCCAGACTTCTTACACCGACATCGGTTACTCGACCGACGCCGCTATAGTATAACCGACATCGGTTATCGACCAATATCGATTCTATCGTTTTTCCAGCCTCCCGACAAACCAAAGAACCTACCAATTTTACCAGTCTGAGTTTGTTTCTGTTCCTGACAGATTGAAACCCTACTGTGAACTCCTGTCCATGGTTGTTATCACTTGAAAGCAAGCCACCGCCATGGTTTCACATGCTTGCTCTGTTTCTTTTCCTGAATCACCCCCTTCACATTCTGTGGGGAATCCTACGGATACCAGCGAGGTTCCTAAAATTCCTGTGGGAGATAAAGAATTTGCCAAGTTTCTGGATGCTAATCCTAGTGTTGTACAATACTATTTGTCTCATGCCCCTGACCGTACGCCCGATGGTCAGCTCCTTGTTGGTATGCCTATTAGTATAGCTGCTCATTTAGCTCCCACTCCACCTGATGACACCGCCTTGCTTCCCGCATCTTTAGCCCCGTCTCCCAATCCGATGGCTTCAGAGGTTCATACGACACAGATTAGCTTTCCTTTGGTTAATCTTGGACCCCACATATCACTACCACCGACTGCCCCTACCTCATCTCTCTTGCAGACCGCTCCGTTCATGACTTGCTCTCTGCCACCTATCCACACGAGCTTTCCTTCTCAAGCTCCACCTACCTTTTCATTCCCATACACGTATCCAAAGGACCTCAACATCCTATATGGGACATCCCTATTCGGTCGCCTCAACATATTCATCCTCCATACCTTATCAACACTTAACCCCACCATTGTCTAGCGGAGGCCCTTGGCCCAATTTGCCTCCGTTTACCACAACCGCACCCTCATCTCATCCAACCACAGATTTCATCAAACAAATGATGGAAAAAATGCATAATCTGAGGCTTCGCTTTAGGAAGTCGTAGCACCTTGACATACGAGAAAGTTTTTCGGAGCCTATTCACCCTTCTCGTCCCCCCTTCATTCATATCCTCCTCAATGGGAGTTGCCAAAATTTACTCGCTTTAATAGTAAAGAGGATCCTCAACAACACTTGCGATCATTTAGACATGCTTGTTATTTGATTGCTCATGATGATGCCTTGTTACTCCAAGCACCTTTCCCATGTCCTTATCAGACCCGCCTTGAGTGGTATAATGCTTTAACCCAAAGACTCAATCTTCTCTTTTAACCAACTAGCCCAATCTTTCTTGGATCATTTCTCCATTAACATTGCCAAGAAAGTATCTATCACCGACCTTTATGCCATCCGACAATTCGAAGACGAATCTATCACAGATTTCGTTGGACGATGGCGTGGCCTTATCAACCAACTTACATATGCCTTGCCTCAGGCTGAACTTATCAAACTTTTTACGCGGGCCTGCGCTAAGCACATCTCTCCTACCCTCCAAATTCAAACTTTCCGTACATTTGATGAGGCCTTTACCATGGCTCGGAAATTAGAAATTCGAGCCTTAGAAGAAGAGAAATTGCGGTTGCGCAACAAAAACCCCAATTTCTAAACTCCAGATTCTACCAATAAGCCAAACACCACCCCTCCTCACGCATCCACTTCTTCAAAATCAAAAGGAGCTATCCACGCGGTGATGGTCAAATCTCAAACACCGTCTAATACCCCACCAAAAACCACCTATAAGTACAAAGCCGAGCCCATCAATTACACTCCCTTGGGAGAAACTTATGGTGTCATCTTGGAAAAATTGCTCAAAGCCGAGCTATCACCTTGCCTCCTGTTAAACCCCACTCCGGGTTTGATTCCACCCACGCTATACCTTCCTGGTACAAAGAAAATGACTTCTGTAACTTTCACCGCGTAAAAGGACATAGTCATGAAAACTGCAAGATGTTGAAAAACATAGTGCAGGAAATGGTTGACGCAGGTGATATAACCCTCGATAACCCTAATGCCCCTGCCAACCGAAATCTGAAAATATTCAACAAACCATTCCCAAATCACTCTTCTAACAGTAACGTAAACCAGGATATCTTAGCCGAGGAAAGTGTTCATGAGATCCATGCAGTCTTCGACTCCCAGCCAAAAGCCTCTATCGAGAAAATTTTGAATCAAGCCTCTTCACTAACGCAGGGGCCCGAACCTCCTTCACCACCATCAAACCAAGGCAAAATCATTCCTTTACCCATAAAGGAGTTAACTGCCCAGACTTTTCTTCTCATCGATGAGTCTTCTTATACCACATCCCTACAAGACTGCGAACGGATGTTATCTAACTTATCTATTTCCCAAACGTCTCCTCCTACCGCTCTTGCTACACAAGAGGAAGGCTCGCCACTCCTTTTGTCATCCTTAGACGAGAAATCTCTCGCACCGACATCACCGAATTCTTTAACCATAACAGACCCTCTCAAACATGCCCTCCTACCTATTAGTTCTTCATCGCCTAAATCTTTTCAACGACCAGTCGACCTCTTAACATCTATTGATACAGTGCCTCATCTACCCCCTGTATCACACCCACAGTGGACTGGAATCACAACCCGTCTTTCTTCCATACAAAATTTACAATTCACGCCTGAAGACTGTTATTCTCCAGAAGATAGACGAGTCCTATGGGAACGTTTGAGTACCCCCTATTCTACTCAAATGCAGATGACCGATCCAGATACCTCTACCATATACCCGAAGTGTTTACAGAAACTCAAAATGCCTATGTCCTCATCTTCATCCCCCGAATCTCTACCAAGTATCTCATCCACCTCTATTAACCTAACCAAATCTTCCCCTACACTTGGGACCTCACCAATACCTAGCCTAACACACCCGCCTAAGCGACTAGATTTATCCAAAAATAAAGCCGCCCGCACTTAGGAGACAAACTCCATCCGTGCCTCTATCACAATCAAAACCATCATCGTCACACCTACCTTCCATATTGGGACCTCATCCCTCCACCTTGCATCAATATATCATACCTCCTGCGTTTTCTTCAAAACAACCTACGCCTCCTACACCCATATAGAGATCAAAGGATATATCAACGTTGTCACCCCACGTATCCTGTCCACCCATCAACCCTAAACAAACTCCATCATCAAAGGATTTATTTTCTGTCACTCCCCTTTCTTCGTGGTTGTTCCCCGCTACCACGTCATCTGTAGCCTCATCATCTAACCAGCTGAACGTAGCTCCTGCACCAAAGAAACCATGTTTAGTGAAAACCACGTGTCAACACCCCTTGGCTAAACCACCACCCGTACGAACCAACCATGCCCAAACATTACCAAAACCCGCACAACCAATGCCCTCATCCTCCTCCGATTTTTACCCACTCAAAGGATCTTACGCCAAAATCCTTGCTATGTTGGTGGAGAATGCGACCATTTCCCTACCCCCACTTAGACCTTATGACCCATCTAAACCTCAACCTATAGGTTATGATGAGTCTAAAATCTGCGCTTATCACCGCACACCAGGACATGATGTGGAGGGATGCAAAGCTTTAAAACCATCCTTCGTCACAATCACCTCTCTCTCGATAGAAAGGTTAAGAAAGACAACTTACGAAGGGAGAGACGTTTAGCTTCACCCTCTCCTATACCATCTGTCCCCACCTCACCAAGATCTATCATTATTACAACCCCACCTCTTGAAGACCATGATTTATCCCAACCATCTTCCTCATCTCAGGTCTACGAGATTAATATGATTAGTGTTGCTACTCGAGCGCAGAAAAAATAATGAGAAAGCAAAAGAAAGCACACCTACGTCCTCTCTTTCTCCTTCCACCATCCCGATCGCACCACCACCCAAAGTGGTTATTCATGGACCCACTTACCCCATCTCTAATGGAGTTTCCCATCGAGCCATGATCAAACAGCTTCACCAATCACCCGTAAAAATGACACTTTATGATCTAATTCAGACTTCTGAATCTCATCGACAAGCTCTCGTTGAAATTCTTCAAGGGATCGAGGTCTTACCTAATGAAACCCTACCTGTTACCTCCATTCTTACACCCAATCACGTTGCTTCTCTCACCAAACAATCCACTGCCCCAACTTCTTCTGTCTCTGTACAACAAGTCAGCATGCATCAGCTTTCTCAAGACGAAATTGTTGACTTTGGTATAGAAGATCCTGACCCTACTCTTTTCATCTCAGCTTACGTCCGAGACATTCGGGTACGTCATGTTATGATTGACGGGGGCGCTAGCCTAAACATCATCTCTTCAAAAGCCTTCCAACAAATGAATATCCCTTCTAGCTACATGTGTGCCAATCCCATCATGTCATGTCATTCAATGATGCTATTACTCTCTACCTTAGGCACCGTGATCCTTAACATTCATGTAGGACCACGGTACTTTACCCGAACTCTTCTATGTCCTTGAGGGAGAGTTCCAATACAATATATTGCTAGGTCGCCCTTGGATCCGGCTATGGGATGCGTTCCCTCAACCTTACATAGATGCATAAAATTTGAATACGAGGGGAAGTCCTACACCGTAAAAGCTGATCCTCCCCCCTTTAAAACCTGCAATATGATATACCGCCCTAATGATGTGCTTGTACCAATCAAGACACCCATTCATTCAACCCAACCATCCTCTTCAAATGTGCCTCAACCATCCACCTCAACCGCACCTATACCTTCAACTGATGAAACCACCGTCATAAAAACCACTTCCCTTCCCGCAGCTAATATCCCAACCACAGACCCCTTAGTAGATGTTTTTCAACGCCTTACGCTGGGGGAGTATCACCTATATAACGTTAGTTCTTTCCATACCCCACAGGAGTACGGACAGGTACATGCACATCCTACCTATGACCGCATGTGGGGGAAGTAATCCCTACGACCACCTCACCGCCGCACTAACCTAACATATGGGGGTGTCGACGCATCTTCCGTTTCCCCTGAGCCCCCTCTTGGTGTGGTTCCTTTCCAATCTGATTTTCAATACCTGACAAATCGTCATTTTTCCCTCACCTTCTTGACTCGCTGTGCTTGGAAAGGCTTTGGTTTTGGTCTTTATGAACAAGGCCGACATACAATCATCCCCGTAACTACACGCAAGCACAATGATCGTAGTGGTCTCGGATTTCCAGGAACACTTACACCGAAGGAACCTCATGTCAGTTGTCTTCTAGAAGACAACGACGTCACCCCTACCGAACCATCATCACCCATTTTGCCTTTGTCACCCACAGAGTCGATAGATCCTGAATCTATCCCTCCTAACTTTTTTTTTTCATAAATGCTATCTTCCTAGGTCCTCTCACTTATCAACGCGATAATGAGGACACCTCTTCTATCCCCCTTCTGTATCCAGACATGATTGAAGAGGACTCACCTTCAATTAACGTTGTTGAATGCCAGGATGATGACTCCATCCTCACTTACCTTGGCGCGGATGACTCTTATATTCAACGTGCCTTACCATCTGAAACTCAAACCATGCTGAATGAATCTACTATTGAAATCAACATCCACACGGAGGAGGATCCTCACATTGTGAAGATCGGACAATCCCTTAACGCATCAGAACAAGTCACCTTTACTACCTTTCTCCATGCTCGCAACCAAGCTTTCGCTTGGTCCTACGCTGACATGCCAGGAATTGATCCTGACATTGCCGTCCATAACATTACACTGAAACCCGATTCCAAACCAATTAAACAGAAATTGAGAAAAATGCATCCACGCATTGCCCTCTTGGTCAAAGAGGAGCTTCAACGACTTCTTTCTGTTTCCTTCATTCTGCCTATTGACTATCCTCAATGGATTTCTAACATCGCACTGCCACTAAAGCGACGGGGGACTTTGACATGCACGGATTTCTCGGGATCTCAACCTCGCTTTCCCTAAGGATGACTTCCCCTACCTAGTATTGACCAACTTGTTGATCTCACTGCAGGCCATGAGATGCTCTCTCTCATGGATGGCTTTTCAGGATACAACCAAATTTTGGTTGCACCCGCCGATCAACATAAAACTGCCTTCATAACTCCTTGGGGAACCTTCTGTTACCGTGTAATGCCATTTGGCCTTAAGAATGCTGGTGCAACCTATCAGCGGGCTATGACCTACATTTTTCATGACATTATGCACACTATCCTTGAAGATTACGTCGATGATCTTCTTGGCAAATCTAAACATCGCAGTGAACATCTCGATGTTTTAACCATTATTTTTGACCGCCTGTTACAATATTCTGTCCGTCTTCAACCAAAGAAATGTGTCTTTGGTGTCCTTTCGGGAAAACTTCTCGGCTTTATTGTCTCTCTGCGTGGCATTGAGGTCGACCCATCTAAAGTCAAAGCTATTCTAGAAATGCCCCCACCTACCAATCTTAAACAATTGCGTAGTTTACAAGGTAAGCTCCAATCTATCCGACGTTTCATCTCCCAACTCTCGGATCGATGTCAACCTTTCCATCACCTCCTTAAAAAAGACATTGACTTTCAATGGAGTGAAGAGTGCCACCAAGCCTTTGAGGCTCTCAAAGCTTATCTCTTGCAGCCACCCGTGCTTATCCCACCCCAGGACGACCGCCCTTTCTACCTTTATCTTTCCGCCACCGACCACGCTGTAGGGGCCATGCTTGCACATCGTGACTCTGAGAATCGAGAACAAGCCATTTATTATATAAGTCATACTTTGGTGGACTATGAGACTAGGTATACACATGTAGAAAAGTTGTGCCTAGCCCTATCATTCGTGGCCACCAAACTCCGACACTACCTTCTGAATCACAAAACTTTCATCATCACCAACACGGACCCCATCCATTACATGTATGCCAAACCTCATCTAAACCAACGCATCGCCAGATGGCTCATGCTCCTCGCCGACCTCGACCTTGAGTTTGTCCACCAGAAATCAATCAAAGGACAAACCATCGCAGACCAACTTGCGGAAGCCCCTTTACCAGGGGAACAATTTACCAATTTTACATTCCCCGACGAACTCATCGCCACTCTTTCACTTAGGGAGGAGTCGTATCCAATGACCCTCTTCTTCGATGGATCCAAATGCCAGCGTGGCGGAGGAGCCGGCGTTGTTCTCATTCCTCTCAACGCTGAGCCTATGCCTCTCTCATTCCGACTCGATTTCCCTTGCACTAATAATACAGCGGAATACGAGGCCCTTGTTCTGGGTCTCCAAGTTGCGTTACACTTAGGTATCAAATCTATCAATATTTTTGGTGACTCTCAATTGGTAGTCAATCAAGTTATGGGCATCTACCAATGCAAAAATGAGGAACTTCAAAAGTACAAACACTACGTGGATTCACTTCTAGCCTTATTTACTCGCTATTCTATCCAAACCATTCCCCGCTCCACTAACAAATTTGTGGATACTATGGCTTGCTTAGCCTCGCAAATTCCAGCTTCATCAACTGACTCTGACATTTTTGTCTTGGTCCAACAACTCTTTGCCCCATCTTATTCAGCCTCGGTTGTTTGTACGATAAATAATGTGTCTGTTAATTCACAGGATACCTGGTATCACCAATTTCACGACTACCTTACAACCTCTATTCTCCCATCTGACCTTACTAGTACCGGAAAACGTGCGTTTCTTAAACGCGTTTCTCGTTATGTCGTTATGGGGGGACTCCTTTATAAACGTGGCTTTGATGGCATCCTCCTTCGATGTCTCATCGGTGCAGAGGTCACCCATACCATCCAACAAGTCCATGACGGTATTTGTGGTGGACATTTTAGCGGCCTTGCCATGGCCAAACGAATCCTTCACCTAGGTTATTATTGGCCTACTCTCAATAACGATTGCTATGAATATGTTAAGCGTTGTGTTATGTGTCAACAACATGCCAACCTTCAACATACTCCTAGCCACCCGCTACAGGTCACCCGAGATCTTTGGCCTTTCTCACAATGGGGTTTAGACCTTATTGGTGAGATTCATCCGTCCTCTTCGCAACGTCACCGATGGATTATCACAGCAACCGAATATTACACAAAATGGGTGGAGGCTATTCCACTCATTTCAACTAAAAAAGAAAAAATTGTAGAGTTCATTAACCACCACATTATCTGTCGTTTTGGTGTTCCTCATCGCCTGATAATAGATAATGGAAAATCTTTCAAAAACAAGTTGTTGCAGGACCTTTGCGACAACTTTGGTATCAAACTCAGCTTCTCATCACCCTACTATCCACAAGCAAATGGACAAGCTGAATCCTCTAATAAAACCCTAACCAAAATCCTCATGAAAGTTGTCAATGAATCCGGAAGAAATTGGCACGATCACATCCCCTTTTCCCTTTGGGCTTATCGTACTAGCATTCGTACCTCCACTAATGCCACACCTTTTTCTTTGGTATATGGTACCGAGGCTATCCTACCTCTCGAAGTACAAATACCCTCCCTTAGAATATCTCTTCAGGATATTCTCACCAACGATGATTTCCGCCAAGAGCGGTTAGCCCAATTGGAGCTTCTTGACGAGCGTCATCTTACACTCTTGATCACCTCCAAATCTATCTCAAAAACGTATCAAGCGTGCTTATGATAAGCGACTTCATGAGCGTACCTTTAAGGTTGGTGATCTTGTCCTCAAAGAGAATCAATATGTAACCAAACTAGAAAAGAGCAAACGTGGAAAATTTGCTCCTAATTGATTGGGCCTTATATAATCACTCACACTTATGGATCGTGCACTTATCGCTTAGCTTCGCTTAATGGTAAACTCCGAGCCTGAGCCCCTTAATGCCTTGCATCTTCGACCATTCTACTATTTAATTTAGTGTTATATCACTTCTTATCTACCTGCCGCTCGTCCCTTGAGCTCACTTACCACCACATACACTTTGTTTCCTACACCTCATAATAAAAATCAAGCTCACATAGTTTGATTCTCACTTATGCCTTCCCTTTTTAGTCTAGTCCATGACTTCAAAGTATTAAAATAAGCCGTATTCTTATGGGATTTTCTTGAGTCAAACTTCCTACAAAAACTAGATGCTTCACGTCAAAAGGACATCTAGCTATCTACCTTATATATAGATCGCTCCTCGAAGGACAGCTATATGCCAAACTATTATTGCTATTATATATAGATCGCTTGCCCCCGAAGGACAGCTATGCACTAAAATCATATCTCGCTACTATAAATAGATCGCTCCCTCAAGGACAGCTATACACAACCTTTTATCGAAGCTTCTCGCATTGATCAGCTTTGTGAAGACCTCAAGAATAGTACAATCAATATCCTCTTGTAGACTTCCCACATCGATCATTTTATATTCAAGAAAATAAAAGCCTCATTCAAAAGAACTTTTGAGTCATGACTTGTCTATTTAGGGTAGGTTCTCTTTCATCCGAACACTCGCTTTGTAACAAGTTCTCTCACCTCCGTTATATCATCCACCTCACCTCACCATTTGTTTCAACTCAAGGGACGTGATGTACACCCGATATATTGTGACCATACAACTCTTTTCACCTATTGACTTCTCGTCTATACACGGTACCTAGGGCTTCAAGCTCGTTCTACGTTGTGTGGTTTGTTTAGCTCTTTTCACCTACGGAGCACTCTTTCCTCTTTGCCTCGCATCTAGGATTGTGTGTTCATCTTAATCGTGACATGGTTCCCTTACTACTTGGGTAGGATAACTTTCACTTCCCTTATACCTTTTACAACATCACCAATTCATTACCAACACCAACAACCTTACCTTACCAATATTAATATCAATATTTTTACCAACCAACCAATTGCCTAAACCGTACCAAATTGCCTAAATTCACCTCTCCCTGGTCCTAAGGGAGAACTACATCGGTCTCGAGGCCCTCCTTGCTTTGTGCAATGGGCTATGTAGGCAGACTTCGAGACATGGGGTCTCCCAAGGTTAGCTCGACCATCCCCTACCATAACCTATCATGTGTGGTAAATATAAATATTTTTGTGTATTTATATTTAATCACATTCCTCTTTATCCTTTTTCAAAACACCAAAAATCACAACGCAAACATTCTTATTATTATGATAACTCAAATCAACATACATATTCAGCTTTTATTTAGATGTTAAACAAATACGTCTTCTCTATCATCGACACGCAGTCGGCATCCTTATTTATTCTTATACCTCGATAACATTTACTTAGACCCTCATGACTCATCCCGACCCAGGAGATGATCATGATCGTCGACGCCTCTCGCCGGGCCTCTCCGTCCTCAAAGGTACCATGGCTATTGGTACCGCCACTTGATTTTCCAATCTCTCCTGTAAACATATGAATACACCCTCTCACATGGAGGAATCCAGCCTCTAGTCTCTCTACTCGTGACTCTACAACCGCTAACAATCCTCTTGTCTCATTCATCTCAAGTTTGGAGCTGATGAACTAAACTCTGCAGACGATCTCTCTCCGCTGTAATCACAGCTATGTTAGGGTGATCACGTACACCTCGTAGCTCTGCTACCCACCATAACCTATAGGCCTCTGTCATTCCTACATCCATTACCCTGCGATCAGCTGCTATCTCCTCTGGCCCTTCTGGAGGTGTTGGCCGGGGAGGTGAGAATGCTGCCTCGGCATCGATCCTCATATATGGTCTATAAGCCAGGGGAATATCCTGCACAAATCCAAATTGTCGCCGCACGCGATCTAGAGGAATCCTCTCATACTCACCTAGTCTATGCCCTGCGATCCACCTCAATCGCTCTACACCCCTTAACTCCTCAGCTATGTTCTTTGTTACCATATAGTTCCCGTAAGGCCTCCAACAGATATCCGCAATCGTCACCCTCTCCCATACCTGCCTGTAATACTCAATGTCACCCGTCACGACATGGGATCTTGCCTCTTGTTCTGTCTGGACCCATCATCTGAATCCCAACCTCTGTACTCCGGTCTCTCCTGACTGGATGGGTCGGCCTATTGGTCGCACACAAACAATGTGCTCATAGGCCCAACAGTGTAATAAGTATGAACAATCTAGTGTCATCCTGTGATTTCACCTACAAGCCCATAAACCCCTGTATAACTCCACCAAATATGCAGGTGCCCATGCAAAAGTCATGTTCCTTTCTATCATCTCCCAAATAAGGGTAAGTGCGGGAAGTTGATAAACAAATATAGGGTCATCCACTGGACATCATATTGCAAATAACAACATAATATCAACTTATAGGGATTATTAGCAATACATACACTCAAAATTAGACAAAATTATATTAATATGAATCGTAGCATCCGAAATCTAGTTTCCAAAATAATAATTTTTGTAAAAAATGGACAAGATTAGCTATATTAAACACTCAAAATTCAATGACTTGGTATTTTTTAAAAAACGCCGATAAGATTATAGTCCGTTTGCCCACAATTTGGATGACCAAAAATTGATATATATTTTTCCTTTGGTGAGAAGTTATATGCCACTATCTATCTTGGGATGGATTTTATTTTGTATTTTTTGAGCAATATTTTATTTTTTATGATTTTTTCCGTGAAAGTTGTATGAAAACATAAAGAAAACAGAGCACTTTCCGTTTGCCCACCATAACTTCATCAAAAATTATTGAAATCAAATAAAAAAATTTTGAACATGTATATAATTTCACCACAGTTGGGATGGTATAAGTTTTATCACATTCTAATAAGTGAAACAAATTTTTCAAGAACTTAAACGTAGACATAAACATTCACGGAAAAAGTGTCTTAAAGACCTACTATTAGTAAAAATTATAAAATGATATTTATCCTCTTCTATTCACTTTAAAATCAGTATTTCTACAAAGCTAATAGTCTCCCCTACCAATGGTACCATTTTTATGACATAGTTTTTACTTTTCACATGGTTCAAGTCCTATTCAAGACTAAATTTGATGTTTTACTTTTTTAATGTAAAATTCAAGATTTGATGTCCATTTAATTGTCCCCCAACTTGGTGCACTTACCCATAACACACATCAATGCCTTTGGAAATCTTCCCTCATCCGCCCTCGGTAATGCATAATACCCTACCGCTATCATTAATATCACTTTGCAACCTTGTCTCCTCATGGTGTGCTGCATACATTATTCCATATGTGAATGTCAAACCTCGAACTTCAAATCTCGTGCGTATGGACCAAATCTCATTGTTATCGCTCCTGCGTAACCTAGGTAATGCCCGATATACTAGTTTTCTGTAATAGGGAGTCTCAAAATACGGAACACATCTTCCAATGTTACCGTCATCTCCTTGTTGGCGGATAGAAGGTATTCTTCTCTTTGGATTCCATCTTTTTTTTCTTCGCATCAACGCCGCAACATAGCATGGTTATGTGTGATTCATGAATAATATCTCATTAGCAATTCCACTTAACCCCAAATGATTTATCAATGTCCATTCAAACAAATACATCCACTCGATTCGTGACAACAATGGTACTGGTACACTATCATTCATCCTCGGCCCCGCCTCTACCTCGCATATGTCACAACACAAATAACCATTCAATCCATCAAACCCTAAAGGTTTTTCTCACATTCGAAATTCCTCCATTAACTTATCAGCTTATAAATAACCAACATCGTTCAAGAACCAATATCGGTTATCCTAACTGCTATCGGTCATTATCAATTACATACATATTGCCTAAATGACCACCTACGATAATAAATTGATCGTTTATTCCTCTCTGTATACACGCCTGCATACCCGAAACCCCGATTACCTACCCCATAACACTCCGCACCTCACCTATAACCCTTGCTATCACGTTTTCTTTCTCATATCTACCCACTTAATCTCCCTCCTCCTATTCACAAAACATGTAAACACCAAATTACAACCAAATCGTTTACCTCTTGAATACATAATATGTAGCAGCAGCTTGCGGTGGAACTTGTCTTCGCTCTCGTCCATGCCAAATCAAAACAATGCTTCTCCTCGTTCACCATGCTCACCACCCTCTTCAAATATAGCTTGGATTTCTATCTTCTTGATCTCAGCCCACAATCACGTTACCTATCTATTTCCTCCTTATCACTCAAATCTCTCATGTAATTACTTGTCTCGGTCGTTAAAAGCATGTATCGCATTCGCGTATTTAACATCTTGCATGCCTCTCAAAATAAGAACTTCATTGCCTCCTACGCTTTTCTATTTTTAGAAAAATCTCATTTGGAATAACGCGGTATCGGGTTACCTAACCGATATCGAGTCTATACTATACCGAAATCGGTTAGCTAACCAACATCGGTCACATACCCACCTTTTTCAAAACATAGTTCTTTTCTTTATTTTTTATCTAATTTTTGGAGGCGCCCAGCCTCTTTTTCCCGTATACCAACACCGATAGCTATAATCTTTTCATAAAATCCACATCTCATTACGATTTCATCCATATCATCTATCTACATTACCAAAACAAACAAATCATCAACAAATGATATCAAAACCATTAATCTATATACCATTTGGATCCAACTTAACAGCCTTCATACATACATTTTCATAAAATCGGTGACAAAACATACAACATTTCATAATACAACATGTCAATTAAACTCATCATTTATATCTACATACATCCCATCAACAAAAGACATCAACATCATTAATATATAACACAATGTAAATCCAACTCATCATACATCAAATATCACAAACCATCGATAAAACATTTAACGCATTTTTAAACACAACATGTGGATCAAAACATCATATCTATATATATATACAAGGTTTCAAATATACAATGTGCCCTGCATCGGGGCCTCTGTGATCTCATAATACAACAAATCCGGCGTGCAGGCCGCAATAACCGTCAAAAACCTCAACACGGCTCGCAGCACTCTCTCATATCAAAAACATACTCACCAACCACCTCAGTATCAACTATACAACTTGTACTCGGTTCGCAGGCCGGTATATAATAAATGAATGAATGAATCAATGAATACATAATATGTAGGCATGCAGGCCTCTATAAACATAACCGGTTCGAAGACAGGTGCCCATATCCAATATACAAATACAAAAACAATGTTGGGATCCCTCAACTCTCCCCACCACCCTCAGCACCTCTCCCTGCTAGTCCCTGTGGTGCCTCTCGCCTCCTACCTAAAAAGGCAGACACACCTCCAGTGGCTTCACCTCCTGTGATCTCGACCATGAGAGGTCTCTACTCTATAGGCTGCATATGGTTGATACTCAGCTCCGCTACCATCAAGAACATCCTGATAATACCGGGCCTCCGCTCTCGCCTCCATATACACACGTACCAAAAATGCGCCACCATCCGCACATGGGGCTGGTCCCAACTCCTACTACCAAAGGTGCCCACCGAGAGGGTTGTCTTTGGTGCCACTTTGGTGGTGCACTCGTGGGCACACTCGCCATCTGCCAAGGTCTGCAAAGTGCACTGCACTGTGCTCTGGGCCGTGGGAGGTTTTAACCGCATTCTTGAGTGGTACCGCCGCTCGTACTCGAGCTCAAGCTAAGCCCTGTAAGACACTAATTCGTGCTGTGCAACCTTAGCATCAATTTGCCCTGTAATAATCGTACCTCACCGCTGAGCTGATCTTACACCTGAAGAATGAGAGGGAGAAGAGAGAGAAAGTCTGTTGTCACCAACCACCAAGTCTCAGGCATGCAGTAATGCATCCTCATTATGCTGGTCTCGACCAAATTCACCAAACCATATATGCTCCCGTATAACCAAAAGCATCATCTACAAAGTGTTATCTCGCTAGCCTCTCAACAACCCAATGGGTCCAAGGGCGCGTGGTGCCAAAGTGGGGCCTCTACATCATCCCTCCAAGACGAGGGAAGGGAGGTGGCTCGTCTTGTCGCAACCCCATCTCGCCTATGTGCCCTCTCTAGGGGTATCCTCTCATACTCTCCCGACCTCTTCCCGCTATCCGCAATGTGTACTTGGATCCACCGCAACTTTCCTCGGCGCTCCTCCACGAGGGTGATGACCTCTATACCGGTCTCCATACAATATCTCGCTTTGCATTTATCAGCCCTCTAATAAATGCCACTAAGCGATGTCCCACCTGCAAGCCTCTTGTGGGTCGCCCACGACCCCCACCACCTCTCGAAAGTCGTATCTATATATGACCTATGGCGCCATTTTCGTCGCCTTGGGTAATCCTCGCGGGTCTAATGCATATGATGTGCTCATATGCCCAATAGTACCCTGAAGAAAAAAATGTCGAACAAATCCCAAATCGCCTCATCTCGCGATAGCTCCACAACTCTCTATATAATCGCACTGGTATACTAGTGCCCAAGCATAACATGTGTGCTCCTCCACCATCTCATGTAGCACCCCCATCAGCGCCCGTGGAAAGCGGCCTCCCTCTGAGTCTGGGAGGGCGAAGCAGGTGATCCCGATCATCATCAACACGGCAAGCCATGTCTCATGTCGGTGCGCACGGTACATATCCCCATACCCGATACTCACGCTGTGATATGTCAATAGCGCGGCTGCATCCCCAAAAACCTGTAGGATGTTGTCCATGGTTGTCTCTACATCCACCTGAAAGACTGCCTCTCCATCGATAGGTAATCGAAGGATGCGATACACATCCTCCAATGTGATGGTCATCTCTCCAGTCGGGAGATGGAACACATTGGTCACCGGATCCCATCTCTCGATGAGGGCAACCATCAAACTATGATCTCTGTCGATCACTCTGTATCGCTGGACTCCGCCGAGTCCCACCTCGCGCATGATAGCCCAGTGTGCTGCGGACACATGTGGTCGCATCCGGCTCAACAGTGGGGGCATCCTGTCCCGCATCGTCAGCTGCTGACGTGCCTGCAAAACCAACCCACTACATTAGCCCTACTCTTTATCACAACATCTACTTTACCCTCTATACCCCCTTTTATCCCCCCACCACACCCCGACTCTCTAACACACCCCTCTACCCACCTATCTTCTACAATATCCCCCTCCCTCTTCACACCCAAACAAACAACCCACATCATACTACCACAAAACCGAAACGATACCCAAACAACCTAAATCATACCAAAAATCATACCACCCCCTACCCATCCCAAAACCATACTCACAACACCTAAACCACAACCAACAATTCAACACCAAAACATAACCCAAACCAACCAAAATAACTACAAATCACTACGAACCGGTACCGGTCACCCATAACCGACCCCGGTCTCCTCTCCACCGACGCCGGTCAACTACCGACCGACACCGGTCACCACCGATCAACCCTGCCCCTAGATTTTCTGGACCGATGCCGGTCGCTTAGTGACCGACATCGGTCGCTGTAAAAATTACCGAGCCGAACCCGCGCGGCTACCCAATTCATTTTTTTTTCCTATTTCTCCCTACATACCCACCCAAACACCCTAAAAACCTACCCACCCAACCGCCTTGGCCTATTTAGCCTATCTACCCTTTCCTCTTTTCATATAACTTCCATTTATTCATTATTTTCTCCAAATCTAAGATTCCTACCCGAATCCCAAATACAACATAATACCATTAAATTCACATAATGAAGGGTTTCGAACCTACCGGTACGACGACACGTCGTCGTGGTGGGATAGGTGGTGGTGGTCCAGCTGGTCCAACACCTCCCCGCTCCTCCCGGCCGTGCCATGGCTCAAACTCGCTTTGTTGGATCCTCTACCAATCAATCGCTCGCTCGCTACTCACTCGGGCCACCAATCAACTCACTTCTCCACTCAACTAGTGCCACCTCACCAACAAATGCACCAATATCACTATTCCACCTCGACACCCCAAATCTATTTTCAAATTAAAATGTGACAATGACAGCCGTATTTTTCTTTTTATAGGTTTTTAACATAGAACCGACACCGGTCAAATCGTGCCCTAAGGAACCGCATCGGTTACCTAACCAGTACTAGTCATAGCTAACCGATATCGGTTTTGTCTTTATTCACCCAACTTTCTGCCCCTATTTACTAATTGCCCTTTCTCCCAACATCACCTATATCCACCTTTGTTGAACACCATTTGTTCACCTATCTGCCCGACCCAAGGCCTCACCCTAACCATTTGGCCCAACCCAAGGCCGCCACCCAACAACTTGGCCCGACCCAAGGCCTCAACCTACCTATCCGGCCCAACCCAAGGCCTCACCCTAACCATTTGGCCCGACCCAAGGCCTCACCCTAACCATTTGGCCCGACCCAAGGCCGCCACCCAACAACTTGGCCCGACCCAAGGCCTCAACCTACCTATCCGGCCCGACCCAAGGCCTCACCTAACCATAACCATCCGGCCCAACCCAAGGCCTCAACCTACCTATCCGGCCCGACCCAACCCAGCCTCACTCTAACCATCCGGCCCGACCCAAAGACCTCCTACCCATCCGGCCCGACCCTGGCCTCACCCTACCCATCCGGCTACCCATCCGGCCCGAACCACGGCCGTATCACTTCAATACCTTACCCAACATCAACAACATACACTTTTATCCACCCATCATGTAGCTTTTTGTTCCATCGAGCTCACCTGTTCGTGTTTTAGCATGATTAGGGTCCCTGACTTGATCTGTCGACCAACTTTGCCTAGACCTAGACCGTGACGTTTATCTCAACCAAACCAACCATTTGCACCGCCGAACATGCCTAAACGCTCCTGTACCTTTACCCGTTATACCCCTGAGCTACTTCCTATGCCTTGATACCGGATTATATCACCCTTGTTTGGATAAACTATCGACCTTTTCCTATGCATTGCTGGTTTGCTCATCAAATCATGTACCCTAGTCGCATTATTACATTTCAACGTGCATCTGCTTCCTTGGACTTACCCCACCTTTTCCCCATCATCTCTACACCATTTACCCTTTATCAACCCTATCCCTGATTTCAAGTTCTCTCAACTGTGATAGATTTGAGGGGGATTACCTATACCCTTAACAGAGAAACCACTTCATATTATTGTCCGTGCAGCTTTACAAAACAAGCTACATGACAATAAGGGGCTAATGTAGACACCAAATTTGTGTCTTACGACCCCTTGTGACCCGCATCTCATTTCGCAACCTAACCTCATCACCTAAACCTTACACAATTATTTATTAATTACCTTGTAATTGATAAATCCACATCACCTTACCTACCACCTCATTTTTCCACCTCATCATGACCTAGTCCTAACCCTAAACTAACCTAATTAAGACCTATAACTTGGTCCACACCTACACCCATGACTAATGACCCCTTTCGCACCCAAAACGACCTTCTAGTCACTTGACCAAGCCCGCAACTAATCTCTCGAGAAAAGTAGGAAAGTGGGCTATTTTACTAAAAATAGCCTACTTTTTCCTTACCGATACCGGTTCCTACTCGATTGCCGTCGGTTACGTAACCACCATCGGTTCCTCAAATGTGCTCCCAAACCAAAAATAGAGGTCGAAGGATTTTGGATCGAGAGAGAGCATCAGGAGTGATCAAGAGAATCTGGATCTTTACTTGGCTGAGCAGAGACAAGTGAAGAGACAAGAAGAGTTTGTAGCAAAGGAGATCAAGCCCAAGACTACAACTAGATACCAGAGCCCTGTGATACTCAGCTGATCATCGAGAGGGAGATATCTCATCTTCTGTGTGTCAGGCCATCCTACCTCGTTCTACCTTTATCATCAGAGTTCTTAGACCTGCATCTTTGTCAATAACCAGTAAGTTACATCTTGCATGTCCTTTTAATAATACTTCTTAGACTTTTGAATCACAGTCCTCACAAATCCATTCCTAGATCCACTACTTGGCAACATATTGCATCTAACTATCCTTCATTTACTTCTCATCACCTCATTACCTAATATCACCCATATACTAGCCTTACAAACAACACAGCTACCCTACAACAACAACCACCCCACAACATAGCTACGCTACAGATCCTAGATCCTACCGATATCGGTTATCACTAACCGGCATCGGTTATTTTGATTCAAAACCAGAAATCAACTTTTCCCCTGCCTATTTCAACAAAGCAACTTAATTGATATTTTACAGTCTTTGGTGTTAATTCATACTAGCAGGGAAACCGACCACCTTCGAAAGGAAGTTTTATATTTCCCAGGCCCAAGGCGCTTTCCTCATTTATTGTCTAACCAAAATCTTGTGGTCTTGTGTTCTTATTTGTAGGTAGTCCTTCCAAGACAAAAAGGATTTCTTCGCAATCACCTTATCTTTCTCTACAAGACGCGCACACCATCTCGACATTTAACAGGTATTCCTCCTAGCCCTAACCCTTATCTCTGCTTTCTAAAAGGAATGAAAGGATAGAAGCAACTCTATTCCCGGAAGCAAACATTCTGAGTGAAACAGAAGGATGATTGTAATTAGTAGCACAAGATACATGCTATAGTAGTAGTGACAAGCAGGATGAGAAATAGGTCATGCCCATAGAAGTTCCGGGTAAGTTATTTGGCTTACCTATAACTATTATTTTGATATCGGAGCCATTGAATGTTTTATTTCTAGTAAATTAGCATAAAAACTAAAAAAACTCAAACATGGATAAAACATGGACTATACAGTATGGGAATAATGCTACTCATATAGTTAATATGTGTCTTTTTGAGCAAATGATCCTTGATTTACCTAACTTTTCCACTAAGGTTGATCTTTATGTTGCACCTTTGGGGTCTTATGATGTAATCATGTGTTAATTGGTTAGCGAGAACATAAGGCTAAAGTGAACTATTTTGAAAAACACATTACTTATTTAGACGAATTGAGAAAACAACAAAGATTCGGGTGTGAAACATGAGATTTCTATTAGAAAACTATTAGCTATGCAACTCAAAAAGGCCAAAAATAAAGGTTGTACCTTACATGCAGAAAATTACTTGAATCGGTAGAATAGAGAAACGATATTATGGAACGATATCCATTGTTACAAGACTTCAATGATGTATTTCTGGAATAATTTCCAGGTCTTTCATCTAAAAGGGAGTTTGATTTCACGATTGAGATCAAGCCTGGAACTGAACCTATTTCTAAAGCACTGTATCAAATGACTACTACGGAATTAGTAGAGCTTAAGGCTTAGTTGCATGAACTTTTTCTAAAGGTTTTATTAGACCAAGTGTTTCACCTTGGGAGCACTGTAATTTTAGTGAAAAGGAAGGATGAAACCCTTAGATTCTGAATTAATTATAGAATGTTAAACAAAGGAACAATCAAGAATAGATACCCACTCCCTAGGATTGATGATTTATTTGATCAGATGCATGGAGCATCGGTATATTCTAAGATAGATCTTTGATTTGGATATCATTAATTGTGAATTTATGATGGGGATATTCATAAAACAACTTTCAAAATAGGGTATGGACATTATGAGTTCATAGTTTCACCTTTTGGATTAACTAATGCACCTACAACATTTATGAATTTAATGAATAATATATTTCAAGAATACTTGGAAAAATTTGTGCTCGTATTCTTGGATGAAATTCTCATATATTCAAAAAGTATTGAGGAGCACCATGAGCATTTGAAGATAGTTTTGGGAGTATTAAGAAAGAGATGGTTATTTGGTAAGTCTGTCTAAATGTTCTTTCTATGATATAAGTACACTATTTGGGACATGTAATAAGTAAGAATGGAATTGTTATAGATCCTTCAAAAATTGTATCTATAACAGAGTGGCCTGCACCTAAGAATGTATATGAAGTTAGAAGCTTCATGGGACTTGCTGGCTACTATAGGAAATTTGTAAAAGATTTTTCTAAGATAGCTGCCCTAATAAATTCCTTATAAAAGAAAGATAAAAAGTTTGTTTGGAGTGAGAAATGTGAAATTGCATTCAAAACCTTGAAGGAATAGTTAACTTCAACACCTATTCTTGCAGTACTAGACCCTAATGGAGATTTTATGGTGGTAACTAATGCATTAGGTGAAGGTCTAGGAGGTATTTTGTTACAAAATGGACATGTCATAGCTTATGAAAGTAGAAAACTGAAGTTACATGAGTTGAATTATGCTCCACATGATTTAGAGCTTGTTTCCATTGTTCATGCACTTCAATTTTAGAGATAGTACCTGCTTGGTAAACCTTTTGAATTGAAAACTGATCACCTTGGACTGAAGTACATCTTCACTCAGCCAAATCTTAATGCAAGACAATGAAGCTGGTTAGATTTTTTATCTCAATATGATTTTGACATCAGTTATATTAAGGGTAAAGAAAATAGAGTGGATGATGCTCTAAGTCATAGAAAGAACATTTCTTCTCTTATAACATTAAGAACTCAGTTTAAGGATGAAGTAAAAATTGTTATGGAATCGACTCTTACTTTCATCAAGTAAAAGCAACACTTGCTTCGAGTTCGAATGATTTGAGGTATAAAGGTTATGGCTTTGATAACTAAGGAATCTTACGATTTGAAAATAGAGTCTATGTACCTTTTCTAAATTATTTGAGAAAGAAATTGTTAGCAAAATTTCACAATTCACCTTTTTCTGGACACCCTAGCATTACAAAGATGCTTGTTGATGTAAAACAACAATATTTCTGGAAAGGGATGAAAAAGGATGTTATAGACTTTGTGACACATTGCCTTGAATGTCAACATGTTAAGGCAGAACATATGCACCCAGCCGGTTTGTTGTATCCTCATAACATACCATAGTACAAGTGGCAAGTAATAAGCATGGATTTTGTACAAGGGTTACCTATGTCGAGAAATAAACATGATGTTATTTTAGTAGTTGTGGATAAACTAACAAAGGTAACACATTTTATTGTTGGGAATCTGAAGGATGATTCTCCTATTTTGGCTAAAAGATTTGTACACGAAATTTTTAGATTACATGGAGTACCTAAATTAATCATTTCAGATAGAGATCCTAGAATGACATCAAGATTTTGGAAAATGCTTAATATAGCTCTAGGAACTAAGCTGAATTTCAGTTCTATGTATCATCTGGAAATGGATGGACAAACTAAAAGAGTAAATCAAGTTTTAGAAGATATGTTATGGATGTATTGCATGGATCAATAGTATAAGTGGGAAGAGTACCTTCCATTAGTTGAATTCATATACAATAATACATATCATGCTTCTCTTAAGATGGCACCTTTCGAGGCATTATACGGAAGAAAATGCGAAGCCACGTTAGTTGGGATAAAGCATAAAGGATAGAGAGGTAATTGGACCTGAAATTCTCACCTAAATGGAACAACAAGTTAAATTGACTCGTGAACTCTTAAAAGAAGAAGTAGATATGAAAAAGAGTTATGCTAATCTGAAAGAGGGTTAATAGGAAATTTGAACTTGGTGAGAAAGTCTTTCTTCCCGGGTTATTTTTAAAAATATTTCTATAACTTTTGGCAAGGATACCAAGTTATCACCTTGTTATGTGGTACCTTTTGAGATAGTTGAAGTAATCAACCCCGTAGCTTATCGCTTAGCATTACCTCCTTCTTTTTCGGGGATGCATGATGTTTTCCATATTTCTTTGCTTAATAAATACATTTCAGATTTATCACGTGTTAAATTTCAATTCCTCGCAGTCCAGGACCTAGGAATAATTGTGGTTAAACCCATACAAGTTGTTAAAACTTGCACACGTTGCATTTGAGAAATTGTGAGATAAGTCAATGTAAGGTGCAATGGGACAAGTTTAATGAAGAGAGTGCAACTTGGGAAAACCTTGAGAATATGAAAACGCTTTTCCGTATCTATTTGAACAAGATTGATTCTGTTAAATTAAAATATTATCAAAAAACATATGTTTGCCAAGAAACAATGGAACTCCTTCGGGCGGGCTGCGAATTTGAAAATTTGGGCAGGCTATGTGAGGGTTTCGAAAGCACTGTTTCAGCAGCCCTGGCTACTTTGAATGTCTCTCAAAGAACTGCGATGTAGCCGCTAAGGAACCGATAAAAGTGAAAAATGTGATCATTGGTGGCAGTTTCGGGTCTAGAGCCTGGGCGGAAGTTGTTAAGACTCCTCCTGACAAAAATGTGAAACCTCAGGCTGCATGTGATTTTAAAAGTACAAAAGATGCTGAAGGGGTGACCCACTTACAGTGCCTGATGGATGTCTGCAAAGAGCTCTGGAGAAAACCAATCTGGCACTTGTCGGAAAATTTTTGGGGGCACGACCTAATGTGGACACCATTAGGAAATGGGCCATTCGTAGATGGAAACCAAAAGGGGATTTAATAATCACCACTATGGCAAAAGGTTTTTTTCTGGCCAGATTTAATCTCCAATCTGATGTTGACTCAGTCTTGTTGGGTGGTCCCTGGTGTCTGGGTAATATGGGACTATTTTTAAAAAAATGGTACCCCGATTTAATCCATTTGTTGAAAATATTCATGCCATACCCATCTGGTGTAGACTCCCAGGGCTTCCTTTGCATCTTTGGGATGATGAAATCCTTCTTCACATTGTCAAATCGATTGGTTCACCTATTGGCCTAGATGGGCCCATGAGAAACAGGTCTAGGCTGGCATTTGCTTGGTTCTGTGTCTCCATAGAAATGGATCAAGAGCTCCCCGATAACATTGTTTTGCAATCCAAATTTGGAGAATGGAATCAGCAAATAGAATATGAAGCTTTCAAGTTAAGATGTAGCAAATGCCATAGATTAGGGAATTTTGCCAGCAAATGTCCTGAACATACAGTTCAAAAGATGGATGATTTCTCAGATATTCCTAAAGATCAAGGACAGAATCAGAGAGATAAAGTGGATAAAGAACTGATATCTAAACCAGCTACTGGTAATAGGCGTTTGGAGAGGCATTCCAAGCTAAAAGAAAGGAAAAAAGGGTTTAAGGCAAAGAGACCACCGGTTTACAGAAAACTTTGGAAACCTAAGAAGCTGATTGAGTCTCAACAAGAATTAGATCTGGGTCCGAATGAGGAAGAAAACAAAAGGGAGATGTCAGTGGATTCAATATTGAACTCTTTGACTCCAAATCTGGTAAAGCTGAACATGGAGATTGATGAAGAAAATGAAAAAGTTAACATTTCTCTCTCATACATGGAAGAAGAGGAAGACAAAATCAGTGCCCATCAAGAGCTGCTAAGGAGCAGCTCTATGGAGAAACTAAAAATGAGACAAGAAAAAGGCAAAGAGGATCTAGAATCCATTACACGAGATCTAAACCAAGAGAAAGAGGACACAGATGTGGAGGAGATGACTCCTAAAATGGATAAGCAGGCTGATATTACCATAGGAAAGGAGGATGGAGAAATTACCCCAATCAGTAAGGAAAATGATTGTGATAATGATGGATTCATCTTAGTGAAAAGAAAGAAAAGAGGTTCAAAAAGCCTGGAAGAAAAGCAGCTTGGAAGCTGGGAAGCTTCCACCTCAAGAATCACAAGGGCCACTGCTAGAAGAACTGCAAATTTTAGAGTAACGTTTAGAAAAGGTAGGCCATCTAAGAGAGAAGCAAGAGAAAAAGAGACTGAAAAAGAAATTGCAGATGGTACACAGAGAATTCTGAGCCATCCGAAAATGCATCTCCAAATTTTTTTTAATGAAGGTTATTTCTTGGAATGTCAGAGGCCTCAATGGAGGGCCTAAGCAAAGAATGCTTAAGGAAATTAAAAGAGCAAACAAACCCAACATTCTTCTCATTCAAGAAACTAAAATGAAAAGTAAAGCAGTTGAAGACTTCAAAAGACATTTTTGGCAGAACGCTGCCTTTGCTGTTGTTGACTCTCAAGGGGCCTCTGGAGGTTTAGCGATCTTTTGGGATACAAAGATGGTTGACGGTAAGGTACTCTCCTCAACCCAGAATCATTTAGCTATTATCTTTAAAAGCCTTGAAAATAATCATAGCTGGATCTTGTCTAATATTTATGCGCCCAATACTGCTACTGGTAAAAGAAGGCTATGGAAAGAGTTAACCTTGTTCCGAAGCAAGGTTGAAAACATGAACTGGTTGGTTATGGGAGACTTCAATACTCCTTTGAATCCAGGAGAAAAGTTTGGAGGAAGTTCTGAATTCTCCCTTGGTATGGAAGAATTTGCAGACTTCATCTCGACTCTTAATCTTATGGACATAGAGCTTCATGGCAATCAATTCACATGGTCTAACAGAAGATTAGGAGAGAGCTTAATTCAGGTTAAACTTGACAGAGCTCTTATTTCTACAAATTGGATCCTAGACCAGAATTTCCATCTTTCTACTCTCCCCAGAACGGGATCTGATCATAATCCAATAGTCCTCAATTTCTTCAATTGGACAAAACCTTTTCATGGTAATTTCAAATTTGAGAAAATGTGGTTTGAACATGAGGACATTCTAGACAGAATTAAAGAGTGGTGGGTTTGGGAAGGCACAGGGATGGCCCAATTCAGGCTTCTTCAGAAGTTAAAGAATGTTAAACAGAAAGTTAGAAAATGGAATAAAGAGGTTTTTGGAAACATTTTTGAAAAGAAGAAAGAACTTAAGCAACAGCTTGAAGAGCTTGAGCTAAATGTCTCCATGAAAGGTATGACCCTTGAGGATCATCAGTGGGAAAAAAAACTCCTATCAGATCTGCATAATATAAACAGCCATGAAGAAACCTTTTGGAGAATGAAATCTAGAGCCCTTTGGCTTAAGGATGGAGACAGAAATACAAATTTTTTTCACCTGACAGCCATCAAACATAGAGCTTGTAACAGAATTTCTGAAGTTGCTAAAAGAAATGGAAACATTACTAAGGATCCTGAAGATATCAAAATAGAGGCGCTAAATTTTTACAAGAACCTCCTCACTGAAGATACCTCCTACAATGAACAAGTGGCATCTTTCCTCTTAGACTCCATTCCTAATAAACTAATACCTGCTGAGAGATTTAAAAGTCTTTCAAAAACTGTCACCATTGAGGAATTAAAAAAGGTTGTCTTTGCTTTAGAAGGGGATAAGGCTCCAGGTCCAGATGGCTTCTCGGCTAACTTTTTCCAAAGATGTTGGGAAATTTTCTCTGAAGATCTCTTGAAAGTTGTCAATGAATTTTACAGAACGGGAAATCTTATTAAAGAACTAAATAATACACACATTGTGCTTGCCCCGAAAAAGATGGATGCAAAAGACTTCAAAGATTTCAGGCCTATCAGTTTGGTTAATGTCATTTATAGGATCTTCACAAAGATTCTCACCACTAGAATGCAACCTATTCTCATGGAGATCATTTCTCAACAGTAGAGCGGATTCATCCAGGGAAGAATTATCCAAGATGGAATTATCATGGTTCATGAAACTATACATTCTATGGATAAAAGTAAAAAGGCGGGGATGGCCATCAAACTTGACATGCATAAAGCTTTCGACAGAGTCTCCTGGAGATTCATGGATGAGGTCCTGTCCAAATTTGGTTTTCAAAGCAAATTCAGAAAAATCATTCACTCTTGCATCTCTACCTCTAGATTCTCTGTGGTTGTTAATGGGGAACATGTGGTTTTTTTTGTCAGGAATAGAGGTATACGAAAGGCGACCCAATCTCCCCTCTTTTATTCATTATTATGGCTGATAGTTTAAGTAGATCTATTTCCAAAGCTATTGACATTGGCATGATAAAAGGCTTCCCTCCAACTACTGGTAATCAGATCTCCTCTCATCAGTAGTTTGCTGATGACACTTTGCTGCTACTAATGGCTTCTATTATTGAGGCAAAGGCCATTAAAACTGTCCTTAGATTTTATGAGGAAGCCTCGGGGAAAAAAGTTAATTTTGACAAAAGCTCTATTTATTTCTTCAATACTCCTGAGGAGAGGCAAAGAAAGATCGCTAATATTCTAGGATGCACAATTAATTCTCTACCAGCTACTTACTTAGGGTTACCTTTAAGTACTGGCAAGATTTCAGTGGAGGTATGGAATGATCTTATTAAGAGATTTCAAAGAAAGTTGGTTGGAAAGGAGCCATTCTTTCAAGTGCAGGTAAGTGTCTTTTGGTTAAAAGCATGCTTCAAAACTTGCCTATTTACATACTGTCAATGTTCAAAGATGCCTACAAATGTGATGAACAATATTGAGACTTTGATTCAAAAAACTTTCTCGTGGCACGGTACTGAGGACAAATTCAGATATCATCTTGTGGCTTGGGAACAGGTTTGTAAACCTAAGAGACTAGGGGGGTTAGACATCAAAGATATCAAACATATGAGTACTGCCCTTACTGCAAAATTAGGATGGAGGCTTATAAAAGAGCACAGACCTTGGACAGAGCTGATTAAGATCAAATATCTTTCAAATCAAAGCAAGATTTCCTTCATTTATGATCAGTCCCTTCCGAGTGGTTCTATTTTCTGGAACAACCTTCTACGCAGTAGACACATTCTCTCTCAGGGGTGCAGCTGGAAGCTTGGAGATGGGCAAAACATAAACTTCTGGACTGATAAGTGGATGGATTCTAACTGGATTTCTGATTATGATCATATTAAAGACAACTTAATTGCAAAGTATGGACACAAAATCCAGGGGTACATTGAGAGGAATGGAAACAAAAGAAAATGGAAGCAGCTAAAAGTGGAGAATGATAATATTCAGGCTGATATTATATCTCTCCAGAATCAACTTTCCCTAATCCATATAAGTAATCAAAATCTTAAGGATGAGCTCATCTGGAAAGATTCTTTTGATGGGGATTACACTGTTAAAGCAGGATATAATTCTTTCTTTGCATCCATGGCAAGTGAAATTAAGTGGCACAAATTGTGGATGCCGGAGCTAACCCCTAGAGTGAGCTTCTTTTGGTGGCTAATTATTAATGGCAAGATCCTAACTAATGACAACCTCATCAAGAAGGGATTCATCATGCCGAATAGATGTTGCATGTGCCAGCAAGAGGCTGAAGATATAAAGCATTTATTCCTCCATTGTGAGATTGCTTCCAAAATTTGGCAGCTTGTTTTTACAAAATTTAATCTGAAATGGATTTTTCCCCTTACTTGCCTTCAGGCTTGGGAGCAATGGAGCTCTCCGTTCAAACATTGCATGGTGAAAAGGCTATGGCAACTTGTTCTACCCCACACTATGTGGAGAATCTGGAAGGCTCGTAATGATAGTATTTTCAGAAACAATAGACAGGCTTGTAACAAAGTATATAAGGAAATTATCATTGTTGTGCAAGATAATATTGCTAGATTTAAATCCCCTAAAAATAGACACTACTCGAGAATTAAGAATGCATTCTCGATCAATGGAATATTGCCACTATCAATAGAAATAACAATGGTAATCGACAGTAAACACAACTGATGGATTAAACCCCCACCGATCGGGCACAAGTTAAATTTTTATGGGGCCTCTAAGGGAAATCCAGGACTCGGAGGAGGGGGAATCATCAGGGATCAAAGAGGCTGTTATGTTGCTACTTTTTCTGGGAGAATGGGCAGACAGACTAATCATTATTCCAAAGCCATGGCGGCTCTTTGGGGTATTAGACTTGCCAGAGATTGTAATATTCCAAATATCATAATTGAAGGTGATTCTCTAAATATTATCAATCTTCTGAATAAAAAGCAACACCCCAGCTGGTCTATTAGGGATTATATTGAAGAAGCTATTGATATATGCAAAAGCTTTGAAAATGTCCAAATCACCCACACCTACCAGGAAGGAAATAGGGTAGCTGACAGTTTGGCTAACTTCGGTGTTAATAATCCCTTTCAAACTTGGATTGGAGGGGACATTCTGCCCGCTCATGTCAATAAAGCCATAATCATTGATCTCCATGGCAGTGAAAATCATAACTAACGGTTGTATTTTAGATGCTAATGAGTAGATCCCCAAGTACATGATGATGACATCACAAAAGATTTGGATGATTGTTGTGATCTGTGTGGGCTGGGCTGTCATCATCATTTCTCGCATAGGAGAAATCCGAGGAGCGGGGCAATAATAACAAGTGTAGAATAATTATTAAATTGGATTTCACGGGAAGGAAATATTCAAATACCAAAATCAAAGTTCGGCCTATTCCGCACATTGATAGCTATTTTACCGTTGAGAACAGGAAAAGGTGCAGAGGAAACATGGGGGGGCCGCCATGCAAAACCGAACCGACCCACAATCCTGAGTGGAAAGAGAACATGGAGCTTTGGGATTACCTACGAAATCGGGGCCTATCGAATTTCATTGAAAGGATCCAAGGCTTCGACCAAGACATCTCTATCAAATTCACCCGGGATGGAAGAACAAAATAGTCAAATATAGTAACATGAAAATGGAAATCACGGAAGAGCTCATAGCTCAGATCACGGGCCTCAGCCTGGAAGGCACAAAATTCTTCAATAAGAAGGTTGACAGGGAGGTGGAAACCAAGAAATTTCTAGAAGAGGGAGAGAATCTTGAGTTCATGATTACTGGCCTCAAGGTGGAGTCGATCCCTGAACCTTTTGCTGAACTAGCCAAAATGGTGGTAAGGTATGTTACCCTTGAAGGAAGATATGTGACTATACCTCAAAAACATCTAATTTTTCTAAATCATTTTCGTAGAAATAACATTATCAACTATCCTCATTATCTGATTAACTCTCTGAGAAATCTATAAGGGAAGTTCAAATCCACTCTAGGGTTGTCCCTCTACACTAGGGCCTTATCCTTTTGATTCACCACCATTTCTCTAGCTGCCCTTCCGTGAATCCTATCCCACCTCCCTCCTCCATACCTCCACTTGCCCACACTGCTCCCACTCCTCCCTACTAAAAAGAAATAATGAAGTCTCCAGCAAGAAAAGTAAGAGCCTCAAAGCCAAAATCCCTACTTCCCAATGAGTCCTAAGGAGCCACAAGGACTTGGAACTAGCTGAAAACCTCCTGCATATTAGCAAGCCGGTGGAGGAGCCCAAAGAGGAGGAATTGCTGGATAGGGTGGATAGATTAGAAAAGGAGATACAAGAGCTCAAAGGGGCTATAAAAAACATGGAAAGAGCTAAGGGTAAAAGGATCCTTCAAAGTGAGGAGGAAGAGGGGGTTATTGGTGAAATCTTCAAGAAACTACAGTCCTTAGATGGCAGATTGGGGAATGCTAAAAGCTGAAATGACTGCATATTGTCTGCCCTCAAAAGCATTTATAATTTCATTGAACAACATGTTCACAAGTGTTTCATGCAGCTTTAAGTGGATCAATGAGGACATATGGGGCCCTAAAGAGAAAAGGGACATTGCAATTGCCCAAGCAGATTTACAAGACTCCTCTCAGGCCACTGCCATTGCCTTCTTCATGTCACTGCAGGCTATCAAGACCAAAATTGACAGAGCCATCAAGTAAAGGGCTGTTGTGATGTTGTTTTTTGGCTGCGATGTGGCTATCATCGGGTGGTTCTGGAGCTGTTTTGTGGCGGGGCTCTTTATGTTGTTTCTCTTTTGGTTCCTTTTTGATCTTGCCTTCTTTTTCTGGATCTTTGTACGTTTAGATCCTTTTTTCACCTGTATTGTAATATTTGGCTGTTGAGCCTTCCTTGGTTGACTGTTTTTCCCTTCTCTGGGCTGCTTCTCTCATCTTTACTATCTGGATTTTGAGCCCTTTTGTATACAGGGTATAGTCCCTTCAAAACTATTTTCCCTTAATAAAAAAACATGATTGATTTTGTTGATGATAAAAAATTTGATATTTTATCTTTATAATATAATAAGTATGTTAGTTTTGGGTATATATATATATATATATATATTTTTAATAAACAAATAAGTAATGCTGATTTACTGGAACTTAATAATTCTGATATGTTTTAACATATGGTAAGAAAAGTAAATAAGATGATTTTTCCTTGATGCAATCTGTTAAATGGAGATAATCATTGAGACAATGATTTTTAGGAGGCAAGCATGTAACACCCTCGATAACTAATATATTCCTCTTTTTACGTTCAAGTGTTGACATATGATTTTCTAGAAAAAGATGTGTTCTTTTGACTATCAAGATCATGCTTGATAAGGATAAGTATTTTCTATTCTTAAAATCATCGATTAAAATTATATGGCTATCAAGAATTCATTTTCACTTTGGAAAGATGAGTGGTAATCTGGTTTTAAGAGTTGCAGACTTAATTGTTCTTTAGAACCATCCTTGTATCAATTTCAGTGATCCAAGGAATGTTTCAAATCTTCTTCATAGACTAAATGGTAAATTGACATTCAAAGAGTTTGAGTGATGTGAAGGACTGACCCTTTTTTCTTACAAATTCTTTGATCTTATTTGAACATGTTTTCATTTAGTTGTATGTTTGTGCTTGGGTCTTTGGTGATTGATCTTGGTAGGACATTAAGGACTTAAGAAAAATTTAATTCTCTAAGGATGAGTTTAGAGTCCTAAGAATCTAAGGATTATCCTAACGGTAACCTAAGCTAGGTAAGAACAACTATGTCCTAGCTATGTTTACTTATTTGAATTTTGTTCTAACCTAAGCCTCTTATTCTAATTTTGGGGTTGGTGTCCTAACCTAAGCATTGTGCTAAAGGAATAAGGGAAGAGGATTACTAAAGTATACTAGGTTACTTTTAGCTATTACCTAATACTAAAGGGGTATGAATTGAACCTAACCTAAGGTGGGGATTCTAATGGCAAATGTTTTAAGACCTATGTTGGTAATTGTTAAACTAACCTAAGTTCTATTTAAATCTATCCTAAACTATTAAGGGAACCTAAGGGGTCACATGTCACAAGGGTGACAGGTTCCAATGGAATTTAATTGAGTTGAAAGGGTTTAAATGAAGGAAGTACTTCTAAATTTTGCAGGGGCTAGTAGACTTGGTAGAGGCTTACGTGGAAGCTCCACTAAAGGATGGAATTGTATTTTTTATTGAATTGGCATTTGCTAGATTTAGGAGGCAATGGAAAGGAAAGATAAGTGGGAATTTTGGAATGAATGGCATTTATGGCATTTATGAGCCTCGGTCTTTGTGTGCAAACCATCTTGGAAACTTAGAAGGTAGGTTTGTAGGAGGTCATTTTGTTTTGCATGCATAGAAGATTTTACTTTGCATGGAGCTAACTAGTTCTTTGAACCAATAATTCGATCTTCACTTCAAAGTTATATTTTGTTTCTTCACCTATTTTTGATCGAAGGAAAGTATAGGAGGCATGGGAGGAAAATAAGTTTGATTGTTGATATTTCTTGGATGAGAAAAAGAGTTAGAAGTTCAGCTTTGGAAGTCTCCTTCGATTTGGTGGAAACACTATCCATCATGATAGTCTCTAACTATTAAAATTATTTGTGTTCTTCTAAATGAATCATTAGACCAACTCTTCTCTCATGAGAATCATGTTTCATGTCTTTCTCAAGTTATTTTTTCTTGTTTGGTTTGGTGAATCTTTGTGTTGTTTGGATTTGTATCCATGGCAAAAAAATAGTGATGTTTAGAAACTGCCTTTCAGGTAATTTTTATGACTTGCATGCAAGTGAAAATGGTATTAGAAACTTGTTCTATATATCTGTTTTACTCTCGATCTTGTATTCAAAGTTAATGTGCTTTGAACTAACTTTCATGAAAATATAAGGATATGAGCTTAGGGAAACTTGAGTTCTGTTTTATTTTGCTTCTAGGTTGCGAGTTTAGAGGTAGAATTGTGTTGGTACTTTGTGTTTTGATTAAACTTGTGTTGAGATTCATTTTGATTGGAACCTATGTTTGGGAAACTTATGCATTGCTGAAATGTTGCATGGAGTTCGTATTTATCACTGTACTCACATTATTTTACTAGTGTAGTTCTAAACATTTGTGTGTGAAGCTCAGGTTCGTCTCTGTACTCCTATTTAACACTTGAGTGTTATGAACTCATATTTGGGTCGATTCATTCGATTATGTTCTAGTATTTTGTATTGGGTTATTCTTTTATTAAATGGATAAGCTTATAACTCTTTATTTAAGAAACCTACTCACCAGGAGACTGGGTGAAAGCTTGTTTGAGTTGTTTGAAATCTCTTTGAGATTTGGAACTAAAAACATTTTGCCTAAAGGAATGTTGAACTTCTGTTTATTACTGTATCAACTTCTTGAGATGGTATGAGCGTGGGAATTGGAGGAAGTGTTCTTTCCACTCTGTTTTGAGGGAATCTCATGTTCTGGGTTGACTGTATTGTTTTATACCAAGTCACCACTATCACAAATTTGTGGTTGAGAAGTTTTGTTTTAATATTCCGTTCTGTTGCTTTAGAGTTAAGACTTAGACATCTTTTGTATAAGGTGTTTTGGTTCTTTCTCTCCCTCTCTTCTATCTCTTTAAATAAATTTGGGCCTTAGTGGAAGATTTGGGTTATTACCTTGGACACTAGATCTATACGGGAAAGATACTTTCTTTGTTCTGATGTTTTGTGCTTAGTTCTTTGAATCACGAACTATTTAATTTTTTATTAATTGGTGAAGCCTTTATGAGTCTTCAATTTTGGGTTCATGGGTAATTCTGAACTTGATATGTTACTATTTTGGGATGTCATTCTCGACTAATACAGTGATTGAGTCTTTGAATTCTTTTTAAGAAAGAAAATATATGTATATATACGTATTATTTTGAGACCAGTATATGGTTCGGGTCGCAGTATGCTTTCATCCTGAATTGGTTTGAAACTAGAACTTCTTGTTTAGTTGAACAAAACAATTTATCATTGGTTCTTTTCTTATTTGAGTTACCATTCCTCTCCTTGGATAAGCTCACTATTTGAACTTCTCTATACTCGATTCTCTTTCAAGATGGTGATTTATTTTGACCTACTGGTCTACCCTATTCAAATCATTGATGAAATAATGTAGAGAACTAGTAGCCAAGAGGGTTCTATTGATAAGTAAATTTATACTTATGGGTTCGATTGTTGTTGACTAGTCTTGCCTAGTTTATATGGATAGGAGTAGGTTTGTCTCTTGTAATATTTATCTTTTATGAAGAACTTGAGTAGAGATTAACTCCTCTTCGGGGCTACATTGTTTGTGAACTTGTACTTCGAACTTTTATGGATAACTTCTAACATGAAGAGTTGGAATTGGAATTGCAGTTGGACTGTTCTGATTTTCCTTACCTTCTTGTATTGTTATGGAATTCTGTTTTGATGTATATTCTAATGTTGAATGTGTAAGATTGTTACCCTGAAAGGAATAGGTAATTCATGTATGAACCTGGTCTATCTTTTAGATGTAATAAGTTGGGTATGGTACGCATTGGTTCTTTTTATTCCTTACTTATGATTTAGATGAATCATCCTAGAATGAACCATGCTGTATTCATTTATTTTGTCTCTTAGAAAAGATAAATGTGGTATTCTATTAGGATAGAATTATGAGACAATGGGATGACAGGATTTATTGTTTTTTACAATCCATTGATAGGATTAATAGAACTTTAAGATCTTAGGCAGATATTGTTTATTATATTCTGCTCTTCTCTTTAAAGTGGATCTAGATTTATTAATGTACTTCCTTTCTGTTTGTTATCACTTATGTTGATTGTATGATGTTTTTATTATCTCATTAAAGCAGTGTTGCTTTAATGAAACAATTAGTTGAATGAACTTCTTTTTAATGCTTAGTTATTGTCATGCTTAGTTCATTGAACTGACTCATGCTAGCTATTTTTAAAGATGGATGAATTATGTGGTATAAGAAGGAAAAAAATTTATATGATGCATTGGCTGATATATGTATAATTCTTAGTACGGAATTCCAATTCATTCTTTTGTTGTATTGTAAAAGAAAAGTTATATACTTTATAGAATAAGGGTTGTTGTTATGCAATTGCCTAAAGTGTGTAGTCTTGTAAATTTTATAAGTTGTAATGATGAATTGTGAGTTGTGATTTATTTGCATTGGTTGTGTAAATTATCTCGTACTTTTATAAAGAAGATGAAAGTTCCATCTCGTTGATATTCTTTATATAATGTTATGCTTATCTTGTTATCTTTGATAAGATGGATAATGGGAATTAGTTCAATTTCCCTTATAATGAAGCAACTTGTTGAGTTGCATAATACGATGTGTTTTATCTAAACAATTTAACATAGTAATGTGTTACGTAATAAACATGAAGTAAGAATTATGGATATTGGGAATAATATACCCTAATACTTAATCATTTAGAGGAAGACTCATTCTCTCTCTCAATTGAATATAAACCTAAAAGGTTTGGAGATATGATTACTAATTATTAGACTTCATTTTGTATGAAGTCTACTTTAATTGGATATATGTGGTTGTTAAACCTTCCTAAAAATTAAAGTACATTTTAATGAAACTTATGATATCATTGTCCTGTTTTGGTTAACTATTGATTAAACTGTGAAAAGAACATTATAAAGAATTCATAAGTTAAGGAAGTTATCAATGGAGTAAATGAAACAAATTTATAGAGGAACTTATGGAGTGTTGGATTAGGTTTTAGGAGGATTGTTGTAATCAAGACATAATTCAAATTAACAATGTATTAACAATCTTCTTGAGGTATGTACATCTCGATGAGGCAATTTCTGTAGAATGTTGGCACACACCAACTTCAGGGATATATTTTTGAGAAGACTTGGGTCTTCTTGAGAATATAGCATTGTAATTGACATGTGGCATCACCCTTCCGCATTGATCATCCAGATCTACACACAATAAGAACTTGGACTTGAACTTAGTTTCTCTCTAGGTTAGGTTAGTGGCATATTTAGGATAGGAAGTAGCTTCCAATGGCTCAAGGTACCTTGGCACATCCGGTTGACTTAGGTCAACCGAGTATGCCCATTTACCCTAAGCCATTATGAGCATCTTCCTATAATAAGTTATGTTTCTAACTAGGGCTAGGGTTAAACCTAGGACAAGTGGACTGACGGTAGTCAGTAAAGACCAATCATGATAATAGAGGAGTGAGGTGAAGGAAATATTCCAATATGACGAATATAATGTCTAGGAATAATGACATACATAGTATGTTGTAAATATTTGGCCAAAGTATCGCAAGCTTCTGGTTTGCATTGTCCTATGTCAATAAGCTTAAAACAATGTGATATTAGATGAATATTGGTAACAGATATTCGATATGTTCTTTAAAAAGATCACTCAAGTACCCAATGTAGGGGAGGAAAATCAATTATACGAAGTATACAATATATATTTTATACATAATATAACATAAATAGATCGGTAGATTACCGAGTTATGAAATGAATAGATTGGTGGATCACCAAGTCATTTATAGCTGCATATGGTTATCTATTTGAATTCGATTGGCATGGAATGTTTTTCTAAATAATGCTTAATTTAGAACAGAGAACATTGTATAAAAAAATAAATAATTTCCCTTGTTTCTAAAGTCTTGAAATGGCAATGTTACATTTACACTAGGTGATTTTAATATGGGTTATTAAAACCCAACTTCTACTACCATCTTCCATTTTATTGCATATTACTCTACCTCACACAAAAGAAAATGTGTAGTCCTATGCACATACACAACCTTTTGAAAATAATAAATGGCTATCTTAGTGCGCAAGGAGCATAAAAAAACAAAAAAGAGAAAAGAACAAATAATGAGAAAGGGAAACATAAAGAAAATAAATGCATAAAATGAAATCCTAGGCTAAATGGAAATACTACCTTATTTATAAACACAAGGAAGACTTATTTATAGTAGGGATTCAACCTAGTTTCAATGAAATGACCTAATAATTGTGTTCCATCAAGTGCTTGTAACAGAAAGTGCCTAAATCAAGAATATATGAGATGATATATGACCCTAATGAATGGAATTTCAGTTTCCTAGGATGGTGTAGAAAATTGAAATCATATAAAAAAACCATCTACCTAACCTCAAATTGTTTATTTTTAATATGGCAATCATGTCATGCTTTTTTACGTTCCTTTTCGCCTTTTGACTCCATCTAGTAAGTGATCATCTTTCATTTAGCTACATTAAATTCTCCATGTGCTCTTGAATTTCTTGTTCATTATCTAACCCTCATGCGTACATAATATGCAAATATGGTAGCATAAATTCAACCAATAAAATAGCGTCCACGCGAAAAACAAATTGAAATGATGTGGCGTTGTTCAATCTCTTGTATGTTGTCTTGTATTCCCATAGAACCACTGATACCTTGTCATCCCAATCTTGTCTTCCCACATCAAAATTTTTAGTTAAAGTGTGACTCATAATTTTGTTAAAATCCTCAGTAGTTTCATTAGCTTGTGGGTGATAAGGGGTGGTCTCGATGATGGGCCATCATGAACTCTACCATAAAAATCCCGACTGTTTGATTCAAAAAATGTGTACCCCTATCACTATTCATGATTAAAGGACATCCATACATGTTGATTATGTTGCCCATAAGAATCTAGTAGATGTCATTATTTTACATTCCCCAGTAGGTGCTACCTCTACCCACCTTGGTAAGTAATCAGTGTAAGTAATGATATAGTGCTAACTAGTCCTTCACATGGAAGGTGAAATTGGTCCTACAAAATCAATTACCCATTTCTTAAATAGTTTTGCATTGGCTATAGGTCTCAAAGGAATTTCATCTCCTTTTCCTCTCTTTTCGAGGTGCTGATAATGGTCACAGGCCATACAAAATTCAATAAAATCCTAGTAAATTCTTTTCCACCAAATCCCTATGAGTAGAACGTGTTGTAGCATTCCCTGCATAGTTCCATCCTGTAATCCTACCATGTGCTTCTTCCATGCTTGTAATGTGCTGGTATTCCAACACACACTAGTGTAAAACCTCATCACAACCTAGTTTGTATAGGCATCCACCGAATAACATGTAGGGTGCAGGTCATGTGGCTAATTGTTTTCTTTCAAAATTATTCATTACTTCGCACCATACCCATTTTGAGAAACACAACAATATATTCTAAGTCATATGGTGTGGATTGCAACCTAAACAGTTCCACATCTAGTATAACATCCTAAATACTCGTAAGTGCGTCCTCCCTTGAGTCAATTCTTGACAAATGGTTAGGCCATGAGTTACTCTTTCCTTGTTTCACAACAAATGTAAACTCAAAATTTTGAAACAACAATACCCAACAACATATGTGCCCTTACAAAATGGGATTGCTCACTAATTACTTCAATACCATGTGATCTCGTAAAATATAAAGGGTGTTGCTAATGATACTACCTAAACTTATACAATGCATAGATCATCGGCAGCTTCTTTGTGCTCGTAGTGTTGTAGTTTTTCTCTTCTAGTGTTAACTTCCTCGCTAGATAAACACAAGGGGTTGGAAACAATCCCTTCTCCTGTTGTTGTAACGTTTCTCCAATGGTTTTCCCTAAGGAATCAACATGCATATGGAAACTTTTATCCCAATAAGTAAATCATAGTATGAGTGCAAGTGACAAGTCAATCCTTCAAAGTTTCAAACACCATCTGCTGCGCCTCTCGCTAATGAAAGACACTCTTGTGTTTTAGTTACTTCTCTAATGGTGTGGATATTTTTACATACCCCTTGATAAAATTCTAGTAGTATCCTCAGTATGCCCAAGTAATCCATGCATTGCGCTCTAGGGTTGGTAGGATCTCCCAATCCCACAATAATGGAAACTTTGGTGGGATCCACCAACAAGCCTTCCTTACATATAATATGCCCCAACAAGGTCCCAAATGGAGTAGAAAAAACACATTTCTTAATGTTGAGGGATATCCTCAACTACTAACATATCTCAAACATCAGTCTCAAATTATCACAATGGTATTTCACTAGTCCATATATTGTCCAATCATCAAGGTAAACTTGCAAAATTATGGATAAAATCTTGAAATGTCTAGACCACTATGTGTGAAAACACAACATGCACATTCTTTAGTCCAAAAGGCATGACCGTATAGGAAAAACTTCCCCATTCAGTGGAAAAATTTTTCTTTTCTTGGTCTTCTTTAGCAATTCTAACTTGATGGTATCCTGAGAATCCATCCATGAAGGAATAGATCATGCACCTAGATACTCCTTCCAAAATCTCTTTAGTAAAAGGGGTTGGAAAAGGATCAATTACACATACCACATTTAAGTCCTTGTAGTCAAAACAGATCCATATCCTTCCACCCTTTTTCATGTTGATGACCATGGGGATTATCCATTCTAAGTCCTCCACAACTTCAATGATTTCTGAAGTGATCATTTTTTCTATCTCCTCCTTAATCTTGACGTGAAGATTCAAACTCATTCAGTAAGGCCTCTTCTAAATCAGGCGTGTGCCCTCCTTTAACTTGATTTTTATTTATCTCAAGGAGCGGTGGATGCCTTTAAGCTTGTGGTATCCATGTGGAAATAGGTCCAGAAACTTGTGTAGTAGATCAATGACCTTTAAAACGTCCTTCTCTGACCAATAATCTCCAATAATGGCCTCCTTAGGTTTCGTTTCTAAACCAATGTTAACCTTATTTGTTTTGAAGGGTTGATGTTAGTTACGTGCTTTCCCATCAGCACTATTAATAACTTCAAGCATACCTTCATTATGGTTAGCATCCAAACTCTCCATCTCTTCACCATCTATCTCATAGACCATCTTTCCCTTTTCATTCTCCATACACGTGCACTCAAGCTTCACCTCTTCTAAATATTCTTCATCCAGGGCACATTGTTAATCCAGTTCACCTAATAACCACAATATACTATCTTATATCATGGAACTATCTCCCATCGTTAGGTTCTTAACAACCTACAATGCCCTATCCACCGATGGTTTAGTACTTCGATACTCAAAGCTTGAAGGAGGTTAGCCATCAACTCCTACCAATTTCTTGTCTGATGGCACATCTTTGAGTGAATATACCATGTGCGCATATAACCTTGTAAAGTGGAATATAGCTTATACACCCATAAAGAAGGTGGAAAGGCCTCTATGCCTTCCATCCATTCTTTCTCACATGCTTGGATGTGAGACGAGGTGAGTTCCTTCACATGGTAATATTTTTCTAGTGGGTGCATTACTTTGGGATAACCTAACGGAGAACGCAATGTATTGTCCACTCTAAAAGGCTACCACGATATATTTTCCACCAATGCGTTACATGATCTGGAGAAATTTATAGCTAAGAATCCCTCTTATTTTGACCTCATTTTTCCACTGAGCCTCCATTTCTCATAAGAAATCCTTAAGTTTGGCTCCCAAAAATAAATTGGTAACTTCTTCCCTCCCAAGCACTTGACCGAGTGTGCTTTCATTACACTTTTCACATAGAATTCTAGCCGTCACCTAATTAACTCATAAGTCCTGTGCACCCAATTGTCACATGCCACAATAGTTGTATCACTCATGGACTGAGCATCTTCAAACTAAATAACTCCCTCTATAGGGTGAATAACCTCAGGGTCCCTAATAGAGTGCACATAGATCCTGTCAAGAACTTCTTCTCCCAAAGGCTCAATATAGGGTGCTGATTTTCCATCAGTTACGGGATGATGACCCATTCTTCCTTGTTTTCAAAACTTATGTATCCCTTATTAAACCTTAGGTCAACATTGTTCTTATAACACTAGGGGCACCCAAGTAATGCTATAAATTTTTCTTCCTCGACTAGTGCTAAGACTTTGAATTCTCTATTGAACTTTTCCCCTTAGATAGTGATAATAGGATCCTTCAAGAGACCAATGGGTATTACCTTTGTCTTGTTAGAAATATATAAAGCACATTCAAAGATGGATGTAACAGGTCCACCCCATTTGATGCCATGCATTTAAACTGATAACATTGACTTATGCACCTATGTCAATCGTGATAGTGCTTAAAAGCCACCCATCTACAACAACATTCAAGATAATCTCTCACATAATCAAGGTTGTGGGGAATAAGGTTGACATGCATAACCCGCCTCTCACGCCTCCTTTAGTGCATGGTACCTTCTCTCATAACCACTCTCATAGTAAGGGGATGATTTTTTTGCCTCAACATCTTGCATATTTCTCTAACCTCATCCATATCCTTATGTGGAGCCTCAACATTCTTCCTTTCTCTAACTATCATGAATGCTCTTTCGTGCAATCGGATCTCTCCTTGAAATCTTCGAATCACATCCATGGTTTCTTTATACATGTTTTTTGATGATTAGGGCCTGGATACTTTCCATGCACCACCTCTTCTCTAATAACTAGTGGTATTTTCCTTGGTACTTCTTTGGCACACGTAACCTCATCTCACATTGTAACTAGTACAGTGCTCTAGTTCTTACCCACGTGCCACCTATGCCATCCATTGTGAATCAAACTTCTTCTTGTTTACCACCCCAATGCCTTTTTATTTCCATTACTTCACTAACTCATATGTTCAAATAGTTCTAGACACTCCTCATACTTGTGATTCTTCCCACACCAAGAGCATTGTAGCAGATCATGGCATTCACACTTATAGTGCTCCATAGATCCACAATTATAATAGGTTCTACATGGGAACTAATTTCTTCCTCCTACGTGGTTACCACAACCATGAAACCATCCTCGAAAACCTCTTCCACAAGCCCCTTCATCCGAGTGTCCTTCATAGTGACGACCATCATCCTTGTAATTGTTCATGAGGTTGGTCCACACAATACAATATCAATGGCATCATGTATCTAGTCAATTAGTCTACAATCCTTGGTGTCATGAGTAGTAGAAGTGTAAACTTTGTAGTAGTAAGACACATTCTTACAGATCACGTGTTGCAATAGTGGGCATGTACTTACAACATGATCCCCATGGAAAATTTCACATTTCTCTATCATGATGCATATCAATCTTTGGGGAGAATTTCTATTTATATTCCCCTTTACCACACAATCCATGCACTATCGATCACTACGAGTCTCATGCATTGAGTTTGTAGATAGGTTCTCCAACTACTTCGCCATTGTAAAAATTTGAGCCTAAAAAAAATACTAACATTGGTATCCACACTTTCAATAGCATCAAAGCACACGTGGAAGCGCTAAGGCCTCGCAAGGGTCCGTGAAAGTCTCGTGTGAAATCACTCTCCTAAACATTATTATCAATCCTCCAACAAACCAATGAGCATGTTGAGAAGGGTGAATATCATAGGATATATTTGAAAAGAGAGTTTTAAAACACATGTCATATTCCTGCACACATTCTATCATTCCTTGATAGATTTCCTTTAGCATGTTGATGCTCTTTTGTTCAAACTCTAGGATATAAAATTCAGCCAAGAAATAATTCCGTAGCACAGTGTAATCTACCACTATCTGATGGGGGTCATACTCTTGGTACCAACTATGAACTTGTCCTTGTAATGTCATTACAAACTATTTTTCCTTCCATTTTGGGGTAGTGATCCCTTTCGCGTGCCATAGCAGTTCACACTTGTGTACATTCTCTCGCAACATTATCGACACCTTTCTAGTATGGTAGGTGTAAAGACATCTCAAAAAGTAATTGCTTGGCGGTTGAGATCCTTGTCTCGCATGATCTAGAACCTTGATTTCCTCCAGTGTTACCTCCACCACTAGATCCACTAGATCCACAAATTATTGTCTCTCTTGACCCACCATATCCTCCAAATCCATGAGGTCCACTAGGTCCTCCAGCTCCAATACCACCATATCTTCCTCCCGTGGCTAGTAATGGGCTTGAAATGGTTACACCTAATGTCCGTAACATCTCAATGAACTACACGCCAATAGTTTGTGATATTTCACCACTACCAAATGTGTGTCCCATGCTACTTCTAGATGGAATACTGAAACTTTGTATGCTCACCCTTTACCAAAATTTCATTCTAAAAATATTAATCCAAATATAAGAAATGATTGTGCATCCATAGATGTACTAAATGAGAAATTATATCTCTTAGGTGTAGATCACCATTCCTACCAATACAAACTAGGTTAGTAATACTTTTCTCTTGATTTGGAAGACTATGTGCAAGGGGTTTCTCACTAGGAAGATTCAAATGTGCACCTGATTGAAATCATCTCTCTAAGTGATTAACTCTCATCGAATTTGAAGGGGTCTCTTTCCTATGCTTTCTAATATGGGGTAGCATAGACCGCTTAGGCTCCACGTCCTCCATGTGAACCTCAATTTCTTCCCACAACATCTACCTCCATAGATTTATCACTCCTGCAACCTCATGTTTTCCAGTCAAATCCCTTTCAGAGCCTCACTATACTTGAGTCATCTCTCTTCTCTCTCTTTTTCAGCCACAAGGTTTGTCATCTTCCTCCACCCTAGCTTCCTCCTCCAAAGTGCTCGAGAGAAGCTTATCCGGCCATAAGGAATGATTCCAAGCTTATTGTAATGAGAAGGATCTTCATGGCTCAAGGGATAACATGAAAATGGATTCTTTAGGTTCCTTTAAGAACTCAAACTCAGCAACCTTAGGAAAAAAATACATATAAATATTGAATTCTAGGGTATAACTAGTCAACACTCTCTTCCACCAATGATCAACACCACGTGTCTAAGTCGATCAGCATCCGAAGCCTCTTATATTCCTCTTGGGTCAAAACATGAGATCTATAGTACCACTTGATCTATGTGTACGTGGAAATACATTCATACAAATCTACTAAAAAGTAGCAAAATAAGGTCTCATATAGCTCATGATACATGTGTTCTTCTACCCATTTGTGTGCATCAAAATCAATTCCAAAGACTAAATCTCCGAGTAAACACATCCTCCATGCTCTTAAACCATGCTTTGACACTATCCAAGGTCAAGTGCTCTGTCATCATGCATCATTCTCACAACAAATTTGAAAAGAGGTCCCGACAACGGAACCAAGATGCGAGAAAGTTTACCCATCTACTAACTTCTAACCCCATGTGCACCAACCTATCACCAAGTGGTTGGTGGGTGCTCTCCCGAGGCACATATGGGTGCTACCTCCTTTATGTGAGTATTGTGAGAATATATTTCCATTGTTATAGGATTAGTTGCAAAAAATTAATATTCATGTAAAAACACAACACAAGCTATCATATCCTTATACCTAAGCATTTAACAACAAGAGAAACATCATGGCATGAAATACAAAGAACAAATCTACCATAAAATATAAGGAAATAAAACTAGGGTTTGCACCCCTGAACCAAATATTCAGAATAGAGCCATATATTTATATTGATTATAGCCTTAGTAACCACATTACATTCAAAAGGGCCATATCGTAAAAACTCTATCGTGGGATCTAACCCATATGTCGAGGTCCTAACTATTCTTTCTTTATTACAATAATTTTGCTGCACCCATCCCTTAGACATGATAACATTCCTACAGTCCTCTAATGATAACCCCAACTCCTAGGGCATCCTAATATTTTCTAAAGAGCTTCGCTTTCCTCATACTATATGTCTTCCTTGGTGCATCTTATTTGTTTCCAAGCATTTTTCTTTATAGCACCAACACCCACCGCCATGCATTTTCTCAAGACTAGATCAGATGTCAAGTGTCCATGTGGCCCTTCAATGGTGCATTCTTATTATGTTAAGAGCTCTCCACTTTCTACAATTATGTCTTCTAAGAATACTCCATGTGTGGAATATTCTTTCCTTGACCACCACGTCTTCCAAGCCGGCACGCTATCCACACATCATGCCTATTCAGTCACGTTTTCCTTAAGTACCTCTAGCATGTTGAATATGGTTAAGTCCTTAGACCACTGTGTATGCCTTGTGTGTGTACCTCATTTTCTCCTTAATCCTTCTTAAACCCTTTTCCTACGCACTTCTACCCACTTTCCTTCTTCCTATGGGTCTTACACGCTCACGTGTTCTTTGGCACTTAGCTAATATTTCAAGGCCCAAAAAAATCATTAAAGTTGAAGGTGCATTTCCTAAACCAAAAGGAAAAATAGTGAAGTTATCATACCTTTTTCTAAAATTTGTTTTATGAATATCCTCATCTTTAATTCTCAACCGATGATATACGATCGAAGATATATCTTTGAATAAACTAATGCACCATGCATCTGATCAAATAGATAATCAATCCTAGGAAGAGGATATCTATATTTGAGTATTGCCTTGTTTAATATTCAATAATAAATATAAAGTATAAGTGTTATGTCTTTATTTTTAACATAGATAACCGATGTTACCCAAGGCGAGACACTCGGTCTAATTAAACCTTTAGAAAAAAATTCTTGTAACTTAGCTTTAAGTTCCACAAATTCAGTTGTGGTCATGCATTAAGGTGCCTTGAAATCGGTTCTGGCCTGTGTTTCATTTCTATTGTGAAGTCAAATACTCATTTTGGTGGAAGACCAGGTAGTTCTTCTAGAAAAACATCATTGTTATCTTGTAACAACAAGTATTTTCCCATTAAATCACTATTTTCTTCTTGTATTTTAGATATTTTAACTATTTATAACATGTACCCTTTATTTTGTGCCTTCTTAAGCTACATGGCTGATATTTTCCTAATCTGTAAGGTCTCTTTTTACCCCTTAGATGTTTGTTGGTTTCTACAGATCATCAAGCCATCTTATGTGTTTTAAAAACAATCAACATTTTCTTTATGGTAAGCAAGCCAATTTACACCAATAATGAAATCATATGACCCTAAAGGAGAAACATATAGGTCTAATTCCATAGTAAAACTTTGTAATTCTAGGGTTGTGCCAAAAATAAATTTATTAATAATATGGACAAAATTATTCCCATAGCGAACAGTCCATGATTTTTCCATAATTCCATCTTTTCTTTTTAATTCTACAGTTAATTTATTATAAATAAAGCATTGTGTAGTTCCGGTATAAAAAATTATAGTTAAAGGTATGCAAAATAATGTACCTGGCACTTCTATTGGTGTAGCTTGCTTTTCAGATTACTTATCACTCACCGCAAAGGTGTATCTTGTGTTGTTGGTTACTGTCATTTTTCTTTTGAGGCAACTGATTTGTGTAATGATCCTTTCCATACTTATAACAACCCCCAACAAGTTCTCTTTTTGGCTCAAACTTGTTTTCAACCTTGTAATTACTGTTTTGGCCACCATAACTTTTTTGCCCATTGTTATTATTCCTTGGAAAATTGTTTCTAATATTTACAATAGGCTTACTTACTACTACTTTCTTACTATTATCAGCCCTGAACACGTTTTTAGAGCAAAATTTTTTCCATGCCACCTATTTGGGTACAAGTGATGAAGAAGAGTTGGGTATTTTCTTTCAATTTGTATCCTTATGCATAAAAATTTCCTTTAATTTATGTTCTTGCCTTATGGATTTTTCTACAACTCCTTCCATGGTGGTTGGGTTGTGTACATCTACCTCTCCACCTATGATAGGATTCAATCCCATTATGAACTTGTGTATTCTGAACTTTTCATCAGTTTGGTATTGTGGTACATACTTGAGAATCTTGGTAAACTTCTCCCAATATTCATTTATAGCCATCTTTCCTTGAACTAAGTTCTAAACATCTAACATCTTTTGATCATAATAGAGTTGCGGAAACCAGTGTTGCCCCTAAATATCCCTTAAATTGATCCCAAGTAATGTTGGCCTCATCAACATTCAGTTAAACCTTATGGTTATCCCTCCATGATGATTATTCATGGGACAACTGGTAAGCTCCCCATACTACTTTTGTTTCTTCAGAGAAGTTCCTTATAGCAAAGTACTTCTTCATTTCACTAATCCAATTCTCACCCCATCTCTCGTTGTCCTGCCATCAAACTTTGGTGGAATTATTATTTTTATATCATTAGTAAGTTCAACTACCAACCTTTCCTTCTTATTTTTAGGCTAATTTAGTGCATTTGCATTAGCATTTGTAGAGTTGTTAGCAAGAGCTACAACATTTTTATTAGCTGAATTATTGTTGTTATCTCCATTGGGATTTCCAACATTAACATTATTTCGTAGAGGTTCCTAATTGTTATTATCAACTTCATCCTCTTCTTCATTTCCCATCACTTATTATTCAAGAACATAAAGATGATATCTTGTGTCCATTAGGGAAACAAGGAACTCATCAAGTATTTATGTTGTAGCTTCCTCACCACCTAGAAGTGGATTATTTACAAAGACATCCCCTTATTCTAATCATTTTCTTTTAATAAGAAATTAAGTTTCATCGATATGGAATCAAATAGGTCAAAGAGCTATAACCTTCAACTTTGATACCACAACGTAACATCCTCATTTGTAACTTCAAAAACTAGGGATTTAAAAAAAAAAACATAATGTTGACTATTCTAAATTAACATAATTTAGAACATGCATTCCTTTGCTAATCCATCACATAACAAAAACCATATCCAACTGTAATGAATCGGTGTAATACCGATCTCTCATTTTATGACTTGGTATTAAATTGATCTCTCATGTTTATCTTGTTCTTGTGTATATGAATTATACTTTGGTTCTTTCACCCTTTATGGGTCATTCAAGTGTTACTGTCTAAGAAGCCTATTTGAGTATATGTTACTCTTACTCATCTGAAATCTCATAACCTTAGACCAGGTGACATAAGACAATGAAACCAATAGTTTGTGATACTTTGGCCAAATTTTATGGTCATGAATGTCATGCCTTTATTCCTAGATGACATACTCATTGTAAGGAATATGTCCTTCACCCCACTCAAAATTGTCGTCTAGATTAGACTTCCTCGATGCTTTTCAACCAACTTCGATTTATGTTTCACACTAAATAGGGATAGCTCACATAATATAGTGTGGAAACTCTACGTATGGTGGCTAAGGATAATTATACATACCCACCGACTTACGTCGATTTGGGTGTGTTTACTCACCCTAGGTCAACATAAGTTGACAAAAACACTAGGCTATATGCCTATCACAGTTTAGAGTAAAACAATGACTTGAAATTCCACTTTATGGCAGCTATGTTTAGAAGAGCTAAGTGAAATTTCATGCCATAGTGGCTGTTCTAGTAGTATCCACCTAATGACCAAAGTCATTAAGTGGGTTATGTGCAATAATGACTATGTTGTGATAGTCCACTTAGTTCCTATAAATGAATCTATCATACTTACAATTTCATTCATTAATTGATCCTTAGCTTGTTAATTGATTTAATTTAATGTTATGCATCATACCTAGGGATAAACTATGTTTGTACAATTAATCTTGTAAGAAGGGGATCGTAATGAACCTCCCTCTCAAATGAGGGTATGCGAGATCAAATCTATATTTATGTCTATGAATTTCACTATTCATAATCTATTATTTCACTAAGCATAAATAATTAATCTTATTTAACTAAGCAAGGACATTGTGTAGTCCTCATTTAATTATGTCCATCAATATGTATAAATCATATTTGTATAACTATTTAGTTATATTTTATGACTTCTTTATTCCTTAATCCATTCTTATCATAACATTTTTATCTTTCCAATGTAACATAGATTGGTTTCCATTTAGGTAAGATCTTAAAAATAATCTCTTTTAAAAATGTAATCAATAACATAGGATAAGATTCATTCATTATGTCCTTTTAAGTATATAAGCATGTTCCCTTTTTCCATTTAAGGACTAATATCTTAATCATATGTTTATAATAACATAAATAGGTATAACCCTAATAAAAATGTGTTACGAGATATATTGTTCATAGTGTGAACACTTAGGAGTGGTTTGGGTTATTTCATAGTAATAGTTTTTATATTTATAAAATAATATATGAGTGTGTAAAATAGTTGTAATGCACAACTCATAGTTGAGAGATATTTGGGATATTGAGAGGACTTAGAGATTAGCCTTGACTCCTTATTAATAGGAGTTCATTGAGCTATTTATATGTAATATCTCCATTGGGAATTTGTCTCGAATTAATTACAATATCTCTAGTTTTATTATTTTATCGTCTGATGTTTTTTTTGTATTTGATTAAATCATATATATTTACAAGAGAATACAACATCATTCTTTACCACATAATATCACTCTACCTCCACATCCAAATAAGGTTTGATATATCGGAATTATATCCCATATTATTTTACCATTATCTTCATAGAATAATGGACTTAGACCTATAGTTCCTTGTCCAAGACACACTTAATTCCTTAGATATCTAATAATTTAGGTATGTATATGACCTAGGAATAGTAACCAAATCAGCAATGATCATGCTGAAAAGATTAAAAAAAACTTTCAATTTCTAATCATACAATAAGTCATTTATAATAAATGCATAATTCACTTTATTTCATACATAATAATTATTTCATAAGTGTTTTAGTCAGCAATGACATATTTTTTCATCAATTACAAAATACTATGGCACTAGGCCTTCATATTTTTTCCAACAGATTCCTTCTAATAGCTTTTAATAAATTTAAGAATCTGAATAAAATGAACTTCATCAATAAAATAAATGCAACTTGTTATAAGTCTTTATTCTTTCACATTTTAATAAATCCGTTAGTAAAATTATTAGCATGTGTCATTTCATGAAAATGAGCATCATAACTACTAAATCATTATAACAACACACTTCTATCTAAAAAAATCATTTAAGGAACTCTACTAATTAATGAAATTCATCTAAGTTCCAAACTACCACAATGTCCAAACAAGGAAGGAAGTCAATTTTAGATACATCCAAGAACCAATTATATATACACAATAATAAAGGTTTAGTAATAAAATTAAGTTAAGTCCTTTTGATCCTTAAAATTAAAAACAAGAATCCAAGTATGTTAGGATTTCAATCATATAATCTAGTAGATTATATATCAGTTTCTTAATTTATATGTGTTGTCCCCTAAAAATTCCTCTCTTTTGAAAGTATAAAAATTTGAAAATTTTGAGTTTGAACCCTTTGGAAGTGTTTTGGTGAAGAGTAAATTGGAAGAGATAGTGAAAATGTCATTTCTTGGGGACATTTTAGTGACTTCATGATCTGTTGGACATTTTTGTCCCTCATGTCCCAACTTCTCCGTGGGCCTTTTGTTCGTTGATTGGCTGATTTTCTCACAAGTTCTTGTATGTCAGTTGTTTCATACTTTTTCAGCCCATCGGTCCCAAGTTCGCCAGAGCTTCTTGTTCCCTATTCCCGCATTACCCACATTGGAAGAATCGTGTCTTTGCGTCCTTCACGTTTTTGTGTCCTTGACCGCCGCTTCTCTTTTGGCCTCGCATTCCCACATTAGCCAAATCATATTTTCACGTCCCACATGTCCCAATGTACCATGGACCATCTCGGGCCGCTTTTTATTTTTTTCCCACATTTCAAGTTTTTGATTCAAATGCAGGTGTATTTAATGCACATTTATGATTTTCTCTCTCCGAATGGCTATTTAAAGGGACCACCATCTATGTATTTGTCACATTGTTTGGTGACTTTTCTTTCCGCATTCTTGTAATTGAGTCATTTGTTCATTTTCCTATATCCCTTTGTGTTTTTATCGCGAATATGTTCTTTGAAGGCCGTTCCTCTATGCACTATAAAAATGAAGATCAAGTTTCAAGGGCACAAGCATCTGTCACCTCTAGAGACCTTTGTACCTAATATTGGGAATAGTGAAGTTTGAAACTTGGATTTTGATGATTTCTGGGGCAGGTTAACATGCGACAACATTGCTCCCATGGACCAAATGATAAATGATAGTGGAATCACATATGCTTCTAGTTTTCCCATCTCTATGTAGTGTGTTGACACCGTGCTTTTCTGTGGAGCTCATTTCAATCCGAGTACCAAGGAGGTTGTTAATTTGCATGGAGAATTGATTACAAATTTGGATGTTACTGCCATCACTAATGCCCTATGCACTCTTGAGACAGAAGACTCCATTTTTATCACTCTCACTCAAGCTCAGGCTCTGTTTGATAAGGAAAACAAGAAATATAAGGCTTGGGTAGCTAATTCATGGCTAAAGTGCCCTAAGAAGGGAGCGTCCCGACTCTCTAAGGCATTATTCAGGGTTGATTTTAATGAGGAACTATCATATTTCATCACTCTACTTGACCCAGATTATGGGAATAACCTCTACCAATGACTTCCATTTTTGGATGTGTCCTTTCATAAGCATCATCTGTGAGGGTAAGCAAAACATAAATTGGGCTGAGATTATCTGTGGGAACTTGACTGAACAATTGTCAAATGTTTAGCAGACCAAAAAATTCTACATGACCTCCTACCTCATGTACACCTTGGTAGCATCTCATGAGTGGTTTGGCTTCACTTTCATTGAAGGAAAGAAGAATGAACCCATCTATGCATATTGCCCTCAATTTACCCTCAAAGATAGTAATCATAATTTTATAAGGGTAAATGATGCCTTCACCATGTACATTGTGAGACTCTCGCTAAAGTGGAAGAGTGTAGATTTGGGCCTGCATTTGGTTCACATATCCTTATTGAAGGAGTACCTTAACCCTTTTGAAGCATTCTATTGTTTAGGTCTTACAAATTTCTTGCAAAGGTCCTCAAAGAATTTGGCAAATTCTTGTTAGTCTTGTCTAATATCTCCCACCAAAAATTCATTCAGAATAACTAATCCTACCCCATACTACCCCTGTATTGCATTGTGTGTCAACAAAAGAATTCAATCCATCTACAAAAATGCACAAAGCAAATCAGGATCATATAATGTCTTCAGTAACCCTTGCCTTGCATTGAAAATATCTCCATAATCTGGGAGTGACAACTTGTGAAAGTCAGATTTGGAGTGTTGATCATATTTTCCCAAGGCCCTTTCCATACTATTTGCACAAATTGAGGGATATCTTCATATCCTTCACCATTTGAGGGTTACAAAATAGGTCCTCTTACCTTGGTTGAAAGGCACAACCTAAAATAGTTAGGACAAGATCATGTCCTATTTGAGTGTTATCCATCTCTCCACAAATCTGAGTGCTAGTTAGATCACATCCCCAACTACAAAACAACACACATCATGATCTATCTGACTTTAAGCTTTATGTCATATCTCTGATGCTACTTAGACTGAAAAGGAGAACAAATTTGGGTACCAATACTTAGTGGTGCCATTTCGAGGATGAAGAAAGAAGTATCCAGACCAATATGTTAATTTGGAGTTTCATTGAGAGATTTATTTGATAATTCACTGTCAGTACATATCTATTTAGCTCATCAACAACACTTAGTGTCACCAAGTTACTAGGGACATTATTTAGTAATTTAGTATTTCAGATCCTTTTCAATATGTGTTATGTGATTTATGTGTAATTACAAATCTAAGTATCATCTTCTGATCATATTTATAAGGCTGGAATGAAGGGTAGAGTTCTGAGTTTGATATTTTCTTAGTTCAATATGATCCATGTGCATACATATTTGAGATATTTGAATGCATGTCAAACCCTGGTAATGTCCCTTGCAAATTCTGCATGCACATACATTGTTGAAGCATCATTTTATAATCATATTTGTAAGGATTAAGTGAAGATATAAGTTCTACCTATAATTTTATCAGTTTCTAGTAGTTGTTGCACTTCATTTGCATTTGTGATTGATAAATTCAAAGAAAGGAAGGTCTGATCTATAAAGTTTGGCAAGATTTTCAGTGCTGATAGGTATTTGACAGAGTATTTTAGTGCATTTGCACAACTAAGGTGAAAATCCTTAGTGGTGACTCCATGTTGTTCTGATATTGATAAATACCAGTGTCTTACCTTTTTTTTATTTACTTTGGTGTTGCTAATCTCTACAAAACTTGAAGGAAGACTATCTCTCTTCATTAGAGACTTTGCTAAGAAGTTGTTTAAAGATTCAACCAACTCGAGTTAAAAGGGAGAAGAGTTTGGAAAGTTGTTAAAATTCAGACATCAGGAAATGATATATCCATCGATGAGAGAGATCAGCCTTTGTTAGATGATTATCACTCTTCTTGCAGTGATTCTGACTCAAGCAATCCTCTCATAAACTTGTTTACCTCAACTAGTGAAGGTCCTTCTGCTGTACCTAGTAAGTTTGTTCTTCAATATGCACCTCTATGTTTCAATTCAAATAAAAATTTCCAAGAAAATCGAAACTTAGAGAATACCAATCTTGTGAACCACATTCTTGAGCACCAAATACCTTGCAATCCTCATCAGCTTGTGTCACCCCAATATCACCTCCACCAAACAATGTGGCTCAGTCTAGACCTCCATTTTTTTAACACCTTTGGTCCTATAGACTTTAGAGGAATGGATGGTTACCCAAATGTTTTCCGACAAGATGTTAGAAATAGGTTGCCAAAGTTCCAAGGTAACAATGCAATAACTGGTGATCAACATGTCAAATGTTTTGTTAACATGATGGATTATATTGAAATAGATTTTGAAGATGTGTATATTAAATTTTTCATTCATACACTGGAAGAGGATGCTAGGGATTGGTATAAGGCTCTGCCTAATAATTCTATTGATTCAAGGACTGAAATAAAGAATGCATTTAGGTTTCAATATGGTGATAAGACTGATCCTAGATTTCTCTTGTCTAAATTTTAAAATATCAAGAATAATTCCAATGAATTAGTTCATGACTTCAACACAAGGTTTAACAAAACTTTGAGAAGGTTGTCAGTTAATTTGAGGCCTTTTGTTGAGTCTTGTTTAATCAAATATGTAGATGCATTTGATAAAAAGGAAACCTACTACTTAAGAGACAAGAATCCTACCAATCTAAGGCAAGCTTTCACCATGGCACTTCAAATTGAAAACAATATCAAAGCAATTGGGAAACCTCGAGAGAGATATTGTGTAAATTTGATAAACCCTGAAAAACCTCAGGCTAGGAAGGGTGCTAATTTGTAGGATGTTGTGAAAACTGTGGCAGGGGATGTCAAAGAGATGTCCTACAAGTTGGAAAGATTTGATAAGGGAATTGGGCAGACTTCACAAGGTCAGTAAATAGCACAAATCCATGACATATTTTCCAATCATCTTACGGGTGATTAGAGATCTGATGATAGAGGGAAAGGACCCATAGAGTCTATAAATAGACATCCTCAAGCACGTTAAGGAAGAGTTTTTACCCGATCCCTTAACTTCTAGGGTTGCTGCTATTGAGGAAGTTGCTAATATTGATTGGTGTGATAGGTTTTTTCTACCCCATCCTCCATGTAAAGTGGACTAGCAAACTAATGAAGCTAATAATGATGATGGTACTAATGATGATATCTCGCATGGTGGGCTGTTCTTCAAGCTCAAAAGGAGGAGAAACATCTCTTAAAGTGATAAGTGCAAGGACAATTGCTACCTTTTGGGATTGCATCAAATGGGTAAAAGAATTTCTTCCCCCTCATACTCTTGAAGTTGATGTAGTGCAAGCTTTTGAAATTCCTAACAAAGACTTTGAATACTTAATAGCTTTGATGATTAAGAAGTATGATGGTGGTATCCCTTCGAGGAAAATAGACAATTGTTGATGAATGTTATTGTAGCTCAAGATAAATATTATAACACTATAAGTAAAGTTGTTAAGGAATTTTGGCCTCAAGCCAAACCTAAAACACCCTTGCTTACAAGTATTCCCAAAGAAGATTCTAGGAGAGAAGTACCTACCAAAATCTCTGTTTTCCCAAGAAACAATTATAGTCCTCATGCCTAAGCTACCAAGAATCCCTTGCCATCTAATTAATCTTATTGTCTCCTTTCTAATGTTGTTTTTCTAAAGAGTGTTCCTATGACATAGCCCAAGTATTGAGCCAAATCAAAGTGAGTGTTCCAATCAATTAGTTTTTAGGATTCTTGAGCATAAGAAGAGAGTATTTGAGTACTTGGGATTGAAGGAGGAGAAGAATACTCCAGCAGAAATGTAAATGTTGTTTAAATTCCTCCTCAGATAATTGCTAACCTTGAAACACCACTAGTAGTAGAGGATTTTGGAGAGACACCTGAGGTATATTTGGGGACATCCTTGGTTAATTCCCAATGGAATGTTGATCCATTCTTCACAACTTTGATCATAAAGGATAAGCTACTTCACAATTGTATGTTTGATTCCAGTGCATCATGTAATGTAATGCCTCTAAAAGTCATGAATGAACTGGATATCAAAGTGACATCAGCCTATGGAAAGTGTACTACCATGGACTCAAGAGAAGTTCCGGTAGTTGGTTGTGTGAAGGATTTGGTGGTGCTACTTGCATCTTATCCCGGGAGGAATTTAAAATTGGATGTTGTGATTTTTGATTGCCTTGCTAAATGGGGTATGTTATTGTCAAGAAAGTGGGTTGCAAGTGTTGGAGGGAGTGTCCAAATGGATATGTATTTTTCCACCATTCCCATTGAGGGCAGCCTTGTCAAGCTCTATGGAGAGAAGAAAATTTTGCATCTAATTAAGGATCCAAACAATGCTTCCCATGAGGTGTTGTTTACTGATGTAGATGATGATAATTTTATTGGGTTTTTTGATGGAAAAGAACACAAGATGGATCAGTAAAATTTCTTTGATCGAGTAAGTTTTCCTTAGACCTTTCTTTTTGATGGAGTTTGCTCCACATTTGGAAATGGTGCTAATATAATTCTAATTTCTCCTAGCTTGGAAGAATTTATTTTTTCCTTCAAGCTTAATTTTGAATGTACTAACAACATCTCTGAGTATGAAGCCTTGTTGTTGGGTCTGTGAATTGCATGGAAGTATGGTGTCAAGGACATCATTACAAAATGAGATTCAGAGCTATTTTCAAACAAATAAGAAAATTGTATGCTACAAAAAATCAGTGCATGAAACAATATAAGCATGTAGTTTGGGATCTAATTGAGATGTTTGATTCTTTCAATATTGTGCATCATGACATAAGTTTGAATGTTGTTGCTGAAAAATTGGAAGTGTCGGGGTCAATATTAGGATATTTCACAGTTTCACCTTATTGTGAGTACAATGTTGAAGTGTTAACTAGGCCAGTTGTCCCTGACAACATCAAGCATTGGCAAGTGTTTAATGATGATGCTCAAGTGCGAGGTTCTTACAAAATCAAGGTGAGTTTTTAGATTAGAATATTGATTGGGAACCAATGGTATGTATGACTGAAGGAAGAGAGACTTTTTTTGGAAAGGATATTATCCAATTGAAAACTAACACCATTCCTAGAGGTCTTGTTGCTCTTGAGAAATATTTTAGCATTGATGATTACATCATCAATAGAAACATATCTACCTCAAGGGATGTGGAGGAGCATGACTTGGGAACTAATGATAAACCAAGAAAAGTTTGGTTGGGCAGCAGTTTAAGAAAGGAAGAAAAATAGTCCTACCTCCAATTGTTAAAACAATATCAAGACTGTCTTGCCTAGTCATATTCAGAGCTGAAAGCATATAGAGAAGACTTATTCCAACATGAGATCCCTCTTGAGAAAGGTGCCAAACCATTCAGATAGAAGAAAAGGAAAATTAATCCACTCCTCTCCATGAGAATGCAAGATGAATTGAAGAAACTGAAGGAGGGAGGGATCATTCAGCCCATGAGGTATTCATCTTGGGTTGCAAACCTTTTGCCAGTCAAAAAGAAGAATGGAGATATAAAAATTTGTGTAGAATTCAGAAATTTGAATAGAGCTTCATTGAAAGAAAATTATCCTTTGCCAAACATGGAGAACATGTTGCAGTTAGTGACTGGATCTGAATTGTTTTCCACCTTGGATGGTTTCTCTGGCTACAATCAAGCTATTGTCAAAGAGTCACAAAGATTTAAAAATGTCTTAACCACTCCTTGGGAACATATGTTTATGTGAGAATTCCTTTTGTCTCATTAATGATGGGGATACCTTCCAAAGGGCAATGGATGTTACTTTTGTTGGTTACATAAATGACTTCATTGTAGTTTATCGTGATGATGCGACCGTGTTTTCAAGGAGTAGAGAAGATCACTTGTGGCACTTGGAAAGAATGTTGATAAGATGTAGAGAGTTTGGAATCTCTATTAATCCAAAGAAGTGTCACTTTGGAGTGAAAAATTCCAAGTTTCTTGGTCATATTGTTTCACAAAGCTAGTGTCATGATTGACCCTGAGAGATTAGAAGCAATCAACAAGGTCCCAATTCCAAGAACAAAGAAGGGCATATAATCTTTCTTTGGGTAGATCAATTTCATTACAAGGTTTGTGTCTAATTATACTAAGTTGAATCTTCCTATCACATGCATGTTAAATAAATATCAAGTTATCAAGTGGGAGGAGGCTGCTATTTAGGATTTTGAAGGAATCAAAGAGGCATTGAAACATGCACCAGTCTTGGCAGATCTGAATTACAAGAATCCTTTCCAAATATTCTCCTTTACTTCTAAAAATAGTATTTCATCTATTTTGCTCCAAAAGGATGAAGATGGGGCTGAGAGGCCTATTTCCTTCTTTAGCAAGGCTTTACAATTTGTTGAGTTAAAGTATACAATCATGGAAAAACAAGCATTTGCCTTGGTGAAAGCAATAAAGTTTTTCAATCCTTATATCTTAAGTTCAAAATTTGTTGCTTATGTTCCCCACACCATGGTAAAAGACATCTTATCAGAGATGGAGATCTCAAGAAAAAGATGTAGATGGGTAGACAAACTACGGGAGTATGACATGGACATCCAAACCACAAAGTTACTAAGAGGTTTGGGTCTTGCTAAGCTCATGGCTAAGAGAAACTTGCAGACTGTGGAAGTAAATGAGGTAGAGGAAGAAAGGGCAGATGTTCTTGAGAAATTGGTGAGTTCTGAGTGGTACAAGGATATAAATGTTTACCTCGAGACACCTATGCTGAATTGATCATTTAAATAAAAATTAGAAAAGATCCCTCAAGCTAGATTCTCAAAAATACATCATCACTGACTTTGGGCTGGCTTGGAAGAACCCTGAAGGTGTCCTTTTGAAATGTATAACTGAAGATGAAGCTCCAAAAATAGTTGCTAATTTCCATGGGGGAGTTTATGGAGGACACTTTACTAGAAGGGTTACAACACACAAAGTTTTGAGAGTTGGTTATTGGTGGCCTACTCTCTTCAAATATGTAACCATGTTGATTAGAAAATGTGAAAGTTGCACAAGCATTTCTCTAGAAGAATGAAAGCTTCAGGCTCCCTTCCTTTGCATCATGTATCAATTGAAGCTCCTTTCAAACAATGGGGGATGGAATTCATTGGTGAGATCTCAGACCCTTCTAGTGCTGGACATAAGTGGATCCTTGTAGCCACATATTACTTCACCAAGTGGGTAGAAGCAATCCCCACCAAGAAAGCAACACACCAAGTTGTTATGGATTTCTTGTTGAATAATATCATATGCAGATTTGGTGTGCCAGTCAAGATTGTGGCTGATAATGCCATGTGTTTTAGAGCTAAACCTTTGATGGCAATGTGCAAGGAGTATGGAACCAATCTGACTTATTCTTCAAACTATAACCCCTAAGGGAATGGAAAAGTTGAGTCCAAAAATAAGAACTTATTGAAGATCATTAGGAGGACCTTGGAGTTGAACAAGAGAAAATGGGGTGAACAATTGAAATTTGCAGTTTGGGATGATAGAATCACTGCTAAGAGAGCTACTGGTAAGAGCCCATTTGAGTTGGTGTATGGAACTCAAGCTCTACTACCCTTACATCTATAATTATCTTCGTTTTAGTTTATTCAACTTGAAGATTAAGAGGTCAGCCCATATGAAGCAAGGATTAATCAGATTATAGAGCTAGATGAAGAGAGAAGAGCATCCCACCAAAGGCATGTCATATTTAGAGAGAATTTGAAAAAAAAAATTGACAAGAAGGTCACTCCTAGGGCCTTCAATATTGAAGATCTGGTTTTTTTGGGATAGCAAAAATGAAGATAAGGGAAAACATGGTAAGTTTGATGCATTGTGGATGGGCCCTTACTCCATTGATATAATAATTGGTGAGAATACCTTTTTTCTCAAAGATTTAGATGGGGAATTTCTTGAACTTCCTATTAATGGTAGACATCTAAAGCATTTTTCGGATTAATCCCCAAATTTTAGGTATGCAACAACTTGTACAGTGTATATTGTCTAGTTTTTACTCTGTTTTTTGGTGTTTTGTCGCTTTTGGTTTGCCTTGGTGTGTGGCAGCCTTTTTTTTCAGTGTCTTAGTTGGTTTTTGATGGTTTTGTCTCATGACTCTATTTTCCCAATGGTTTATTTTGGCACTTGGTATACGTTTTTCTTATGGCACTCACTGGGAGTGCCCATCCCTGCAGAGCCGATGTTGGTGCCCATTTTGATCCTCTGTTATATTTCCATCTTTCCCCTTTGGTTTGTGTGCTCTAAAATGTTTTTCTTTGAATTTGGTGGTCTGCAAGTTTCCCCATCCAAATTGAATGCTTTTAAACACTCACAAACTTATTATTTTTCCCCAACTTGAAAGAAAAATACATGCATGCCTGTTTTGTGCCCTAAATTTCCAAATCCATGGGCCTTTGTCATTTTTTCTACTTTTCCCAGCCTTTGGAGCTCAAAGTTGTTTGTTTCATGCATATTTCCCCCCAAAAATCTATCCCCATGGTAAAAATTGACTAAAATTACTTTCCATTTGTTTTTTGACCAAAAAATCCTTTACCCACGAAGAAAAAATCAAATTCGGGCATCCCTGTCAAATTCTGTGTTTTTTTACGGTCATACGGGCATACTTTTCCCATCAAATTCTATCTCAAACAACATCTCCTACATGGCCACTTGTGGTTGGACAAGGATTGGCGGGTTTCTTTGAAAACTTAACATGTTTTTTTTTTGTTGGTTTTGGCAAAATTTCAATATTTCCCCCAGTACTCCATAGGTCCTAGAGGAGGGACACGTGTCATGTTCTTATTCACAGGTGGGAATGGAAGGCTGGCAGAGGACTTAGGCAAGTTTTTCCTTTCTCGGTGAAGGGAAACAAGAGAGGAAAATGCCACGAGTCCAGTAGTGGAGTGAAGGGAGACACATGGAGGGTTCAAAGCGTAGAGCGGGTCGATCGGGCCATTGGAGGAAAAAGGGAAGTTTTTCCCTTTTAGCAAAAATGAGTTAGAGAAAAAAATTAAGCCACGGGTCTGAAATGAATCACAAGGAGACACGTGGCACATGTAGAAGGAAGTGCAGGCCATCGGAGGAAAAGGGGAAATTTTTCCCTTTTGGAAAAATGAGTTAGAGTAAAAAATTAAGGCGTGGCTTCGTGATGAAGAACACGAGACACATGGCGGGTGTAGAAGGAAGTGCGGGCCGCCAGAGGAAAAAGGGAATTTTTTCCCTTTTAGAAAAAATGAGTTAAAGTAAAAAATTAACCATGGCTCCACGACAAAGTAGAGGAGACACATGGCAAGGAAGAAATTAGATACGTGGGCCCGTAGAGGAAAAGTGGGAAATTTTCCCTGGAAAAAAAAGCGGTGTTAAAATAAGAATTCAGCCCACAAATCCTTACTGATAGAGGAGGTGACATGTGTCAAGACCAGAGACAGAGGCACGGGCCCATGGGGAAAAAAGTGAAAATTTTCCAAATTTCCAAAAAGGTGGAAATGTGCAGAATTGAGCCGCGGTCTCAATGGGACCCACCATATGCCACATGTCAGCACCAAATTTCAAGGGTGGAGGGGTGGAGAAAAATTCAAAATTTTACATTTTTCCAAAGATGTTAAAAAGTCAAAAAATGATCCCAAATCCATTCCCAATCATATTTTGACACGTGGAGGGCTCAGATTGAAGGAAAAAGGGCAAATCAATGGTAACTGTGCATTTTTCATTTTGGCCACCATTTTTTCTCTAGGAAGTGTGGAAATGTGAATTTTGCATCAATTTTCATCAATTTTTGGTAAATTCATGTCATTTGTGCCTGCAAGGACCAATGCAAGTGGTTTTAGGGATCAATTTATAGATTTGAGGTGTTTTTGAAATAATTTTTGCCCCAGCCCGTCCAAAATGTGAAATATCAAATCAAGAAGTTGTAGAATCAAATTTTGAGGGATAAGGATGAAATAATGAAATGAAAGGGGTCTGCATGCTTGGAGAATGAAAAATGTGCCTCCACAATGGATAATGATGAAGGATTTGTAATGATTCACCTTTTTGAAACACCTGGCAACTTTTGTTGTACATTTTTTAAATGTCCCTGTTTGCGAATCATGTTGGAATTTTGTAACGAACTTGATTGTGGGCATATTATTTTCTTGGGAAAGAAGGATCAAATGTAATAGAAAGTTATATAATGCATGTTTTTGGACATGTAAAAGGTCAGAAAAACTTATAATTTCACAGAAAATTCGGGAAGAAGCCCATTCTCTAAGAAACCACCTGAGAACCATTTCTAATGCCCTTTTGCATCAGATTTGTATCATGTTGAGTTGGTTTAAGTTGTAAAGCCATCAAAAAGTTATGAGATTGTTCTTATAACATTCCCTAGCTGATAAATTTTTTCATTCTAGATTAATTTGTGTTGTCTCTTGGAAAAATTTACATGCACTTATGTTTCAAAATGTTTTCAATTTGTGTTTCTTGCTCCTATTGCAGTCTTGTGTCTAAAATATCTCTTGATCATACATGGTCTCATTTCTTGTTGATATTTTAGTGGAATTTTCAATCTCACATTTAGAAGAGCTTTCATCTGATAAAGAGATAAACAAATTTAAAATCACTTTACCTTCCTTGAATTTAGAGATTGTTTGTAAACCTTTGGGTGCACCTTAGGTCATGATAAAATAGAGATTTTTGGATGCTTTGTTGGTTCATTTGCTTCAATATTTTGTGGTAGGTTGTCAAATATTGTGTGGAAGAGTGTAGATCTAGGCCTCCATTTGGTGCACATATCCTGGTTGAAGGAGTACCTTAACCCTTTTGAAGCATTCTATTGTTTAGGTCTTACAAATTTCTTGCAAAGGTCCTCAAAGAATTTGGCAAATTCTGGTTAGTCTTGTCTAATATCTCCCACCAAAAATTCATTCAGAATAACTAATCCTACCCCATACTACCCCTGCATTGCATTATGTGTCAACAAAAGAATTCAATCCATCTACAAAAATGCACAAAGCAAATCAGGATCATACAATGTCTTCAGTAACCCTTGCCTTGCATTGAAAATATCTCCATAATCTGGGAGTGACAACTTGTGAAATTCAGATTTGGAGTGTTGATCATATTTTCCCAAGGCCCTTTCCATACTATTTGCATAAATTGAGGGATATCTTCATCTCCTTCACCATTTGAGGGTTACAAAATAGGTCCTCTTACCTTGGTTGAAAGGCACAACCTAAAATAGTTAGGACAAGATCAAGTCCTATTTGAGTGTTATCCATCTCTCCACAAATCTGAGTGCCAGTTAGATCACATCCTTGGCTACAAAACGACACACATCATGATCTATCTAAATTCAAGCTTCATGCCATATCTTTGATGCTACTCAGACTGAAAAGGAGAAAAAATTTGGGTACCAACATGTTGGAAAGTGCTATACCCATAAGGAGAAGGAGAAGGTGGTGGATATTTTTAAGATGTACGTTGATGTTCTTGATTATTCTTATGATGATCTGAAATCTTTCTAGACAAAACAAATGCAACATTCCATTCTCTTGAAACCTAGGATTAAGCCTTTCAAGTAGAAGCAAAGGTAGTACAATCCAAAGATTTTTGACACTATTTTCCAAGAGATATAGAAGTTATTGAAAGCCAATATTATCTTCTCCATTCATCATTCAACATGGATTGCTAATGTCAGGAAGAAAAATGGTGAGATTCAGATTCGTGTTGATTTCAGGAATCTGAGTCAAGATTCTTTGAAAGATAAATACCCCTACCCATGACGGACCAGGTGTTACAAGTCAGTCACAAGCTCTAAATGTTTTCCATCCTTGATGGTTTCTTAGGATATAACCAAGTGGAAGTCAATACTATAGATCAGCACAAGACTACCTTTACCACTCCTTGGGGTACTTTTTCCTACAAGAGGATGCCCTTTGGTCTCATTAATTTTGGTACCATCTTTGAAAGAGCTATGGATTTTCCTTTGGGAGTATGAAAGGAAAATATATTGTTTTTATCTAGATGATTTAACTGTATTTTCCAAATCTAGAGTAGATCACTTTCAGGTTCTAGAAATAGTTTTTTTAAATGCAAAGAACATGGGGTCTCTCTAAATCCCAAGAAATCTATCTTTGTGTCATGGAGGGAAAGTTTTTGGGACATGTTGTCTCTAGAGAAGGAGTCAAGATTGATCCTGAACAAGTTCAAGCTATTCAGCCGATTCCTCTTCCCACAAGAAAAAAGTGAGTGCACTCTTTCTTTTGTAAGATCAACTTCTTGAGAAGATTCATCCCTAACTTTACAGAGTTGAATCTGAATATTTCCCGATGATGAAATAAAATTAGATGTTTTTGGTCCTCTAAAGGAAAGAAAGCATTTGAGGGAATTAAGAAAGCCGTTCTTTAGACTCATATCTTAGCACATCCAGATTTTAGCAAATATTTTATTATCTATTGTTATGCCACTGAGAGTACTTTGGTCATTGTGTTGACTTAGAAAAATACTGAAGATCATGAGCTCCCAATTGCATTCATGATTTACATTATGAAAACTCATGAGTTGAAGTACACTATGATGGATAAACATGCTTTTGCAGTGGTTAAAGTTGTTAAGTAGTTTTGATTTTACATTCTTAACTCTCACTCTATTGTGCTTGTGCCCGATATGACTATTAAGTCTATTCTTACACAGCAGGAGTTTGGAACCAAGAGAGGAAATTGGGTAGCAAAGGTTTAGGAGTATGATCTCGACATCAAACCAACAAAACTAGTTTGGGGTAAAGGCCTGTGTGAACTCATTGCCGAGGGAGCTAGTCATGAAACACCTCAGGATGAAGTTGATGTCCCTGTTGTTCTATTCCTCAGCTCGACCGATGAATGGTACGCTGATATTGCTCACTTCCTCACCTATGGTGAGTGTTCATCTCACTTAACTACCAAAGAAAAGAGAGCCATCAAGTTAAGGTCAGCATAGTACATGTTGTGGGAGAATGCTTTGTTCAAATGAGGAATGGATGGAAGATTCTTGAAGTGTGTTGACAAAGTGCAATGTAAAGAAGTTGTTCTCGCCTTCCATGACCAAGCCTATGGGGGTCATTTCACATCTGTCATTCTTTGCTCACAAAATTCTTTGCGTAGGGTACTATTGGCCTACTTTGTTTAAGGATGCATCAAGGTGGGTCAAAAATGTGAAGCTCATTAAACCTTTGTGGGAAGACCAAATTTGGATGGTTTTCCACTTAAGCTAGTTGTGATTGAAGAACCTTTGTTTGTGCAAATCTAAAACACCCCCTAAATGACCTTCGATCTATAGTCTAGAATTGGGTCATTTAGTGTGATTGCACAACATTGAGTTTTCTCCAAGGTGTGGGACCTTGCAAGGTGATAAAAATATCTAGAGAAATTTGGTTCTTACCCCTCTATTTAGGTGTATGCATGAATTTTACAGAGGTTCAATGCTAAATCCTACTCTAGATTCCAAGGAGATAGAATTAAAAGATGTAAAAGAAACAAAAATAAGTAAAAATGGTGATACACCAAAGGAGTGATGGATTTACACTTTCAAATAGACACATATCATAATAATGCAACACTAGAACATGCACAAATTACCAAAATGTAATGAAGGATCAGAAGGAAACAATAAATGCAAGAAAGGATTGAAAATTCATTCACAAAGCATGCTTTATCATTCCTAATTTTTGATATGATGCATTATAATGGAAAAGAGGAAAAAGTATTGTAGTTCCAATGAGAGGCTTGAAATTCCATGAATTCACATGCTAAGGGGAAGATGGGAGTTTCTGCAAGAACAAAAACGTCCAACCCTTTACAAATGAGCCAAATCTAGCTTTTAACGATGAAGTAGAACGAAGGAAAGGTAAAAATGTGGGAAAATTGATTTTAGATCTCCAACCACTGACAAGATTCATTAAAACAGCAAGGGCACCCTCACAAATCCATGTTTTGATGCATTTTTCCATGAATGAGAAGAAACGAGCACCATACTTCATCAATTCTAGTGGTTGGGGGTCGGTTCTACATTTTTTCTCATGCCAGAGACATTTCTTCAGTTTTCTCTAACTAAACCCCACCAAATATAAAAATTGAATATTCCATCATGTGGAGAATTTTAACATCTTTCAAATGATACCAAAAACATGAAAATATGAGCTCTGGATCAAAAGACATGGCCTTTTGAAGATATAAGGCAAAACTGGTTAAAAAAAAGTAAAATCGGGGTCGACGGGGTCAAAATTAAAATTTTTCCCTTTTGAAAAATTCCCCAAAAAACTCCATGCCTCCACCACTCCGAGACACATCGCATTACCTGGTTCATTGATGGGACATAGCCTTCAAAACAAGATTTTTCCCCTCTTCGCCACTTTGGAAAATTTTCCAAAAATCCTCTACGGGTCCGCCACTCCTAGACACGTGGCACCTTCTAGTTGCTTGGCAGGAATGCACTTCAACTTTCACCTTTTCACCCTTTACAACTTTGTAAAAATTTCTAACATCCTTTTTCCACCCTGACTCCTTGCCGACACGACAAGACACGTGGCAACTTTTGGTTGCTCGGAGGGGATGCACTTGTATTTTTCCCTTTGACGCACTTTCACCAAATGTCAAAAAAACTCAAAGTCCTTCCACTGCCCTGCTCCACCCTAACATGTGGCACCATTTCATTTCCTTGTGGGCTTTTGGGCCAAAATTTTACCTTTTACCCTTTGACCTAAAAAGCCTAACTACAAATTTTTTTCCCGCGGGCCCGCCTTGGGAAAATTTCCCCTCCAAACTCCACCGAGCCATAACTCAAAAAATACAAGGAGTTAGGAGGATTTATTTACCTTTATGGAAAGCGGAAAAAAATCCTATTTGATGAAGCCATATCTAAGAACTTTTGAGTTCTTTTAAAGTTGTAAAATCTACCCAGTAGCAAGCAAAAGGAATGAAGAATGAAGGCAAGTTAACCAAAACAAGCACGAGCTTATTTTGGATAACAGTAACCCTTTCAACAAAGTGGGGTTTAGATTTAATTGGAATACTTAACATATTTTTAAGTGTAGGACATACTCATGTGTTGATTGCCATAGATTATTTCACTAAATGGGTAGAATCCATCCCAGTAAAAAGTACTACTTTAGAGGTAATATGTAGTTTCATCAAAGAAAACATCTTGATAAGGTTTGGAGTACCAAACAAGATCGTGATGATAATGCTTCAAATTTTTCTTCTACTAAGATGATAGATTTATGCTTTGTGGGTATGGGATTTCCCTCACCCATTCTTCAAGTTACTATCCTCAAGGGAATGGACAGGAAAAATCAACAAACAATAATTTGGTCACCATTGTAAGAAAAATATAAATGAATCTCGGAGAGAAACTAGCATAAGAAGCTCTATGATGCTCTTTGGGTAGATAGGATTACACCCAAAAGATCAATTGGGATGTCCCCTTTTCAAGTGGTGTATGGTGTGGAATCCCAACTACTAGTTAAAATGGAACTACCATATTTGCATTTGATGAAAGTTATTGAGGACACCAGTTTCAGTGATTCTTTGGATAAGAGGATCATGTATCTCCATAAGCTAGATGAAGACAAGTTGTAGGTTTTTAGTAGGATCTCTTCCCATCGAAGAAGGTGAAATATTTATTCAAAAAGAAAACCAGATCTAGAGAGTTCAAAGTTGGAGACATTGTTTTGCTATGGGACAAAAGACATGAACCTAGAGGAAGATATGGTATGTTTGAATCTCTTTCGCTTGGTCCTTTTAGAATCAGGAACTTTTCTAGTGAAAATTATTTCTATTTTGATTACATGGATGGATCTTCTCTCCAACTTCCTTATAGTGGGAAGTACCTGAAATTGTTCAAATCCTAGGTGAATAGGAATTCCTTTGTATATTATGTACAGTGTGTGTTTGCTTTTCCTTGTCTTTGTTTTGTTGTTTTCCTTTCCTTGTTTTTGTGTGTTGCCTTCTATATTGTTTTTCCTTTGACTCTTTTTCCCAATGGATAAGGCACTGGTCTTCTTCCCCATATTTTTCTTGGTTTCTTGTCTTACCTCGTTCCTCTGATCTAGTCAAGTCATCCCCAGAAAGAGCCAGCTGTTGTCCCCTCAAAATTCCCCTCTTTTGAAAGTTGAAAATTTTGAGTTGGAACCCTTTGGAAGTGTTTTGGTAAAGAGGAAATTTGAAGAGATAGTGAAAATGTCATTTCTTGGGGATATTTTAGTGACTTAAAGGTCTGTCAGACATTTTTGTCCCTCATGTCCCAAGTTCGACAGGCCTTTTGTTTGCATATCGGTCGATTTTCCCACAAGTTCTTGTCTGTCAGTTTTTTCATGCTTTTTCAGCCCATATGTCCCAAGTTCACCCTAGCTTCCTATTCCCCGATTGCCCAAATCGGCGAATAAGGTCTTTGTGTCCTTCATATTTTTGTGTCCCTCGAACCACTAGTGTTCTTTTGGCCCACATTGACCGCATCGGCTGAATCGGCTTTTCGTGTCCCACATGTCCCAATGTCCCATGGACCTTCTAGACCATTTTTTCTACTTTTTCTACATTTCACCTTTTTAAGTCTATGTAAGGTTTATTTAATGCACATTTATGATCTTCTCTCTCCTGAATGGCTATTTAAAGGGACCACCATCTATGCATTTGTCACATTTCTTGCTCGTTATTTCTTTCCCGCATTCTTGCAATTGAGTCATTTGTTCATCTTCCTGTATCCCTTTGAATTTTTATCATGAATCTATTCTTTGAAGGTCATTCCTCTAGTGCACTATAAAAATGAAGATCAAGTTTCAAGGGCATGAGCATCTGTCACCTCTAGAGACCTTTGTACCTAATATTGGGGATAGTGAAGTTCGACACTTGGATTTTGATGATTTCGGGGTAGGTTAACATGCAACAACCCTACTCCCATGGCCCAAATGATAAATGATATTGGAATCACATATGCTACTAGTTTTCTGATCTCTGTAGTGTGCGAACACCGTTTCTTGCTTGTGGAGCTCATTTCAATTCGGGAACCAAGGAGGTTGTTAATGTGCATAGAGAATTGATTGTAAAACTAGATGCTGCCACCATCATCACTTCCCTATGCATTCCTAAGATAGAATACTCCATTTTTCTCACTCTCACTCAAGCTCAGGCTCTATTTGATAAGGACAGTGAGAAATATAAGGCTCGGGTAGCTAAGTCATGGATAAAGTTCTCTAAGAAGGGAGTGTCCCGACTCTCTAAGGCATTATTCAGGGTTGATTTTAATGAGGAACTATTAGATTTCATCCAACTACCCACCTAGATTATGTGAATGCCCTCTACCAATGAATTCCATTTTTGGATGTGTCCTTTCATAAACATCATCTACAAGGGTAAGTAAAACATTAATTGGGCCGAGATTATTTGTGGGAACCTGACTAAACAATTTTCAAATGTTCAATAGACCAAAAAATTCTACATGACCTCCTACCTCATGTAAATCTTGGTAGCATCTCATGATTTTTTCAGCTTCACTTTCATTGAAGGAAAGAAGAATGAACCCATCTATGCATATTGCCCTCAATTTACCCTCAAAGACAATAATCATAATTTTAGAAGGGTAAATTATTCCTTCACCATGTACATTATGAGACTCTTAGAGGTGACACCGCTGAGAAGATATTTTGATGAGGCTATGGCTCTAATAGCCAAGTATGGGGCTTTATTCATCCAGTCAGAAAGTTCTTGTACATCAGATTGGATTGTTTTGAAGTTACACCTCTCAAGCTTCCCATGTTCTGTAATGATAAAATGGCTTTGGTTGAGGTGTTCAGACAACTGGATAAGATCCATAGAACCTGAAGAGACAAGAAGATTACAGGTCTTCATTTCCCTATCACCTTGGGGAATTATAAATGTAAGAAAACTCTAGATGCCCAAAATATAGAAAGGGTTATTACTCCTCTTACTGTTCATTTTTTTAGACCCAGAACTTACTTTGATTTAAATAAATTCATTGATAAAAATCTCATAATAACTTATCATCACCATCCTGAAACTGAGGATTACTGGGTTGACTGTGTTGATGATTTTGAAGCCAGGAGAAGGCATTTTGGTAGATTATCTCTGCAACAGATCTTACATCTCAATCTCTACCAGGTGCCTGAAGGGCTTGTGGATGATGATGAGGGCTTGCAATACTTTGAGTATGAAATATCAATCAATAACACTCCTATAGAAACCCTAGATTGGTATGTGAAGGAGAGAGATGATTTGAGTGAGATAATTTCCCTTGTCATCATCATAACTAAGGTTTTTTTTGACAAGAAATTTCGTGAATTCAAGAGGAGACAGGGTAAATCTTCTTCAAGAGAAACTTCCACACTTGGGAAGGAAGTACATATGCCCAGTGCTGAGGTACTTGAGAAAAATCGTCCTTCTTCCTCATTAAAAGAGCCTAAATTATTTACTCCTTCTTCTTCTAATAAAGCATATCGAAGAAGGTCAAAGAGGTTAAACAAGAACCAATCGAGGAAAATACTCTTCTGGAGCACTCATAATTTATTTTTGGGCCAGAGAACACTATTGTTATAATTCAGAAAGAGGATGATGAGATGGAAGAACCAGAAGAAACCCCTAGAACCACTGTTGAGATGGAGAAGGAAGGATCAAGAACTGAACCTCCAAGTTTAACAAAATCCTCTGCAAAGGAAATTCTTGAGGTTCCATGCACTTCCCCACTGGAGGCAATAGTAGTTCAAAATCTAAGTGCCATGAGTTCTCTTGCACTCGGACCCCTTGACTCCTCTGTTTCTTCTTCTTCCTTTTCCTAGGTGCAACCCCTAGTAGATAGTAGGAAAAGAAAGTCTTCTTCCTGATTAACCGGGCCTAATTTTGATGTTGTGGTAGCTTTGCTTGGTACTACCCCTCCTCCTCTAGCAAAGAAAGAAAATACTACTTCAAGGTTGGTATTTGATGCTCAAGGTCAGTAGTTTCTAGAGGTTTCTAGACCCAGGGTGGATAAAGAGGAGAAGGATCTTTTGATCTCTGACTTGGAGCTTTCCAGGATTCCACTAGGAGAATCTACACCTGAGAGTGAGGTTCATAACCTTTGGGAAACTATCACTAAGGTTATTGAATGGGTTGAGAAAGGAAAACAGACCATGGAGTAGTTGGAAGAACAAAATCAAGTTCTTTCCAATTTTATCAGATCATTGTTGGCCAAAGATAAAGTTTTGGATCTAGCCCCATTGGCCACTCTTCCACCTCCCATGGTTCTCAGCCAGGATGAAGTTCAAAACATCAAAGACATACACAAGTATTCAACTTATGGGAAGGTTGTGGAAGCCATGGTGGATGATATGACTATAGCAGGTTTGAATTTCATTGAGGAAGCCTTCAAAACCAATGAGAAGGTGATCAATTTATAGCAGAAACTCACTTCCTCAATCAAAGCCATGGACAAAGAGCTGAAGGTCTAGAGTGGATGTATTGTAGACCTCCATCTAATGGGCCAAACTGATGAGAAGATCCTGTTGGCCAAAAATGTGTTTGATGATGCCAAGAATAACTTGTCAAGGACATGGATCTTCAGCATTGAGTGGAAGATAAAGGTTCTAGAGGAAGCATTGGGAGAATTGAGGAATGTATGGAAAAAAGGGAGTCCTTTAAAATTTTTGTTTTATCGACTTCAAAGATATCCACTGCCATCTTCAGGATGAAACTACAAGTGTTTCCTTTTCTCTTCAAGAAATCAAGGCTTATTTTAGAACCTTTTTCAAGGGTGATCTATTCAAAGAAGAGTCATTTACTAAGGAGAAGATGAAATACATTTGTTCTCTTCATTCAGATATTGCCGAGGATAATAAAGAATATCTAGAGCATACCGATTTTGATAAAGATATGGAGAAATGTCTAGGCATGTGGACACATGCTACTTCCAACACAAAAATTCCAAGAGGCATGGAGATAGCAGAAGCATTGAAAATATTCAGGCATCGAATCCTCAAATCAGTGGGCCCTCCTCAGCCATAATTAGATGTCTCTACTTTTGGCTCTTCATTATTTTCTTCTATTTTTAAGTGTCGATCTCCTTGTAATTTAATTAAGGACTTTGTATTGTGCATTTCCTTAATTAATATTTTGATTAAAAGAAACGGTTACCAAATGTAACCACTTTGTAAGCTATATATTGAGCTCTCCTCGCCATTCCAAGGGGATGGAACTTTGATAATTTTTGAAAGTGTAAAAGAACTCAAAGCTATCAATACAGAATATTTCCCTTCCTGTTTTCATCTGCATCGTTTTATTCTCCTGTATGTCTGAAAGTTTGTGAATCATTATCTATTGCATTAAGAAGCTTTGTATTCTTATGGATGTTATTTCTGGAACTTTGTGTCCATGAAATTATATCTGATTGTTTTAATATGAATGATTTTGTTCTATATATTGTCCTTGCTCAGCATTTATAAGGAACTATTTTTCTATCTATACTTCCTGAAAGTTCTATTTTACCTTTTCCCTTCCTTAGTTCTTCTATTCTTCTGTATTGATAATCTATCTTGGCATTAAAACACTTTCATGATATCGAGTTCCTCATCAAAGTAGACATTTATACATTTGTAAATAGTTTTGTTTCTTGCTTCTAATAAGGGCACCTCACAAATTAAAGAGGAGGGACTTTCTGTCCCTTGATCATTGCTTTCATTAAATTTCTAATTTGACAACCAACAATATGATAATCAATAAAGCGAGTAAGTCATTACAAGACAATTTTCGATATCTTCATATATTATTTTAATATCATTTATAATAGTCATCAAGTAAAATAAGAATAACATATATCCAATTACCTATGTAACAATCAAATCTAACTTGATTTAACAATCAAGATATTTTTCTTTCATTTTCATTCAACTAAGTTCTCCTCACAAAAATATATGAATGATACTATTATCCAATCAAGGTAGTTCAATATGAACCAATTACAACATAAAGGAGATCAATTGAAGGGTTAAAATTTCAATGAACTAATAAATACACATAAATAAGTTTGGTATAAAACCCCAAAAGAATATCATTTACATAATACTATAACATTGAGATTCACCTAATCTTTCAACAATATTTTAATAACCAAAATGGCCATAAAAATACTTTACACCAAAACTAAAAATTAACAATTTAAAGTCGATGATAAGGATCTATTTTATGTCCTACTCATATAGAATATTAGGTGAGAAACTACAACAATGTAATAGAATAAAACACGATTGTAAACAAAACAAGGTGATGTGTTTGATAACATAGGGGTTAAGAATTCCCCAACTCATTCGCAAAGAAGCCTCAATGACTCGATGAAAAATATTTCAAAAAAATTGATAAACCCACTCACAAGTTAGTTGTTCACACAAAAAGCAAGAATGAAAGGATTCTAAGTTTGATACAAGGAAGGCTTTAAGCCACAACATGGATTGTAATCCTCAGGGGTTTATTTGGTGTCCCACGATTGAGTGAATACCCAAATGGAAAAAATAAATGAACCCAAAATAATAACGAAAAGAATTGAAACCAAATGTCTTCTTTAATAGTATATAAATCCGGAGTTATAGTTAGTTCACGGTCTTCAAACTAAAGTCCGAATAATATTGATACGAGAGATCAATCAAGTGAAAGTTATATAAATCAAAAGATTCCTTCTAATATAAAAATCAAGAACCCAAGTTGAATGAATCTCCCTAATGACAAAGTGTAATAATCGAACGAATTAACATAAAGACTAGAATCTAAATATTGTACACATAGATCCAAACTTAAGCCAAAATAGAATAGGGTGGTCTTAAAATAAGAACAAATTTAATCCAAAATTGAAAAAGAGGTCTAGAATCATACCAATAACCGTTATCATTTTCCGTTAAGGAAAAATTTAAATAATCACAACAGCTAACACCTGAATGGGATTAAGACCATTTTGAGACTCTACAAGTATTAATCCAAGAGTCACAAACTGAATGGTTAGAATGAATGAATCCATAAACTACACTGCATTAATCTGAAGACAACTAAGCAACATATTTTTTAATTCCAATCTTAACAAGAAACCTTGCACCAAAATGTTATCTCATATGGGTATACACCCGTAATCAAGAGATTTCATTTATTACCAAAAAGGATTACATGCAACCATTATTATACAACCAAAAGTAAAAATCTCACAACATTTTCCATAAAACATTCACAAATCCATTTTACAAATAGAGTCATTGTAATATAATTAAACTATAAAATAAAAAATAATTAACAACCACAAAACCCAACTCAAAAAATGTTTGCAAGAATGAGCATAGTTATTTTTAAGAAAATAGTTAAACTGAGAAAAATATCTTAATGAGCTAGATCCTATCATGCCTATTAGTGCTCTCGAACTCCTTTTCCAAGCTTCAAAACTTTCTTGTGAAGTTTCCACAACAATATTTCCATAAAAACTTCAACAAAATGCTCTAAGAACACATTATCTTGTTTCCCATACTATCTTATAGACTTGGCAATAAATTTCTCCTCTATTCTCACCATGCAATGACAAGTTTGAAAATGCAACACAAATGAAATACCAGTTCAAAAAATAGGAAATCAACAAGCGAGATCCATTAATCTAGGAAAAACAAAATGAAAGGTAACACTAACTCTTTCCTCTTTCCACCATTCCATCTCATCATTTACAAGGTGGTATTTACTCATGGTTTGAGATCAATTAATGCTAGGATAGTTTACCAATCCCTCCATTGAACCTTCCAACTACCATTTTAACGTAGCAATAACTAATAGTTCAAATAAATAATTCCAACCTTTTAGTGATTAACTTTAGAGTGAATGCCAAAATAGACGGGGTTTCGCCAAGATGGAGGTACTTGCTATTAATTATAAAATTTAATTCAACAAGTACTCCTCGAAATGGCACCACTTGCCCTTATCTCTAACACATCCTTACCCAACAATGCCAACCTTAGTTGTCCTTAGGTTAGGTTCATAGTTAGGCTTAGGGATGAATTCCCATTTTTAAATAAATCACCATAGCTTATGTTAGATAAATAATGAATACGTTAGGATAGTTTAGTGCATATTTTAAATTATGGTATCTAATTGAGGTCTCCTCCATCAAGTATTTAGGTTAGTTTTTAGTAATATTTATAGCCTCTAAAATTAATTCATCATAGTTTAATAGGTAAATAATATTCTTGAAGACTATGAATTGTTGAAAAACAAAATTTCCATCATTCAAAATCAAGGAATGAGAGTAGATAACTACAAGTATAGATGTATTCACAAGATGTCACAAACATCTCCAGTAACCTTATGTTCAAACCTAACATGATGGTTTATCAAAACCTTAAGAAGGTAAATGGACTTAACAAAATGATTGAATAATATATCTATCTCGGTATACCTTCGATCACAATAATTGATCCAAGGTATTTATCTTCAATGATATAGATGTAATAAAAAAGGATCAAATTTCATATGAAACTTAAATAACTTATAGCATGGTTTTGAAAGACTTAATTTAATTCTTACCAACATGGTTCACATGATTCATTGTAAAAATCAATTTATTGAGTGCATGATAACCATTCATACTATTATAATATTGAAAATTATGGTTAACATCAGATTTAGAGGATAAACATATCATCTACAAAAACATGATCAATCGGTTTAGAAGAGTATACCCTCTCGAATACGAATCTTACTGTAAGTTTTTGCAACTTCGGTTACAAAAGTAAGTAAAGAATTCAATCATGGTAGAGGCATTAAAAATTTAGTGATGACGTTACCTTTTGTGATGTATACATGGTGGAATTCCCATATGATCCACAAAAAGGAGATAATTCTACTAAATTATTGAGTATCGAGTGTGTAATATTTTTGGGACTGCATACAATGGGTGTCATCTATCTCTTCCACTAGTAGTCTTGATATTGATATGGTTCATGCCTTTGAGTTACCTAACCATAGCTTTGAATACCTAAGGGCATTGACTATAAAAAAATATGATGGTGGTATTCCATCTGAAGAGGATAAGTAACTCCTAAGGAATGTAGTAGTTGCCCAAGTGAAAGAATATAATCATAGAAATATGATGATTAAAGGACTAGGGACACAACCCAAGCTGAAAAACTCCTCTCCTCACTAATATCCCTAAAGTTGGCCCTAAGAAATATTTCCCAAAAAAATTCCCAGTCATTTCTAGCCAATCTGATTCCCCTACTACTGCTCAAGTTGTTAAAAACCTCATACCTCTTGAAAAGGCAATAACCATACCTCCTAATGGAGTTTCACCTAATTATACCCCTTGTGATATGGCTCAAATTTTGAGTCGATCAAATTTAGTGAGCCAATTTTGAGCTTCTCGGAATTCTGAGAATAGAAGAAGAGCATTTGAATACTTAGGATTCAAGGAGTAATTGGGGGCCATAGATAAAGAGGATGACATTGTGGATCTCCCACCTATTATTGCAGAATTGGAAGTGCCCCAAGAAATGGAAAGTCTAGGGAATCACCTGAGATATATTTAGGCACTTTTTTGGTAGAATATCAACTTGATGTGGATCCATTTTCACTACTTTGATTATCAAAAATAGACTTGTTCATAGCTGTATATTTGATTCAAGAGCTTTATGTAATGTTATGTCTATTGAAGTTATGACTGAATTAAATATCAAGGTGACAAAACTTTTGCAAAATTCTAGGGAATGGATTCAAGAGAAGTGTCAATGATAATATATGTAAAAGGTTTGGTAGTAAGGTTGGGAGCTAATCTTGGTAAGTACCTAACAATTAATAAGGTCATCGTTGATTTCCCTACTAAATAGGGTATGTTGTTGTTAAGAAAATGGGCTGCAAGTGTTAGAGGGAGTGTGCAAATAGACATGTCTTATGCCACTATACTGGTGGAATCAAATCTTGTAAAACTATACAGTGAAAACAAAATGGTGCACTTGTTTGACATCCCAAACAATGCCTCTTACGAAGTGTTATTTGTTGATGTGGATGTTGACAATTTTTTCGGTATGCAGATTATGAAGAGCATAATATAAATGATAATATATGCTTAGAATAAGTGGGTTCCCCTTAGAATATGATGATTAATGGAGCATGCTCCAATATGGGTAATGGTGTTGGTGTAGTGCTTATATCCCAAAAAAAAGACATTTAATTTTTCCTTTAAGTTAAAATTTGAATGTACCAATAATATTGCAAAATATGAAGCACTACTCCTAGGCTTGAGGATTTCATGGAGGTATGGAATAAAGGATATAATTGTTAAAGGGGATTCTAAGTTAGTGGTGAAACAAGTTAGAAAACTATATGCAATAAAGAACCGAAGGATGAAGCAATATAAGCATGTAGTGTGGGACTTCATTGAGATGTTTGAATCCTTTAACATCCTTTATCATGATTGAGCTCAAAATTTTGCAACTGATAAAATGGCAGTGCTTGCCTCAAGGTTTTATAATTACACTATTTCTCCTTACTATTATTATGATGTTGAGGTTTTTTCAATAACATTTATGCCTAATAATGTTAAGCACTAATTTTTTTGATGATGATGCCCAAGTATAGAGGTTCTTGTAAAATGAATGAGAATTTTCAAATCAATGCATGGATTGCAAGCCAATGGTTGTAACATGTGATCGAAAATAAAAACTATTTAGAAAGGAAATAATTTAGTTGAAAACCAACATGATTCCTAGGGGATTGGTTGCCTTGGAATCAAATTTTGACAATAAAAATAGGGTGGTCCATAGGCACATCTCAGCTTGAAGGGATGTGGAGGAATACAATTTGGGAACCAAGGAGAAGCATAAGAAGGCGTGGATAGGGATAAATCTAAGAAAATATGTAAAACAATCTTATGTTGAGTTATTGAGAAAGTATCAAGATTGCTTAGCTTGGTCCTATTAAGAATTCAAACATTGTAGGAAATATTTATTTCAACATGAAATACCCTTGGAACCTAATGCTAAAATATTCAAACAAAAAAAGAGGCCTATCAATCCTCTTCTATCACTTAAGATGCAAGAATAATTGACCAAGTTGAGGGATGGAGGAATAATATAGTCCATAAGGTATTCTTCATGAGTGGCCAATATTGTGCCAGTAAGAAAAAAGAATGGAGATATAAGGTTGTGTGTGGATTTTAGGAATCTAAATAAGGCTTCAATCAAAGATAACTATCCATTACCTAATATGGATAATATGTTACAACTGGTCACTAGATCTAAATTTCTCTCTACGTTGGATGGATTCTCATGATATAATCAAGTGGTGGTAAAACATTCGAAAGGATTAAAATTGCTTTCACCACCCCATGGGGAACATATGTATATGTGAGAATGCCATTTGGTTTGATGAATGTTGGGGATACCTTCCAAAGAGCTATGGATGTTTCCTTTTTAGGTTACATTAATGATTTTATTGCTGTGTATCAAGATGATGTAACTGTGTTTTCCAAGAAGAGAAGTGACCACCTCAGCCATGTGGAGAAAATGTTAGTAAGATGTAGAGAGTATGGGATCTCATTAAATCCTAAAAAGTGTCATTTTGGAGTTCAAAAGGCAAAATTATTGGGGCACATTGTATCAAAGGAAGGGGCCATAATTGTGTGCAAGAATTAGTTAACAATGCAAAAAGAATTAGAACTAACACCTATTAGTCCTAAAACAAAGATAAATCAAAATTTATGCACCATCATGGTTAAAGCTTAAACAAGACTAATCTAAAAACATCCTTACATTAGAACATGAATAAATATTCAAAGTAACATGATAATCCATTAATCTCTATATCTATTGAATGATAATCAAATGAAATGAATCTATTTAGATCCTTAGCAATCAAAGGGCTGATTGTATGTTTAAATCCCAAGGTTTTCAAGAATGGAGTCCTTTCAATACATGGCTATAATACCATTTGACATATCTCCATATGACTTCAAGACTTGGATGGATGAATGCAAGAAATGAGGATAACTAGCCCCTCTAATGGAAGAATACTCTAAGATGATAAAATGGATCTAGTTTAGGATCTATGCTCATTTAGGTGTAAGAAGAAAGGTAGGAGGAGAGCTCATTATATAGCTCAATGGATAAATTAATCTCTACATCCCTTTAGATGTGGGATAATAGAGAGGTTGGGTTAGTTGTGGATAAGGAAGGTTTAAGTCAACGTTATGAGAGTTTAATTAGTCCTTTAGTGATCCATGGGAATTGAGGGGTTTATTAATTAAAATATGTGATTAATTAATAGGTGTGCAAGCTTATAGAAAATTTTTAGAGGAATGATTAACATGATTTAGACTATGGGAGGAATTTAATCAAATAAATGATGATTTATTGATTTAATGGGAGAGGAAGATAATTAATTAATTTAGATAGAAAGGGGTATTAATTAATTAGAAATAATTAATTAATCTAGATAGAAAGGGAGATGATTAATGGAAGGTTGTTAATTGGCATCATTGTTGGATAGAAGAGTTAATTAACTAATGTAATGTAATTAATTAACAATGATGGAAAATTAGAAGTGTGATATTGACAATATGTCACAAATTTGTGAGAAAGGGTATAATTAGCGCAATTTAAGTATTTAAATTATTCATGATAAATTACAGTGTCTACATTTTCCCCTCTTTGGGGTGGCATAAGTGACACTACTTTAAAAATAGTAGAAAGATAAATTTTGAAGGGGTAGAACAAAAATTAGTTGAAGTGAGAGGTGCCCCCTCGAGTGTCAATGGGGTGGCAAAAGAAGGCGATCAACAATCAAAAAAGGTGAGAGAAAGGAATAGAAGAATGGGTAGGGGTAGGATGTCCCGGTGAATAAGAAAAATAGTTTTGATATGAGAACGATGTAGAATAAGTATGGAGAAGCAAAGAGAAGAACTAACTATCATCCCTTCCATTTGAACAACTATGTTGTCATCATTTAGCCAAAGATATACATCATCATCAGTCCTTATTAAAAATATAAGCATATAAAAAAATTAGAATGACATGAAAATTCATACTATGAACAATTTTCCATTGTTAAAAACACCAACTTAATGCAACATACAAAAATAATGCACTATTAGAAGGAAACAAGCTCATTTAATAGGGAAACAAGTACAAACAAACATATTAAACCAACAACGGTCAAAACAATTGTACAAATGTTTTGTTATCAAGATGAAGATCACCAAATGTTTGTGATCGGTGAAAATGGTAAAAATTATGTCCATAACAATCACAAATGAAATGGAAACTGATGAAGGATGTCGGGTCCAATGATAAATCATTGCGCATAATGAAACAATATCAAGCAACTAGATGTGCCCTAGAGTACCGACGAAGCAAGCAAGATATGGAATGAAGCTTTGTAAATAGATGTAAATATGATGATCCACGAGTCATTTGATCTATGAACATGTGAAAATTACAGCAAGATATGGAATGAATACCATGTGCAAGATACGAGTTTTAGCCGCTATGAGTTGTTTACCTATTTTTGAAAATTTTACAATTTTTAGGATTTTTGAGATACTTTGAAAAAAAAAGATTTTGGACGGATTTTTAATTTTTTAGATTTTTGACTGTTTGGATATAGAAGAAGTTAGAAGAATTAGAAACAATTTCCTAAGAGCAAAAATAATGCCCCAATGAAAGAAAGAAACAATAGGCAAAAAATTATTTCCCGGCCAATGGAAAATTAACAAAATAATTATTTAATAAAAATAATTATTTAACGGTGTGTAGAAGGAGTGATATCCCTAGAGCAATAAAATTATCCTAGTGACAAGAATTGAGTACCACATGGAAAATAATTCCCCCAACATGGTAAAAAATAAAATAAAATAATTATTTACGAAAAAAAATATTTACAGCGAGTAGGAGAAGAGTCGAATGATAATGGTGGTCAAAACAGTCCTCCGGGCATAATGACTAGAAATAATGACTTAATATACCCCATACTTAGGGGGTAAATCATCACGATGAATTCATTTGTTACTAACTACTTCTGAAAATTACCGTGAGACCCTTGACAATGAGTGAGGAGGATGATGGAAGTAGGAAAGTGCCAAAAAGTTATACATAGAAGAAAGTGAAAATTAGCATAGGATAGAGGAAAATAGAAGAACATAGAAGAAATGTTAGTGTATAACACATGTTGTGTTTTTATAGAGATGATTTCTAGTGCTGCAGAGGAGAGAGCAACATAGTATCATTACTAAGATAGAGGCGATCCTACCTCGATGGGATCATCGTGACATGGGGCTTCTTCTAGAGGTGGTTGGGTTAGGGAAAGTTACACATATTACCTCTATCACTTTGGACCATGGATTAGTGATAGCATTGATAGAGTGATGGCACAACAAGAGTCAATTTTTTAGACTCTTGATAGGATAGATGATATTTACATTGGAGGACATTTGGCGGTGCAATACGTCCCCATTGTTGGTTCCCTAATTTTGTATACTAGTGAATTTGGGTAATCATAGAGGTTGTCAAGGATTGCTTCTACCAAGATGAGATACCTCATGAGGGTATGATAGTATCTTTACACCAGTGTATAACAGATTATACCATTCTTCGGGGACCTCTATATTTGATGGCTCTTATCAGTGGGTTCTTACTCATTGATAAGATGGGGACTTCATTACCACTTTGGTTTGATTACTATAGTCCACGAGATCATACAACGACATGAGATACTATTGGGTCCGGTGTATCTTGGCTCATCTATATTGGAACTGCATCTAATCACCTACTACTATCGAGAAAATGGTGGGGCATGCCTCACTACTACATATTTTTTCATGGGATCATATAGCGATTGGTTTCCCTATTAGCGTCTTGCACATGTGAGCTCTCGAGGATATGACACTAAATGGATGTGTTCATATTGGGGATGATAAATGGGTAATACACACCATTATTAGCACAAGTTTGATGAGTTACAGATAGAGAGACATTATCTAGAGGCTCTATAGGAATATATTCATTTGCTAGAGGATGGGGTAGAGATCGGTATCTGCATGGTAGAGAAAAGTTTTCTTGGGAAGCTGCATTTATATCACCGATATTTACATAGTGGATTGATGTCGAGAGGTAGTTGGGTACTATTCAAGGTGTTCCACAGCCAAATATGTGGTATGCTCACCGTGATGTGGAGAGAAAAACCATGGGGCATCACATTCGGGTTGTTAGAGCTAAGGCCATTTTTGCACAGATGGCACCACATATGTGGGCTCCTACTCGACAAATTAGGGATCTTGGTACAACACCAGATTATCCGACATGGTATGCTATTATTTTTTTCCTCAAAAATTGACCATACCAAATGGGGCATGGGTTAGAGGTGTGAGTCCCCTCTAGTGATACCTTATAGTAGTGACGAGGGTGATGATGTGGCAGGTGGTGCTAGGGGAGGTGATGATGTCAATGATCTATTTTATGGGAAGAGTAAAAATGGCGAGATGACTAGAAAGGTCTAGCAAAAGGTCTTAGACCAAGGCCACAAGAGCAGGAACATGGTCCTAGGTCGAGATTACATGGGAAGGGATAGGTTCCTATAGTACAATAGAGATTTCCTAGAGCACGGGTCCATGACATAACCCTTCTCACTATCCACCTAGAGGAGCGGAGGGTGGAGATGATAGGGGATAACTAGCTATCTTGAAGTAATAGTTGTACTAGGTCATAATAGTTCAGTTACAGGTAGTGACAAAGAGGTACCAAGCCCGATCTTAGATACATGTTTTTACAAAGAGGAGCGGGACTAGGCAAGAGCACAAGTAGGTTAGGGAGGAGATTGTTTTGGTCATTTTTAACAAATACGATAGATGGCTTTATAGATGACATATGATATGAGTCTATTACAGAATTCTTAGTTGTAGGTGTAGTAGGTCAATGCTTGAGAGAGATCAAGTCCAAGCCGAGAGAGAGCTATGGGTCACGTTGACGTTGTAAGGTTATCTACGGAGGTAGCATCCTTCTGACACATAGATGAGGTCATGGTGATACCACACACCCACGAGAGATTTAGAGATAGCTAATGGTAGATCCTTCTACTACTACCCCCTATATTATGAGGCCATTCCAAAGGGTCAATAGACACCTACCTATAGATAGAAGTTGAGTGGATCATGGAGGCTAGAGAGGCCTCGGGCATCGGTAGATCGGTTAAGAATCCACGAGGGAAGTTGATAGGGAAGTGGGGTGCATAGGTCATGGGTCATCCCTCATCTCGTTGGTCATGCGATCCGCTAAGGGTTCAAGCGATACATGACCCTCATGCATTTATTGATTATACATGTACCTTGAGATACATGCCTCTTATGAAGGTATCAACATTTTTGACCGGTGTATATGATGTAGCATTTTGATGTACGAATCGATGAAGGCTTCATTAGTTGTGTCCTTGATGTCCCATTTTGTATTGATGATGTATATCCTCCTTGAGATAGACATTTTATACATGTATATATGGACATTTGATGTTGCACATTGGTCATGTGGTGATGTATTTTATTTTGATGATTTATTATGGATGCTGGTTATATCATGATGTTATATGGTTTTATTCCACACTTTGTATGTATCATGATGATATTTGAGATGATGTATCACATGTGTTTGATTTTTATGATAGATCCATAGATGATATCAATTTTATTGTACATGTGATGTTCTAGATTTAGTGGATGAGATGATATGATTATATTGATGTAGGGGGATAGATTTTGATATTTACAACCCTTATTTCCCCATTTGATGATATGATATATGATGATTATCTTAGTATTCATGTATGATGTATACTTAGTTGTTTATTTATATATGATGTATAGATGATGTTATATGTGATGATATTGATGGAGATATGATGATATGATAACATAACTATGTAGATGTGACAAGAAAACACAATCAAATTTTAACCAACCTATCAAATATACATTGTTAAACAACATGAATTACAACAATTATGTATAATTATTTACAAGCATGCAAAAACACACCTCATACATTCAATTAAGAATGAATCTAATCTAAGTAAGAAAATATGAATCCAACAAAATATGCCTAAGAGGAAACTACATGAATTTATAAACAAGCAAAGACTATACAAGTAATCAATGTACATAAACTAACAAACAAACCAAGAAACAAAATAAAGAAAGTAAACTAAAGCTATGTTTTTGTATGATTGTTTTTAGTGCATTTTGTGTTTTTAGGACTTTTGTGAAATAATTTTCTATTGTTTTTGTGTTTTGTGTTTTTTTATTGTTTTGGATTTTGAACATTTTGAATGTTTTTGTACTTTACTAAGGTTTTCGAAGCTATGTGCAAGAAACAAAGAAACGTGGGTGCCCCCAGCATTAGATGGATAATATACAAGGATGGGCACCATGTGTTTATAAATAGGAATGTGAAAGTGTGAAGATGATACCAACATTAGATGGGAAATATAGAAAGGAAATCCCTTCATCGATTTAAAAGAGGAGAAACAACCAGATCAAGGCTTGATAGGATAGGCTCATAGGGAATCTCGGATGCGAGACTTGTGGAACTAACCTAGGCTTAGTAAAATTACCCTCTAGATGTAAGATGCTTGTTAATAATGAATCCTCCCAAGGTGGCGAAGCCATTTTTCACAAAGGGCCTATCCAAAGTGCCGCAATTGTGTCGTTTTCACATATGGATGACCTTCTTTTCTTTTTTCTTTTTCCCTTTATCAACTTTTGTGTATATATATTTTGTTTTTGTTTTTAATCATTTTTACTTTTTTTTCAAATTTATTTATTTTGATTTTGTGCCATGTTTAAGCATAAAACATCTTAAGTTGTATGGTGTTCATAGGCTAGCAGAGCTCATCACCATTGGGATGAGAAAGTTTGTATGCTCATATTCCATATTTTTCCACAATGACGTAAGGACCTAACCAGGTGGTTCAAACTTTCCTTTATTTTCTCTTTACTGCTCATGTGTTGAATTGATTCTCTATCATTACCAAATATCCAACCTTGAACTGATGAGGTATGATCCCTTTTTGTAGTTTTGGGAGACTCTTTTTATATACACCTTAAGATGGTTAAGGGCGCGAGATGTGATTTTCATCTAGAATTTCTAATTCTACCAGCCAAGCCACTCTATAATCCTTATCTTTGTCCGATAATCCCTAAGAGACATCGGGAAAGGAAGCTCTATTTCCAATGGGATGATAGATTCTATTCCAAACACTTGGGAGTAGGGTTTTGCACTAGTAGGAGTGCGAATGGAGGTCCTATAAGCCTATGGGGTTGGGTGAATTCGAAAATTCCAGATTGCGACCTGTCTTACTCACCATATTTTCCATGATCCAAACCAATTTTTGTTAGTGGCTTTGGCTTTCCCATTACCTTGAGGTTAATATAGTGTAGACCACTTTAATATTATTTGAAATTTATGAAAAATATCTTTCACTTTGTTATTCTAGAATGATTTTCCATTATTAGTAACTATGGCCGCAGGAATGCCATACGGAGACAAATAAGATGATTCATGATAATCTTTAAAATTTGAGCACCTGTAGCATATGTCAAAGGAATGGCCTCCACCCACTTAGTGAAATATTTTATAGCTATGATGATGTAGGTATGACCATCAGATAAGATAGGGGTGAGCTTCCTTATTAAATCTAGTCCCCATTTAGAAAATGGCCACAGGGTTGTGCTTGGTTGTAATGGTTGTGATGATGGATGAATGAAATTCCCATATTTTGGCATAGCACACATTTCCTTACATAGTTGCAGAAATCTATTTCCATAGTAAGCTAGTAGTAGCCTACCCTTAACAATTTCTTTTTTAAAACCATTCCATTTGTATGTGCACCACACACTCCTTGATTTTTGGACCGACTCTGTTACATCTAGACAATGCAAAAAATTCCCATCATAGCCATAACAATAGAGCATACCTCCTAGGAGGGTGTAACATGATATTTAGTGGATAAGGCTTTGTTTTTTGGAGTAGGAAATGGTAGGAGGAAAGGTATTGTTTTTAAGGTAGGTATAGATTTACGCATACCATGGGGAATAGGGACCAACAACTTCATAATCCAAGCAATATTTTGGCATTTCATACATAGGTTGGTGTAGATTCTCAACAAAGAATAGAACATCATTGCTTTCTAGTGGAATTCATAAAATATAACCCACGATTATCATCACATCGTGGATCGGTTTTATGTCCTTGGAATTTGTTCGAATGTAATACACATAAAGTATTATTTTAAAGTTTCCACTAGATACTTATAAGGGATGATATTTTAATCCTTCACCTTGTATTCATCGTTGACTTGTTTGATGATCAGTTATGAGTCACCAATGAACTTAACATGGTAGATATTCCATTTGATTGCTAGCTTCATCCTAGCAGACGAGTGCATCATATTCTGTAATTTTATTTGTGTAAGGAAAGCCAAGACGAAAGGCTTGTGGTATGGTGTCTCCTGAAGGATTAATTAGCACTACACCTACCCCCAAACCATGGAAAGTGAATGATCCATCAAAGTGCACTTACCATATGACATATTCCTCAATATACATCAATGATGCATTTGGCGAGATCCGGACTTACGAGGCTCTATTTCGATAAAGGTACTTCTACTAATTTATTGGTACACACTTGTCCTTTAACCAAATTTTGTTGTAGATACTCAATGTAAAATTCACTGAGAAGAATGATCCAATTATCTATTCTACCCGTAAGGTAGGTTTTGACAACAGTACTTGAGTGCATCAAATTTAGATATAAGCTTGGTTTTAGTATTCAATAGGTAATGGAAAAGTTTTTGAAGGTAAAAATGACAACCAGACAATATTTTTCAATTTAAGGATAGTTGAACTTATAAAAATTAGGGTACAAGTGAGATAGTAAATGGATTTATATTTCTATCCTACATCATATTGTGTGAGAAAAGTGTCGATAGAAAATTGGGCGGTAGAAATATACAACAAAATTTTATTACCAAGAATTGGAGGCATACGAGACGGGGGTTGGACAAGTATTGTTTAAGAAAGGAAAAGGCTTGTTGTTTCTTTGGCCCTAAATAAATTCAACATATTTCTTAAGCATATGGTTGAATGAATGATATTTGTTAACAAGTTGGGAAATGAAGTGGAAGATCACTTGTATCTTTCCTTGCAAGCTGCGAGCTATTTGATATTATTTAGAGGAGGAATTTTATTAATGGCAGTGAATTTAGTTTATTCTACCTCAATCCCTATCCTTGATATAATGAAGACGAGCAAATTTCCTAATAATATGCCAAACACACACTTCTTTGGATTTAATCGACCTCATATTCCTATAGGTGTTTGAAGATATGCCGAAAATCTCAAGGTGGTATTCTCTAATCTTGGACTTCCTAAGATATCATCTACATAGTCCTCTATGATGTCATTAATAATTTCATGGAATATCACTGTCATCACTCTTTGATAGGTTGCACCTTCATTTTTGAGGCTAAAGGACATTACACGATAACAGAAATTCCCCATAGGGGATATGAATGTTTCCTTGTGTTTATATTCATCTACTATTTTGATTTTATTGTAGCCTGAAAATCCATCCATAGGAGATAACATTTCAAATCCCGTAATTGAGTCAATAATCATGTCAATATTGGGAAATGGGAAATTATCTTTGGGACATGCCTTATTAATGTCTCTAAAATCTATACAAATTCTGATCCTGATAGGTTTCTTTTGTACAGGAACTATATTTGATATCCATTACAAATAATTAAAAGGTATAATGAATCATGCTACTAGAAATATTTATAGCTCTTCTTTAACTAGAAGATCCACTCGTGGATGCATTTTTCTTAGTTTCAGTTTGGTGGGATCTACGTCTATGTGCAAAACTAGGTTATGCACTAGTAAAGTTGGATCCAAGCCCAACATGTCATTATAGGACAATGAGAATATATCTACAAATTCCCTTAGAAGCATGGTGAATGTATTTTGTTCCCGTGTTGAAATTGAAGCTCCTAGCTTGACTATCTTTGTGTCCTCTTCTATTTAAATATTCACATCGATGATTTCTTCTACCAACATTTTTGACATATCCTCCATACATGTAGGATCGGGAAGAAGGTTGAGATATTCTTCCAAGGGCATATCTATAATATTTTCACCCTTAGAAAGGTCACTTTTCTTTTCAATTGATTTTTTTACTTGTTTTTCAACCAGCACCTCAAAGAGGTTTTCACTATGTGACTTGGACTTTTTATTTTTTTGAGGATTTTCATTGGAAATTTTTCCCTCACTTTTTCTTAAGTTTTGCTGACCACGAAGCTCATATTCCTCTCTAAAATATGCATAGGTATCTAATTCAATGTAAAAACCCTTATTATGGTCTCCAATTGGAATTATATCTCATATTCCCATGAATTATGCAATGGCCTCATCATTTTCAAAGAGGTCTAGTGGCACATGATGTTGTTGGTCCCAATCAACAAGGAAAGGGTAGATAAGGTCAATTTTAGGTTCAATGGGGGTTATGTTAAGGACAACAGTATCCATGAATAGGTTCATGGAGGTAAGATCATTATATTGGATACAGTGGGAATCTGTATCATTGTATAAATAGTCAGAGCTATCCTCACGCTCAGAACAGGTAGCATCTTGATCATTGGGATGTGATCCATAGGGTCAAATTATGATACCATATCTTTCCATTTTGAAATGTGGGAGTGGAACTGGTTCTCTTGGTCCTTTTTCATTCTTTCCACATCCTAAACCCTTGTATCCCATAGAATACATCATTCGGCTAGACTTCTCATACTCAAGCATTTGGTAGCAGGTTGGCTAAGTGTCCGCCGTGACCCAAGTCATAGTTAGGTCCAAAAATTTATCCTTAGAAAGTAATCCCCCAAGTAAGAATGTCCTAATAGTTTATTCATTTATAGGCCATGTGAAATTATAGTTGGGTCAACTTCTTATTTTAGGTGACAAAGATAGGTCTAAAACTAGGAGATCTTGTTGCACATTGTATTCTCCACAACCATACTCCAAAAATTTCATCTCCCATAAATCAAAAGGATAAGTAGGCTGTAGAAGCTTCACATGTTCAAGAACTTAGGAGTCTGAATCTACCTGTGATTCCATAGATTCTTATTTAATGGGAACATGTATATCCATAGAAGGACATGTATACACACCCTTATGAGAAAATATATTAAAAGCTCTGTAGTGAGAAAATGTTTGGATCTCCTTGTATTGTAACAGTGTGTCCGTCATGTTTTAACTTGATGTACTAATGGAATGTTAATGGTATGGCTTACATGGCATGAATCCATGGTCAGACAAGAATCATATTATATGGAAGTTCTAACTCTAAGACATGAAACTTTGTATTATGACAGTGGGTCCTACATCCATCGAAATGTGATTGTTCCATCTAAATCCCACTCAACATTGTTGTTTACTTAGTTTCAAAGTTCATATATTCAATCCTCAACCATTGTCCACAAGCACCCACTTTGTTTTCCGGAGGGTAAAAATACCTCTCTATATAAGGGAGATTATGTGTGTGATCTTCATTAAGGATTTCCTGTGATTTAAGGAGATGTATTCGATTAGTACAATGTTTTGCCACCACGACTTGTAGATGTGAAGGGTCTACTTCCATTGGCACTCCTAACCCCTGTAGATTTTTGTACAAGATGTCCTTATGTACATTCAATATTGTAACACCTCTAACATGACTTGTATCTATGATGACTTCTGTTAAAGAAGGTTCAAACATTGACAGGTGATTTTGTTTTAAAAACGGTGTACTCTTATGACTTATGAAATCATGTTTACAGTAGGTAATATGTTATCTATGGAAATAGATACATTACTAGCATGTTTTTCTTAATTTAAAAGGATGTAACCCATCTCTGTTTGTGCAGAATAATTTATTGCTTGGGATTGGGAAATTGAGTTTCAGTTTTCATAATTTATAAGATTTAGAACAACAACACCTTGGATCAATTCCATTGATCCAAGGTATGTTTATAAATTTTCAAATCTTGTTGTCTTGGCATCCAATTTGGATAGATGGAATAATTTTGGACCTTGAAGGTGCAAAGGTAGTGAACGATCCTCTCCTTGGATCTCTACTTCAAATTGAAACGGGGTTACCAGTCTGAGTCCTCTTTTCTATTTAAGGTATGTTGTAAATTTTAAAGGAGCTTGTGACTTATTTTCACCATGTTCCTTAAATTTGGAACCTTATCCTAAAGAAGTAACCTAACCTAAGTTACTAAGTTTATTGTTATTAGGTGATTAATGAACCTAAGACTAAAGACTTAACCTATGGACCTATGTTGGTTCCTAAATTAATGTTGAACCTAACTAAGGGAATGACTAACCTAAAGGGACCTATGGAATGACATGGGAAGAGGTAAGTGGGAGGCAGTGAACCCTAGGAATTAATGGTGAGTTATTAAGTCCTTATCTCTTTTTGTAGCCAAATTTGGCAAGGGAATTTGGAAACTTTAGGAGGGTGAGTTGGCATCTTTGTAAAAATTTTGGATGTATGCTTTTGTTTTAAATAATTCCTTGCGATTTGGAGGTGGTAGTGGTGGAAAGTTAAGAAGGTATGATAATCCAACTTTGCATTTAATGTATTTGAATTTGGCGAAACCACCTAGGAAGAAGATAAAGGGTTTGGTTTTGTTGATTCATTTGGTTTAGATCTTGAGCTCTACATGTGGTTGTTTTTCAAACCTCCAGTTTGATTCTTACATGTAATTTGGTTGTACATGATTTTTATTCCTTATATGGCATGGAGGGAAGGAGTTGGCACAAAGAAGATATAAGGAGGAGTTAGATGAATTTTGTGAGTTGTTTGCATTTTGAAATAAGGATTTAAGATCTACTTGGATATCTTTTCGAATCAGTGAAGGAGAAGCACTATTAGGCATGATAGGCTCTATCCATTATGTTTTATGCTTTTACTTAAATGTTCATAAAAACAACTCTTATCTTAGGGAATAATCTTAATTTTGTTGTGATTCTCTTTCTTCTTCTTTTTTTGTGATTTTTAATGGTATACTTTACCAATCCTATTTGGATAATGGAAAGTATGTTCTGGATTTTCGGATTTCTTGTTTGGATAGTTGGGTTTTGCTTTAAATATTTCTACATGGGCTTGAAAACAAATCCAAAAATCTGTATGTGATCATTGTTGAACTATTTAAACTTTGTTGGTGTTATATGTTGCTTGAACTTGTAAAATCTAGGTCTAATCAAGCTTATTGCCTCCATTTGTAAGCTTTTGTTAGGAAACACTTGGAACATCTAGTCGTCATTACGATTTTGCATAACTCCTTCATGAATATAGATTTGATGGTTGTTATTAGTGTTTAATTTTTGGTTATTGAATGAACAATTCAAAATAATGACTATGCCTTTAATCTTATCACTGTCTAAATTTTTTATTCTAGTTTTATGTGCGTATTCTTCCTATTGTAGAATTTCTGACCCTATGTGTGTTGTAGAAGGATAAAATAGTGTTTGTTTTTCTTGGTAATCAATTTAACATCTTCATGGACTTGCATAAGATCTTTCGGTTATTATTTTAGGACCTAAAAAATAATACTTGTATTAATCTCTTGAAATGATTAGTTATTTTTATGAAGTCTAGTTTTGGAAGCAAGTAAAGGGGATATGATATTCTATTCTATTCCTTTGGGTCTTTGGGTAACCTATGAATTTGTGTCACTTGGTGCTAAGAGGAAAACTCTCTTGATTATTGGTTATTGTGGTTTGTTTTTTTTACCTGAACCTCTTAACAGCTCTGTCGACCTTGACTTGATGTTTTGTATTAGCATGTTTCTTAGACCTCTTAGGCCAACAAGCTTAGTTTCAGTTCTTTTTGAACTTAGGTAAATTATTTCTTCATGAAAATGGAATGTTGGATCCTATTTTGGTTACATCATATATCATAATTCATTTACTTCATGGATCTAAGTTTTAGGAAGTTTGTTTTAGACTTATCCTTTAGTTAATCTCTTTCTTTCCTCTCTAAATCTTCTGGGGAAATGAATTACTTGTTATCCTTGTGGGATTTGAGGCTATCAAAACCATCTCCTTGAATGAGGAAAGGTAATGGAATGTTGTTTCTCTTCGTTTCTTTCCTTTCTTCTAGTTTTTGGTGTTCATTTAATTTGAACCCTGAGAAAATATCTGTTTGGGATTTTGGCTTGAGTCATTAGATAACTGACCTTTGTCATTATAGGCTTTTGGTTACTAAATTTTCTTGTTTAGTAATTACTCTCTCTCTCCTTCCTCTAATATTCTTACAAATTATGAACTTGGTAAAGTTGTTGTCCCTTCACTGGTTGGTTATGTTTATGCAACTTCTTGACTATTTGATAAGATGAATGCAAAATGTTTTTAGGGCAGTATGGCTGAAGTTGAAAATATTTGGATGGATTATTGAGTTTGGATTGAAAATATTTGGATGGATTATTGAGTTTGGTTTGAAAATATTTGGATGGATTATTGTGTTTGGTTGGAAATATTTGGATGGAATATTGAGTTTTTCTAAATTATAAACTTAACCATACCACTTGATTACAATAATGATAGGAATGTTGTATCTTTTTAGGACATGAGCATTAACTCATTTTCTTGTTAATAGGAACCTTAATTTTTATTGAGGTATGATATAGATGGTATTGGATTTTTAATTTGAAATGGGTTTCATTAATTAGCTTGAGTATTAGGATACTACAAGAAGGAACACGTTAAATGTTATGATGATTAGGATTTTTCTAACTTAATTCTTATGGTATCTAGATTTGATTGAAGGCATCTCAGAATTTAGGATGAATGTAGGTTAATAAAATATTTAGATTGAAAGTAATGTTTATAAATGTTTCACTATTAAGTTATGACTGAAATATAGTTTAAGTATTTTTTATTATTATGGGTAAATAGTTTTGAAGGGAATATACCTTGTGTACAAAAAGGCTCAAAAGCTAGATATCAAAAGAAGAAAAACCAATCCTAGATATTCCAAACATCATAACCCAGGAGGCTCAACAACCAGATAAAACAATATAGGAAACAAAATAGGATCAAGATAGACAATGATCTGAATAAGAGAAAAAGAGACAAAACACAAACAAGAGGGAACCACCACTGGTCATCCCAGCCAAAAAACAACACCAAAATTGCCAAACAACAACAACTTCACCACCAGTAAACAATAACAGAGCTCCGCATCACTTGGCAACTCAATCAATCTTGGCCTTAATCATTTGGAGCGAGATGAAGAATGCAATGGCTATGGCCTAGGATGGATCTTTCAAATCCACCTGGGAAATTGCAAGATCTTTGTTCTCCTTGGAACCCCAAATATCCTCGGTAATGCCGCTGAGACTGCAAATACTACACACATGTTGCTCTATAAAATTATAGATACTTTTAAGAGTTGAGAGGATATAGTCATTACGCCCTTTAGCATTGCCAATCCTGACATCCAGAGAGAGAAGCTTCTTGAAAATTTCAGCAGTGATATCATCTTCTTCATGTTTTATAGCTTCTATTTGCCCTTTGTTTTATCCATATCCCTAATAGCACTCTTTAGGTCCTGAATCTCCTTTTCCATCTTTTCAACCCTGACCAACAGGTCCACATCTTTAGATTCCTCCACCGGATTACTAATGTGAAGTAAATTTGCTGCAAGTTCTAGATCTTTATGACTTCTTAAAACCCTCTGAGAAGATGGTAGAGGGACCTTAGCTTTCATCTCTTTCCTTTTCCTGCTGGTGGTAGCAATGTCAAGTTTCCTATTGGGAAGGGGAGGAATGGAGGCGGGGGAGTAGATTGGGGGTGGGGGTAGGCTGAGTAGTGGTGGTGAATGAGAAGGATCAACCCTTGATGAAGGGGAACAACCCTAGTGTGATTTTGCACCTCCAGTACAGATTTCTCCAATGAATTCAGCAAATAATGAGGAAAGTTTATGGTAAGGTTTCTACGAAAGTGATTAAGGAAAATTAAGTGCTTCTAGGGGATAGTGACAAATCTCCCCTCCAGAGTAACGTACCTTACCACCATCCTTGCAATCTCAGTGAAGGGCTCTGGAACAGATGCTATTTTGATGCTAGCCGTCACAAACTCTAGATTCTCCCCCTCATCGAGAAACTTCTTAGCCTCCACCTCTCTGTCCACATGCTTGTTGAAGAATTTGGTTTTGTCTAGACCGAGAGCACAGTGACTGGGAAATTAGCTCCTTAGAAATATCAACCTTGATATTATTGTACTCAACTGCATGATTCCTCCATCCATTAGTGAATTTAATTGAAAGATCCTGATCAAAACCTTGAATTTTTCAATAAAATTCGTAAGACCCCCTTTTTGTAAATAGTTCCAGAGAACTGTATCGTTTTTCCATGCTAGATTATGGGTGGGCTCAGTCTTGCAAGGTGGTCCCCCCATTTTTCCTGTGATGTTTCCACTTCTCAATGGTAAAAATTTTAAATCTATACGATTCATCCTCTGCTCTACTTTTGAAGACCTCCCAAACGTGTGGAAAATTGTAATCATTAATCCTCACTTTGTAATTAATTAACCACTCCTTAGCATCTGCCCTACATCTATTAATGATTACACTCCAAGTCATGCAAATCTTTGATGATGTCATCACTTTGCAATTAATAAACCACTCCTTAGCATCTTCCTACATCTATTAGTGATTATGCTCCAAGTCATGCAAATCTTTGATGATGTCATCATTTACTTTAGTAGGAAGAGTGTCACCCCTTAGCCAAGTTTGCAATGTATTATTTACCCCAATATTTTCCAGACCATCAGCCACACTATTGCCTTCACGGTAGGTATGTTTGATTTCAAAATTATCAAAACTCTTGCAAATATCAATAGCTTCAGCTATAAAGTCCCTGATTGACCAACTGGGAGGTTGTTTTTGGTTTAAAAGATTGATAATGTTCAGCGAATCACCCTCAATTATAATATTGGAAATATTACAATCTCTAGCTAACCTTATTCCCCAAAGCATTGCTAGAGCTTCAGAGTAGTGATTGGTTTGCCTACCCATTTTTCCAGAAAAGTAGCAACAAAACAACCTCTGTGATCTCTAATGACTCCACCTCCTCCTGAATCCCTAGGATTTCCTTTTGAGGCCCCATCAAAATTCAACTTGTGCCATGCACTGGGAGGCTGAATCCATTGGATAGTGGATCTATCAATACTACTGTTATTCTTGTTCAAAACAGTGCCAATGTTCCAAGTAGCCAGAATGTGCTCTTCTTCCATAGGGTAAAGTCTATTTTTGGGGGTTTAAATCTTTCAATGTTGTCTTTCACAACAATGATAATTTCTTTGTAAAATTTTTGCATATCTTTCTAGTATTCCTGAAAATGACATCATTTCTAGCTTTCCAGACTCGCCACATGGTGTGAGGGAGAACTAGTTGCCATAATCTCCTCACCACACAGTGTTTGTAAGGAGAGTTCCATTATTCCTAGGCCTGAAGACAAGTATGGGGAAAGATCCATTCCTGATTGAAGTTTTCAAAAATAAGATGCCAAATTTTGGAAGTATACTTACAATGAAGAAAGAGGTGTTTGATGTCTTTTACTTCCTCCTGACACATGCAACATCTGTTAGGCATGATGAATCCTTTCCTAATGATATTTTCATTAGTTAGGATCTTGCCTTTAATGATAAGCCACCAGAAAAAGTTTACTCTAGGGGTTAGCTTGGGCATCCATAACTTATGCCATTTAGTTTCACTTTCAATAGAGGAAAAGACAGAGTTGTAGCTCTGATTTAATTGAGTACTCTCCATCAAAGGAATCTTTCCAAATAATTTCGTCCTTATGATTTTGAGGACTGATATGTATTAACCGATATAGTTGAAGTAGTTACCTTCTTTAGATTAATAGAGTTAACTGAGTGATGAACTTAGAATGTAATACATGAAGGTAATATTGAGGACCAGATGAATGTTTAATTCTCTTAAATTATTTCTTAAATTATTTTGATAAAAGGAAAATATGAAGGAAGGATAAAGTTATTTTATTTCATGACCTAACCTTGTTTTGATTTAAATAATATCTCTTTCTCTCTCTTAAAATTGGAATTGTGATCTCCTTTTTGGTTGAGTCTTTCTCATTTTTATTTCTGGATTGTTTCATAACAACAGGGTTCTTTTTATGAAATAGTTAGCTAAAAGAACTTTGTTTTAATGATTAGTTCTTATCATGCTCAGTTCAATGAACTGACCCGTGCTAGAAATTTCACAGATGGACTATGCAAAATATGAAATGAGAAATACCTAGTTTAAGTTACATTTATTTTATTTTGAAGAATGAATCTTTACTTTGATAAAAAGAAAAGGGGGTTCATTACTAAGATGTACTTAATGAAAAGAAAATTGTAATGAGAAAAGAATGGGTGATGTTGTTTGACATTATGAGTTGTATGTGATGATGTTTGGCAATATTGATATATGAGTTGTTTGGACTTAGAAAATGTATCACTCTTTCCTGATGAATAAAATATGTTTGAATTTTGTTAATACTTGTAGAAATACTTTCTTGGCTTGGATTAGGCTGAAATGATAAGTATTACCCTCATTTAGGAAGGTAGTTCACATACTTATATATTATGCAATGGCTTGGGTTAGGAGTCTGAGTTGTTGGTTGGAAGGGTTTCTCTAGATGGGATACCACTTATAAAGTTAATAATCTCATGACACTCTATCATTGAAAAAGGGTTTGTAATTAACTTATAGGGATGTATGTGTTACAACCTTGTTTATAATTATGCATATGTAATTTGAATTTATTATGGACAAAGGAATTATATTTTTACTCATTGGACATTAGTCCATGAAATAGGAAATAAAAGGGGAAAATCCCTTGTGGGTATACTTTAATATTAAGTTATTACCTTCTTAGTATATATAAACAACAGATCAATGGGTGTAATTGTGCTTCCTTATGCAGATTTCCTTAATCTAAAAATGGAAATTAGATAGCTCAATCACCTTTATGTCTAAAAGAGACTTAATGTCCCTTTTTAGTTGCAAGTGGTATCGAGATAAATGGTAAACTAATGCAAGAAAATAAATAGGTTGGGAAATAAATTTTATATGATTACCTACCTCACATATAATTATAACTTGTAACATGTTAGGTTAAAGAACTTTCTGAATCATTAAGGATATCGACATTATATTTTAAAGAATAATTTAATATAACATCAAATTCACTATAAGTTATGTTTATCTAGTTTAGGATACTCATTTGGATGTTGATACATGCCAAGTGTAGTGAAGTACCTTCATAACTACAAGAGTTGTTACGAGGTTACTACATTGTAGCTGACATGTCTTAGTACCCTTCAGAGTTATTTCAACTAGTCTAGCATAAGTTCTTAACCTATTCACTATTCTTCCCTATGCGGGGGTAGGATATGACATATTTTGGAGTCCAACCTTGATGAATTAGGATAATTAGACAAACCTAATCGACTGAGTTAATTGAGTATGTCTATGTACCCTTAGTCACCACTGGAAATATCCCACACTAGGGAATGTTGCTAACCTTCTCTAGGGTTATAATTTGAATCATATGGATTGAAAAAGATCAGTAAATACCAATCTAGATAAAATAAATTTCAGCTAGAATGTTTCAGATTTTGGAATAGAGTTGCTTCTATCCTTTCATTCCTTTGACAAACAGATAAGGGTTAGGGCTAGGAGGAATACCTGTTGAATGTCGAGAGGGTGTGCGCGTACCGTAGAGAAAGATCAGATCGACTGCGAAGAACTCCTTTTTGTCTTGGAAGAACTACCTGCAAGTAAGAATACAAGACCACCAGATTTTAATTAGACAATAAATGAGGGAGCTACCTTGGGCCCAGGAAATATAAAACTTCCTTTCAAAGGTGGTCAGTTCCCCTGCTAATATGAATTAACACAAATGATTGTAAAATCACAATTTAATTAGAAGACTCAGAGAGTATGGGAGCTGTTCTTGGGGCAATGTAGGGGTAGAGGAATGTAAGTTAGATGGAGAGTGTTACCGGGTAGTGGATCTGGGAGTAGACTTGTAATTACTATGATTCAGAAATCCAATAAATATTATTAAAAGAACGTATAAGACTTACTTACTAGTTCCTGATGAAAAATGCAGGTTCAAGGACTGTGATGCCGAAGGTAGGGTTCAGGTAGGATGGTCTGACAATCCGAGATGAGCTATCTCCTCTCCTGATGCTTGGATGAGTGTCACTGGGCTCTGGTTATTCAGTTGCAGTCTTGGGCTTGATGTCCTTCTCTACAAACTCCTCCCTTTCCTTCACTTGTCTTTGCTCAGCCAAGTAAATTCCAGATCCTTCCAATGACTTCTCCTCCAGATCAAATGAAAATCCCCCCTTTGTTTTTGGTTGGGAGCGGTCATTTACAGGGAACCGATGGCGGTTACGTAACCGACGGCGGTCGAGTAGGAACCGGTATCGGTCAGGTCAAAGTGGGCTATTTTTAGTAAAATAGCCAGCTTTCCCTCCTTTTCTCCCAAGGGATTAGTTGCGGGCTTGGTCAAGTCATTATGAGGTTGGTTTTAGGTGCGGGTGAGGAGTAATTAGTTATGGGTGTGGATGTAGACCAAGTTATAGGTCTTAATTAGGTTAGTTTAGGGTTTGGACTAGGTCATGATGAGGTGGCGAAATGAGGTGGCAGGTATGGCGATGTGGATTTATTAATTATAAGGTAATTAATAAATAATTGTGTAAGGTTTAGGTGATGAGGTTAGGTTGCGAAATGAGATGCGGGGCACGGGGCAGGGATCATAAGGGACAAATTTGGTGTCTACATTAGCCCCTTGTCATGTATCTTGTCTTGTTAAAGCTACATGAACAATAATAAGAAGTGGTTACCCATGTTAAGGGTATAGGTAATCCCCCTCAAATCTATCACAGATTGAGATAACGTGAAATCAGGGATAGGGTTGATAAAGGGTAAATGGTGTTGAGATGATGGTAAGATGGTGGGGTAGGTCCAAGAAGCGGATGCACGTTGAAATGCGATAGTGCGACCGGTACATGATTTGAAGAGTAAACAAGCAATTCATAGGAAAATGTTGATAGTTTATCCAAACAAGGATGATATAATCCTGGTATCCAAGGCATAGGAAGTAGTTCTAGGGGATATAACGGGTAAGGTACTGGAACGTTTAGGCATGTTTGGCAGTACCAAATGGTTGGTTTGGTTGAGATAAACATCGCGGTCTTGGTCTAGGAAAAGTTGGTTGGCTGATCAAGTCAAGTACCCTAATCATGCTAAAACACGAATAGGTGAGCTCGATTGAACAAAAAGCTACATGTTGGGTGGATAAAATTGTAATTTGTTGGTTTTGGGTGAGGTATTTGAGTGGTGCGGCCTTGGGTCGGGCTGATTGATGAGTGAGGGCCATGGGTCGGGCCTGATTGGTTGTTTGTGGCCTTGGGTCGGGCCAAATGGTTGGTTACAGCCTTGGGTCGGGCCCGATTGGTTGGTTGCGGCCTTGGGTCGGGCCAAATGGTCTGTTACGGCCTTGGGTTAGGATAGATTGGTTGGTTGCGGCCTTGGGTCGGGCCAAATGGTTGGTTACGGCCTTGGGTCGGGCCAAATGGTTGGTTACGGCCTTGGGTCGGGCCAAATGGTTGGTTACGGCCTTGGGTCGGGCCAAATTATTGGTTACGGCCGTGAAGTGGGCCAATGAAGTCAACAAAGGGTTTTCAGCGAAGGTGGATATAGGCGATGTGGTGAGAAAGGGTGATTAGTAAATAAGGGCAGAAATTGGGGAAAGGTGGGATTAAACCAATATCGATTCTCTATGACTGGTATCGGTTATATGACCGATACCGGTTCTTTAGGGCATTATATAACCGATATCGGTTATAGGTCGAAAAACCTATAAAAAGAAAAAATACGCCTGTCATTGTCATATTGTCAATTTGAAAACCAATTTTAGTTGTCTGAGGTGTATTAGTGAAATTGTTGAATTTGTCGGCTGAGGTGGCACTATTTGAGTGGAGAAGTGAGTGGTTGGTAGGCCCTAGCGAGTAGGAGGCAACATTTGATTGGTGGAGGACCCAGCAGAGGGGATTTATAGCCATGGCACAGCCAGGAGGTGCTGGACTAGCTAGACCACCACCACCTATCCCACCACGACGATGTGTAGTCGTAATCGATAGGTTCGAAACCTCTCGAGTATGTGAATTTAATGTTTTTAAGTGAGATTTGGGTTTTGGGTAGGAATCCATGTTTTTAATAAAAGAATGAATAAATGGAAGTTGTTTGGAAAATGGAGAGGGTAGGTAGGTTAGTTAGGCTAAAACGGTAGGGTGGGTAGGTTTTTAGGGTTTTTTAATGGGTAAAAGGGGAGTAATAGGCCAAAAATGGGTTTGGGGGGCCGCGTCGGGTTCGGCTCCGCGATTTTACAGTGACCGATGCCGGTCACTAAGTGACCGGCATCGGTCACAAAGTTTTTGGGCAAGGTTGGTTTGTGGTTGACCGGTGTCGGTCGTATGTCGACCGATGTCGATAAAGAAATGCTAGAGAGAGGACCGGTGGTGGTCATGGGTGACCGTTTGGTCCTTGTTTAGGCTTATTTATTTTGTTGGTTTGGTTTTTTTGGTTGTTTTGGGTTTTTGGTTGTTGTTTGGGTTGTTGTTTGGGTGTTTTGTTATTAGTGGTTTGGGTTTTGTGTTTATTGTTGGGCTTTGTGTTTTTGGGGGTGAAGAGGGAAGGGGTAGAGGTTAATAGGAAGGGTGATTGGTGGGTGGGGGAAAATGGGGCGATTGTGTGGTTGGTGTGGTTAGGATAGATTAGGTGTTGGGCATGAATGGGGAGGTGTTAAATTGGTAGGGGCATAGGTAAATGGCGAGAGTAGAGCTGAGTGATTGGTAGGGTGCGAGATAAGGCAAGGGGATATCGTAAAGGTTTTATGGTAAAATAGGTGGGTGTAGGTGTGTGTTATAGAGTCGGGGTGTGGTCGGGTGGGTAAAAGGGGGTATAGAAGGTTAAAGTAGTTGTTGTTTGAAAGGGTAGGTCTAATGAAGTGGGTGATTTGTGCAGTACGTCGCCACCGACTATGCCGACAGATAGGATGCCCCATTGTTGAGACGGATGTGGACATATGTGTCCGCAGCATAGTGGGCCATTATGCGTGAGGTGGGACTCGTCGGAGTCCAGCGATATAGGGCTATAGATAGGGATCACAGTCTTATGGTTGCCCTCATCGAGAGATGGGATCCGGCGACTAATGTTTTCCATCTCCCGACTGGAGAGATGACTATTACCTTGGAGGATGTATATCGCATCCTGAGACTACCAATCGTAGGAGAGGCAGTATTCCAGGTAGATGCAGAGACTGCTATGGACAACATTCTTCAGGTATTTGGGGATGCAGCCGCACTATTGACTTACCACAGCGCGAGTATTGCTTATGGGGACATGTATCATGCCCACAGACATGAGACACGGCTTGTTGTGTTGATGATGATAGGCATCACATGCTTTGCCCTCTCGGACTCAGAGGGAGGCTGCTTTCCACGTGCGTTGATGGGGGTGCTACACGAGATGGTGGAGGAGCATACATGTTATGCTTGGGCACCAGTATACCTGGTGCAGCTATACAGAGAGCTGTGGGGCTATCACCGGATGAGGTGATTTGGGATTTGTTCCACATTTTTGTTACACTGCTGGGCATATGAGCACATCATATGTATTCGACCAGTAGGGCTGCCCCAGCAGCCAGGGCCACAGGTGATATACAGATATGGTTTTCAGAGGTGGTTGGGGGTCGTGGGCCAGCCATGAGCGGTGCTCTCGAATGGGATGTAGCTTACTACCGTCATTTGCTAGAGGGCGTGACCGCATTGGATATTATATGGAGGCCTTACAAAGGTCATCAGCCCCATGGAGGAGCCCGATCATAGTTGCGCTGGATCCAATATACTTTCTGGATAACAGACGGAGGCCGGGAGAGTATGAGTGGATACCCCTAGAGAGGGTATGACGGCAGTTGGGGCTACGACAGGATGAGCCACCTCCCTTCCCTCAGTACCGGAGGGAGGATGTAGAGGCCCCACCGCCCACGCACTACCCCGTGGACCCAAATTGGGTAGCAGAGAGGCCGGCAAATGATACCGTGGACGACGCTGGCTACACATGATCATTTTTGGTATGGTGGGCAGGGGAGAGAGCAGCGAGGAGAGCACAGCCCGTACAACCAGACTTAGCGGCTGTTATAGTAGAGAGGGACCAGCTCAGGGGATAGGTGTAGTTGTTACAGGGGCAGCTTGCTGCTGCACAGGCACAGATAGGTGTCTTACAGGGGTAGCTAGCCCAGGCACAGGTATAGGCACAGCCACAGGTATAGCCATAGGCACCACCACAGGCACCACCAGCGGCACCGACATAGCCACAGCACAAGTATAGGTACCGCCACCGCATAGCCACGCAGCAGCGCATGCCACCGCACAACCACAAGCACAAGGTATACTGGTAGGACAGGGGCTATTGTTATTAGGAGTCAGGGGACTAGCCCCAGTAGCTATGGTGGCACGGACCCGCTATATGGAGGAGAGAGCGGAGGTCCAAAGATTACCAAGATGTCCTTGATGGCACCGAGGCCGACTACTATCGCCATATGCGGTGCACAGAGCCGAGACCTCTCGGAGTCAGAGATCCCAGGGGGGTGCAGCTACAGCCGGTGGGTTGGTGACAGGGAGGAGGCGGAGCCAGCGCCAGGACCCGCAGGGAGAGGAGCTGAGGGCGGTGGGGAGAGTTGAGACATCCCTGGAGCGGAGATAGGTGTTTTTGTTTGTACATTGGATATAGGCACCGGTCTGCGAACCGGTTATGTATATAGAGGCCTGCGTGCCCACATATGATTCATTCATTCATTTATTCATCTTGTTGTATATACCGGCCTGCGAGCCGAGTACGGGTTGTATAGTTGATACCGGCCTGCGAGCTGAGTATATTTTTGATATGAGAGACCGGCCTACAAGCCGAGTCGAGATTTTGTGATTATTATTGGGCTTGCGTGCGGCGTTGTATTATTATGAGATCACAGAGGCCCTTATGCAAGATAAGCTGTATATTTGAAACCTTTGATGTATACATATATGATGATTTTGACTCACATGGTTTATATATTGATGGTGTTGATGTCTTTTGTTGATGGCTTTTGAAATGGAATGTGTGTATATATAAATGATGAGTTTGATTCACATGGTTTATATATGGATGGTTTTGATGTCTTTGTTGATGGCTTTTTTATTATTATTATTATAGATACATGATGTTGATGAAATTGTGATAAGATTTGATGTGATGTTGATGAAAAATATGGATAATGGTGTTGTTATATATAGAAAAAGAGGCGGGCGCCACAAAAATTGGGTAGAAAATAAAGGAAAGGACTTGTTATCCAAAATTCACCCCCAAGGTAATTTTGATAACATGCAAGCAATTATATTGATTCAGGGCGAAAAGTCATGTTTCTAGGGTCCCCTCATATTTTTCTAACTCCCCTGTCCAAGAGGAAGAGAGTAAGTTCTGAGAAAATGTGAAAAAGGGGTTGCAGAAGGCAAATAGGTTGATCCAGGAAAAATCGTGAAAATTGGCTAAGTCCTGCTCAAGGTCACCTCTGGGACGTGTGGGACAGAAAAGCGCGAACCGGCCGAACCGGGTGAAATCAGCACAAACAGTCCAAATTGCATTTGGGACAATCGGGCCAAAAGTACGCGGCGGGCGCGAAAAGCCGATCCGGCCGAAGGAGAAAAAATTGGCTAAGTGTTGCTCGGGACGTTTGGGACAAAGATGCGCGAACCGCGATCCGACCGAAATGAACACAGTCGGTCCAAAGGCAAATGGGACAAGCGGGACAGATGGACGCGAACCGGCCGAACCGGCCGAAATCAGTCAAGGCAGTCCAAAATAAAGCGGGCCAAGAGGAACAAAAATGTGCGAACCGGCCGAACCGGCCGAAATGAGCACAGGCGGTCAAAGAGGCATTTGGGACGACGAAGGCAAATGGGCCCGAACCGGGCGAACCGGCCGAAATGAGCACAGACAGCACTAATCAAATGGGACATCCGGGACAAATGGAGGTGAAGTACGCGAAGGAGCCGAATCAGCCGAGGACCAATCAGAAGCTGCCACGTGTCACAGGAGGAAAAGTCAACGTTTGGTCCGGAAACTTCAAACGGCCATAACTTTTGACTCTGAGCTCCGATTTTGATAAAATTGGACTTTCTGGAACGAGCACGACGTCCTCTACGCCACAAAAACTGGATTTCTTATTTTTAATGAGGGTAGATATATTTAAATGAACGAAACATGTTTGGCTCCAGTGAGTAAATGCCCTTTCCCGTCAAATGACAGAAAACGCCTGCCAGGCCCAAAAGAGCTGCCCGCACTCAGAAGGCCATAACTTTTGCATTTCTCAACGAAATCGTGCAAAATTGGTACCGTTGGAATCGTGGTTCCGAGCCCGATGCACAGAAATCAAGAAATTCTAGATTTGATCAGAAATTGATTGATTTTTTTAGGGAAACGTGGCCGGGTTCAGAACAGTGTTTTATTTGGTAGCTGGGAGTGCAATAAAGAGGCATGGTCATCATTCCTTCTCTGCTGCAGCACATGGGACAGTATGGGGAGCCTTTTCCAAGTAATGTATACCCATTCCACTCAATTTAATGCCTCTTACAGGTGGTTGAAGGACAGATTTTGGGATTTCCATTTTCCCTTCTCTTTTCCTTCTCATTTTTCTATAAAATGAAGTGTTGGGCTCATTGTAAGGGGGAGAGTTTTTGGGTAACAAATCTCTGTCAAAATTGCTTTGTGAAGCCAGTGTGTTGTAGGCCCTTGTAGTGGACTCCTTGCATGGTGATCCAGGCCCTTATCTTGTAATAGATTGAACTGTGGATACCAGGAAGCAATAAAATACAAGTTTGTGGATGTATCTTCCCCTACTGTGTTTTCTTGCATTCTTCTTGCCCCTTTTATCTTTCTACAAGAATATTGTGTCTATTATTATGTTCTTGCAGGAATTCATTATCATTGTGTGTGCTTGGAATATTACTGTGAATGCATTTTGCTAGATTATGGAGAATTGTCATCACCTCTTCTAGTATGCACTTTGCCTCTGTATTTCACACATTTGGAGACTACTCTACCATCCTCCTTTTCTCGGTGTATCACCGCTTTAGTGTAGGCTTTCATTTTATGTATTCTCTCTCCCGGTCTCTTGGAAATTTAGATTAGAACAATTAGCTTATCCCGCATTAGAGTAGATTGTAGGGTAGTTTAGGAGCAAGAACCGATTGGTTTCTCTGGAGGTCTATCTCAAGTAGCAAGTCCCACAACTTGGAGATAGTACCCATGTTATCCAATCACACTATGGTTAGAGTGATCAAACTAGAAATCTGATCAACATCCGTGGGTGCTGTGATTCGGTGATAACGGGACTATGTTTAAAAAGAAAAGTAGGCATGTGACCGATATCAGTTAGATAACCGACGTCGGTATAGGATAGATCGATATCGGTTAGGTAACCGATACCGTTTATTCCAAAATGAACTTTTCTAAAAATAGAAAAGCTTGGGTGGCAACTTAAGTTCTTATTTTTAGAGTCATGCAAGAAGTTAAATACGTGAATGCGACGTTGTTTGACGAGTCGAGACAGTAATTGCATGAGAGAATTGAGTGATAAGGAGGAAAGAGACAGTAAAGTGAGTGTGGGCTAAGATTCGAAGCGTAGAAAGGCAAGTTAAATTGGAAGAGGGTGGTGAACATGGCTGAATGAGGAGAAGCATCCAGCAGGGAGAGACGAGAGGGAAGACAGGGTCCACCTCAAGCTGCTGCATCCCAAGAGGTAAGTTGTTTGGTTGTATTTTAATTCTTGCATGTTTTGATGAATAGGATGAGAGAAGGTAAGAGGGTAGAGATGAGAAAGAAAAGGTGATAGGCAAGGGTTTGGGGTAGAGTGAGTGTTATGGGGTAGGTAAGCAGGGTGTTCACGTATGTTTGTAGGTACAAAGAGGGGTAAACGAGCAAATAATTATCGTAGGGGATGTTTTTAAGTAGGTTGTATAAGATTGACAGTGACCGATATCGTTTAGAGGTAACCGGTATCGGTTAGTAAACCGGTATCGGTTATCTATAACCGATACCGGTTACTATAGGAGTTTCCAGAATGTGAGAAAAAACCCGTGGAGATTTGTTTTATTGAATAATTATGTGTCGTTTTGATGTATGCGAGACGAGGGGGTTAATGATGAATGATACTGTGCCAGCGTTGTTGTCACGAATCTGAGTGGATGTAACACCAGCTGAATGGGCATTGATAAATCATTTGGGGTTAAGTGGAATTCGCTATTATTCACGAATCACACGTAACCATGCTATGTTGCAGTGTTGATTGAGAGATGGAATCCAGAAAAGAATACCTTCTATCTGCCAACAGGGGAGATGACAAATACATTAGAAGATGTGTTCCGTATTTTGAGACTCCCAATTACAGAAGACTAGTATATCGAGCATTTCCTAGCGCGATGCGGGGAGCGATAACAGCGTGATTTGGTCCATACGCATAAGATTTGACACAGTGAGGTTTAACATTCACTTATGGTATAATGTATGCGGACACCCCGAGGCAACAAGGTTGGCAGGTAGTATTAATGATGGCGGTGGGGTATTATGCATTACCGAGGGCGGATGGCGGAAGATTTCCAAAAGCATTGATGAGTGTTATTTGGGAAATGATAGAAATGAGCGTGACTTTCGCATGGGCACCCGCATATCTGGCAGAGTTATACAGGGGTTTATGGGCCTGCAGGTGAAAACACAGGACGACACTGGATTGTTCATACTTATTACATTGTTGGGCCTATGAGCACATAGTTTGTGTGCACCCAATAGGCCGACCCATCGAGTCGGGAGAGACAGGAGTGCAGAGGTTGGGATTCAGATGATGGGTCCAGACAGAACAAGAGGCGAGATCCCAGGCCGTGATAGATGACATTGAGTATTATAGACAGGTATGGGAGATGGTGATGATTACGGATATTTGTTGGAGGCCTTACGGGAACTACATGGTGACAAAGAACATAGCTGAGGAGTTAAGGGGTGTAGAGCACTTGAGGTGGATCGCAGGGCACAGGCCAGGTGAGTACGAGAGGATTCCTCTAGATCGCGTGCGGTGACAATTTGGGTTTGTTCAGGATATACCTATGACATATAGACCATACATGAGGATTGACACCAAGGCAGCATTCTCACCTCCCGGCCGATACCTCCGAAGGGCCGAAGAGATAGCGGCCGATCGTAGGGTAATGGATGCGGGAACGACAGAGGCCTATAGAGTATGGTGGGTAGCAGAGCTGCGAGGTGCACGTGAGCGCCCTGACATAGCTGTGATTACAGCGGAGAGAGATCGTCTGCAGGATTTGGTTCACCAGCTTCAAACACAGGTGAATGAGACAACGAGATTATTAGAGGTTTCACAGTTACGAGTAGAGAGACTAGAGGCAAGATTCCTCCACGCGAGAGGACGTATTCGTATGTTACAGGAGATGTTGGCGGATCAGTGGGAGGAACCAATAGCAGTGGCACCTTTGAGGATGGAAAGGCCAAGTGAGGGGCGTCGACGATCACGATCACCACCGGATTCGGGAGGAGGCGCAAGGGTCTAAGTGAATTTCATAGGAGTATAAGAATAAATAAGGATGCCGACCTGCGAGTCGATGATAGAGAAGATGTATTTGTTTAACATCTAAAAACTAAATATGTATGTTGTTTTGAGGGATGATAATACTAAGAGTGGTTGTGTTTTGAATGTTGTTTTGGTTTGTTTTGAAAAAGGATAAAGGTGAATGTTGTCAAAATAGAAATACACGAAAATATTTATATTTACAACACATGGTAGGGGATGGTCGAGCTAACCTTGGGAGACCCCATGTCTCCTAAGTGCTGCCTACATAGCCCATTGCACAAAGCAAGGAGGGGCCTCAGACCGATGTAGTTCTCCCTTAGGACCAGGGAGAGGTGAATTCAGGCAATTTGGTTGTAGTTAGGCAATGTGTTGTTTGATAAGAATTTGACGTTGATAGGGTAATGTTGTTGGTGTTGGTAAGGTATTGGCGATGTTGGTATAGGTATAGGTGAAGCGAAAGTTAGCCTACCCAAGTGGTAGGGAACCGTATCCTGATTAAGGTCAACACACAATCCTAGAGTCGAGAAAAAGAGGCAAAAGTGTCCCGTAGTTGAGAAGAGCTAAACAAACCACATAATAACGTAGAATGAGCTTGAACCTCTAGGTACCTTGCATAGACGAGAAGTCGATAGGTGAAAAGAGTTGTATAATCACAATATATCGGGTATTACGTCACGTCCCTTGAGTTTTGTTGCTTTGATAAATGGTGAGGTGAGGTGGTAGATATGGGCGAGGGTGCTGAGAGCTTGTTACAAGGTGATTATTCTGACGAAAGAGGACCAAACCTAAATAGACAAGTCCATGACTCAAAAGTGCTTTTGAATGCGGCTTTTATTTTGCTGAATATAGACTGATCGATGCGGGAAGTCTACAAGGGATATGTATTTTGTTACTCTTGAGGTCTTCACGAAGCTGATCAATGCGAGAAGCTTCTGATAAAGGCTGACTGTGTATAGCTGTCCTTCAAGGGAGCAGTCTATTTATAGTAGCAGATGCGGTGTTTGTGTATAGCTGTCCTTCGGGGGAGCAGTCTATATATAATAGCAGTAATAGTTTGGCATATAGCTGTCCTTTGAGGGAGCAGTCTATGTATAATTTAGAGGTCTAGATGTCCGTTGGGCATAAAGCATCTAGTTTTGTAGGAAGTTTGACTCAAGAAAATCCCATAAGTGTTTAATTAAGAATGTGTCATTTTGATACTTTGAAGTCATGGACTAGACTAAAAAGGGGAAGGCATCTTTAAGGGGAGGTGATAATCAAACCATGTGAGCTTGATTTGATTTTGAGATGTAGGAAACAAAGTGTATGCGGTGGTAAATGAGCTCAAGGGATGAGCGCAAGGTAGATAAGAAGTGATATAACACTGAATTCAATAGTAGAATGGTCGAAGATGCAAGGCATTAAGGGGCTCAGGCTCAGGTTTACCATTAAGCAAAGCTAAACGATAAGTGCCTGATCCATAAGTGTGAGTGATAATGTAAGGCCCAATCCAATTAGGAGAAAATTTTCCACGTTTGCTCTTTTCTAGTTTGGTTACATGTTGATTCTCTTTGAGGACAAGATCACCAACCTTAAAGGTATGCTCATGAAGTCACTTATCATAAGCACACTTGATGCGTTTTTGATATATTTGAAGGTGGTCAAGAGCTGTAAGATGACGCTTGTCAAGAAGCTCTAATTGGGCTAACCGCTCTTGGCGGAAATCATCATTGGTGAGAATATCCCAGAGATATTCGAGAGGAGGGTATTTGTATTTCGAGAGGCAAGACAGCCTCGGTACCATATACCAAAGAAAATGGTGTGGCATTAGTGGAGGTACGAATGCTAGTACGATAAGCCCAAAGGGCAAAGGGGATATGATCATGCCAATTTCTTCCAGAATCATTAACAACTTTCATGAGGATTTTGGTTAGGGTTTTATTAGAAGATTCAGCCTAACCATTGGCCTGTGGATAGTAAGGTGATGAGAAACTAAGTTTGATACCAAATTTGTCACAAAGGTCTTGTAACAACTTATTTTTGAAAGATTTACCATTATCTGTTATCAGGCGATGAGGAACACCAAAACGACAGATAATGTGATGGTTAACGAATTCTGCCGATTTTTCTTTTTTGGTTGAAATGAGTGGAATGGCCTCCACCCATTTTGTGTAATATTCGGTTGTTGTGATTATCCATCGGTGACGTTGCGAAGAGGGCGGATGAATCTCACCAATAAGGTCTAAACCCCATTGTGAGAAAGGCCAAAGATCTCGTGCGACCTATAGCGGATGGCTAGGAGTATGTTGAAGGTTGGCATGTTGCTGACACATAACACAACGCTTAACATATTCGTAGCGATCGTTATTAAGAGTAGAGTAGACAATAATAGCCTAGGTGAAGGATCCATTTGGCCATGGCCAAAGCCACTAAAATGACCACCACAAATACCGTCATGGACTTGTCGGATGGTATATGTGACCTCCGCGCCGCTTAGACATCGAAGGAGGATGTCATCAAAGCCACGTTTATAAAGGAGTCCCCCCATGACAACATAATGAGAAACACTTTTAAGAAAATCATGTTTTCTGGTACTCGTTAGGTCAGTGGGAGAAAAGAGGTTGTAAGGTAGTCGTGAAATCGGTGATACCGGGTAGGTATCCTACGAATTAGCGAGACACATTATTTATCATACAAACAACCGGGCCGAGTAAGATGGGGCAAAGAATTGTTGGACCAAGACGAATATGTCGAGTCGGTTGGTGAGGAAGGAATTTGCGAGGCTAAGTAAGCCATAGTATCCGCAAATTTTTAGTGGAGCGGGAATGGTTTGGATAGAATAATGAGTAAATAAGGTCAAAAGTGAATCTACGTAGTGTTTGTACTTTTGAAGTTCCTCATTTTACATTGGTATATGCCCATAACTTGGTTGACTACTAATTGAGAGTCACCGAAAATGTTGATAGATTTGACACCTAAGTGTAATGCAACCTGAGACCCAAAACAAGGGCCTCGTATTCCACTATATTATTAGTGTAGGGAAATCAAGTCGAATGAAAGAGGCATCGACTCAAAGCATTAAGAGGAATGAGAACAATGCCAGCTCCTCCACCGCCATGCCCCGGCATTTGGATCCATAGAATAAGAGGGTCATTGATACGACTCCTCCCTGAGTGAAGAGTAGCGATGAGTTCGTCGGGGAAATTAAAAGTGGTAAATTGTTCCCTAGGTAAAGGGGCCTCCGCGAGTTGGTCTGCAATAGTTTGTCCTTTGATTGACTTCTGGTGTATAAATTCAAGGTCGAGGTTAGCGAGGAGCATAAGCCATCGGGTGATGCGTTGGTTTAGATGTGGTTTGGCATACATATAATGAATGGGGTCCACGTTGGTGATGACAAAAGTTTTGTGATTCAAGAGGTAGTGTCGGAGTTTGGTGGCTACGAATGATAGGGCTAGGCACAATTTTTCTACATGTGTATACCTAGTCTCGTAATCCACGAGAGTATGACTTATATAATAAATGGCTTGTTCTCGATGCTCAGAGTCACGATGTGCGAGCATGGCTCCTACAGCGTGGTTGGTGGCGGAAAGGTAAAGGTAGAAAGGGCGATCGTCTAAGGTGGGATAAGCACGGGTGGCTGCAAGAGATAGGCTTTGAGAGCTTCAAAGGCTTGGTGACACTCTTTGCTCCATTGAAAGATAATGTCCTTTTTAATAAGGTGATGGAAAGGTTGACATCGATCCGAGAGTTGGGAAATGAAACGCCGGATAGATTGAAGTTTACCTTGCAAACTACGTAATTGTTTGAGGTTTTTGGGTGGGGGCATTTCTAGGATAGCTTTGACTTTAAATGGATCGACCTCAATGCCACACAAAGAGACGATAAAACCAAGAAGTTTTCCCGAAAGGACACCAAAGACACATTTCTTTGGTTGAAGCCGGATAGAATATTGTAACAGGTGATCGAAAATAATGGTTAAAACATCGAGATGTTCACTACAATGTTTAGATTTGCCAAGAAGATCATCGACATAATCCTCAAGGATAGTGTGCATAATGTCATGAAAAATGTAATTCATAGCTCACCGATAGGTCACACCAAAGCATTCTTAAGGCCAAACGGCATGACACGATAACAGAAGGTTCCCCATGGAGTTATGAAGGCAGTTTTATGTTGATCGGCCGGGGCTACCAAAATTTGATTGTATCCCAAAAAGCCATCCATGAGAGAAAGCATTTCATGGCCCATAGTGAGATCAACAAGTTGATCAATACTTGGGAGGGGAAGTCATCCTTGCGGCAAGTGAGTTAAGGTCTCGTAAATCCGTGCATATCCGAAGTCCCCCGTCGCATTAGTGACAGTACGATGTTAGAAATCCATTGAGGATAGTCAATAGGCGAAATGAAGGAAACAGAAAGGAGTCATTGAAGTTCTTCTTTGACCAAGAGGGAAATGTGTGGATGCATTTTCTTAGTTTCGTTTGACTGGTTTGGAATCGGGTTTTAGGGTAATGTTATGGACAGCAATGTCAGGATCAATTCCTGGCATGTCAGCGTAGGACCAAGCAAAGCTTGGTTGCGGGTACGAGAAAGGTAGTAAAGGCGGCTTGTTCTGATGTGTTAAGGGATTGTCGGATCTTCACAATGTGAGGATACTCCTCTGTGTGGATGTTGATTTCTATAGTCGACTCATTCAACATGGTTTGAGTTTTAGACGATAAGGCACGTTGAATATAGGATTCATCCGCACCAAGGTAAGTGAGGATGGAGTCGTCATCCTGGCGCTCAACAACATTAATTGAAGGTGAATCCTCTTCGATCATGTCTGGATATAGAAAGGGAAGAGAAGATGAGTCCTCATTATCGCGTTGATAAGTGAGAGGACCTAGGAAGATAGCATTTATGAAAAAAAGTTAGGAGGGATAGATTCAGGGTCTATCGACTCTGTGGGTGACGATGGCAAAATGGGTGATGATGGTTTAGTAGGGGTGACATCGTCATCTTCTAGGATACAACTGACACGAGGTTTCTCCGGTGTAAGTGTTTCAGGAAATCCAAGACCACTACGATCATTGTGTTTACGTGTAGTCACGGGAATGATTGTATGTCGGCCTTGTTCATAAAGACCAAAACCAAAGCCTTTCCAAGCACAGCGAGTCAAGAAGGTGAGGGAAAAATGATGATTTGTCAGGTATTGAAAATCAGATTGGAAGGGAACCACCCCAAGAGGAGGTTCAGGGGTAACGGAGGATGCATCGACACCCCCATACATTAGGTTGGTGTAGAAATTAGGTGGTTTGTAAACAAATTACCTCCCCCACGCGACGGTCGTAGGTAGGATGCACATGTAACTGTCTGTACTCCTGTGGGGTATGGAAAGAACTAACGTTATATAGGTGGTATTCCCCCAGCGTAAGACATTAAAAAACATCTACTAAGGGGTCTGAGGTTGGGATGTTGTCTGCAGGAAAGGAAGTGGTATTTGCGATGGTGGTTTCATTGGTTGAAGGTGTAGGTGTGGTTGAAGTGGATGGTAGAGGTGTGGTTGAAGTGGATGGTAGAGGTGTGGTTGAAGTGGATGGTTGGGTTGGATGAATGGGTGTCTTGACTGGTACAAGCACATCATTAGGGCGATATAACATATTGCAGGTTTTGAAGGGGGGAGGATCAGCTTTTACGGTGTAGGACTTCCCCTCGTACTCAAATTTTATGCATCTATGTAAGGTGGAGGGAACGCATCCCATAGCCCGGATCTAAGGGCGGCCTAACAACATATTGTATTAGAACTCTCCCTCAAGGACATAGAAGAGTTCGGGTAAAGTGCGTTGTCCTACATGAATGTTAAGGATCACGGTACCTAAGGTAGAAGTAATAGCATCATTGAATGACCGCAACATAATGGGGTTGGCACACATGCAGCTAGAAGGGATATTCATTTGTTGGAAGGATTTTGAAGAGATGATGTTTAGGCTAGCACCCCATTAATCATAACATGACGTACCCAAATGTCCCGGACATAAGCTGAGATGAACAGAGCAGTTCAGATCTTCTCGCACCAAAGTCGAACAATTTCGTCTTTCTGAGAAACCGACAACAAATGGCGGCTTGGCTTGTGACAAAAGACAAGTAAGTGGTTGCGGAGATAGATATTTTGGTGAGTGAAGCAACATGATTGGGTGTTAGAATGGAGGTAACAGATAAGGTTTCATTAGGTAAGACCTCTATCCCTTGAAGGATTTCAATGAGAGCTTGTCGATGAGATTCAAAGTTTGAATGAGATCGTGCATGCTGTCATTTTTACAGTGATTGGTGAAATTGTTTGATCATGGTACGGTGGGAAACTCCATCAGAGACGGGGTAGGCAAGTCCACGAATAACCACTTTATGTGGTGGTGCGATCGGGATGGTGGATGGAGAAAGAGAGGCCACAGGTGTGCTTTCTTTTGCTTTCCCATTATTTTTCTACCCTCGAGTAGCAACACTAATCATATTGATCTCGTGAACATGAGAGGAGGAAGATGGTAGGGATAAGTCATGGTCTTCGAGAGGTGGGGTTGTAATAATGATAGATCTTGATGAAGTGAGGACAGGTGGTATAGGAGAGGAGATTGAAGCTAAAGGTTTCTCCCTTCGTAAGTTGTCTTGTTTAACCTTTCTGTCTGAGAGAGGTGACTGATGAAGTATGGCTTTCAACGCTTTGCATCCTTCTACATCATGTCCTGGTGTGTGGTGGTAAGCACAGATTTTAGACTCATCATAACCTATAGGTCAAGGTTTAGATGGATCATAAGGTCTAAGTGGGGGTAGGGAAATGGTCGCATTCTCCACCAATATAGCAAGGATTTTGGCGTAAGACCCTTTGAGTGGGTCAAAGTCAGAGGAAGATGAAGCTATTGACTGGGTAGTTTTTGGTAATGACGGGGTATGGTTGATTTGTATGGGTGGTGGTTTAGCCAAGGGATTTTGATAATGGGATTTAACTAAACGTGGCTTCTTTGGCGCAGAAGCTATGTTTAGCTGGTTAGATGATGAGGCCACAGATGATGTGGTATCAGAAAACAACCATGGAGCAATAGGAGTGACAACAAACAAATCTTTTGATGATGGAATTTGTTTAGGGTTGATAAGAGGACAGAATACGCGGGATGATGGTGTTGATATACCCTTGGATCTCTATATGGGTGCAGAAGGCGTAGGTCATTTTAAAGAAAACGCAGGAGGTATGATATATTGATGCAAGGTGGAGGGGTGAGGTCCCAATATAGAAGGTAGGTGTGACGGCGAGGGTTTTAGTTGTGACCGAGGCATAGATTGAACTTGAGGAGATTGGGTTTGTCTCCTAGGTGGATGGACGACTTTATTTTTAGATAAATCTAGCCGCTTAGGTGGGTGTGTTAGACTGGGTATTGGTGAGGTCCCAAGCGTAGGGGAAGATTTGGTTAGGCTAATAGAGGTGGATGAGGTATTTGGTAGAGATGAGGGGGGTGAAGATGAGGACATAGGCATTTCAAGCTTCTGTAAACACTTCGGGTATATGGTAGAGGCGTCTGGATCGGTCATCTGCATTTGAGTAGAATATGGGGTACTCAAACGTTCCCATAGGACTCGTCTATCTTCTGAGGGATGACAATCCTCACGTGTAAATAGGAACTTTTGTATGGAAGAAAGGTGGGTTGTGATTCCGGTCCACTGTGGGTGTGATACAGGGGGTAGATGAGGCACTGTATCAATGGGTGTTAAGAGGTCAACCGGTCACTGAAAAGATTTAGGCGATGAAGAACTAATAGGTAGGAGGGCATGTTTGAGAGGATCTGTCATGATTAAAGAATTTGGTGATGTTGGTGCAAGAGGTTTCTCATCTAAGGATGACAAAAGAAGTGGTGAGCCTTCCTCTTGTACAGCAAGAAGGGTAGAAGGAGATGTTTGGGAAATAGATAAGTTAGATAACATCCACTCACAATCTTGCAAGGATGTGGTGTAAGAAGGCTCATCTGTGAGAAGAGACCTCTGGGCGGTTAATTCCTCGATGGGTAAAGGAACGGCAAGGATTTCGTCTTGTCTTGATGGTGATGAAGGGGGTTCGGGTTCCTACGTTAGTGAAGAGGCTTGATTCAGAATTTTTTCGATAGAGGCTTTTGGCTGGGAGTCGAAGACGGCATGGATCTCATGAACACTCTCCTTGGCTAAGATATCTTGGTTTATGTTACTGTTAGAAGAGTGATTCGGGAACGGTTTGTTGAAAATTTTCAAATTTCGGTTAGCAGGAGCGTTAGGATTATCGAGGGCTATATCTCCTGCATCAACCATTTCCTGCATGATGTTTTTCAACATCTTGCAGTTTTCATGACTATGTCCCTTCACACGGTGGAAGTTACAGAAGTCATTTTCTTTGTACCAAGAAGGTATGGCGCGGGTGGAATCAAACCCAGAGTGAGGTTTAACAGGAGGTAAGGTAATGGCTCCTGCTTTAAGCAATTTTTCCAATATCACACCATAAGTTTCTCCCAAGGGAGTGTAGTTGATGGGCTCCGCTTTATACTTATAGGTGGTTTTTGGCGGGGTATTAGATGGTGGTTGGGATTTGACCATCACCACATGCACAGCTCCTTTTGATTTTGAAGCAGTCGATGTGTGAGGATTGGTGGTGTTAGGTTTGTTGGTGGAATCTTGGGTTCGGAAATTGGGGTTTTTGTTGCGCAACCGTAATTTCTCTTCCTCTAAGGCTCGAATCTCTAGTTTTCGAGCCATAGTAAAGGCCTCGTCAAATGTGCGGAAAGTTTGAATTTGGAGGGTAGGAGAGATGTGCTTAGCGTAGGCCCACATAAAAAGTTTGATAAGTTCAGCTTGAGGCAAGGCATATGTAAGTTGGTTGATAAGGCCTCGCCATCATCCAACAAAATCTGTGATAGATTCGTCTTCAAATTGTTGGATGGCATAGAGGTTGGTGATAGATACTTTCTTGGAAATGTTAATGGAGAAATGATCCAAGAAAGATTGGGCTAGTTGGTTAAAAGAGAAGATTGAGTGCTGGGTTAAAGCACTGTACCACTCCAAGGTGGGTCCTGATAAGGACATGGGAAAGGTGCGGAGTAGTAAGGCATCATCATGAGCAATTAGATAACAGGCATGTCTAAATGAGCGCAAGTGTTGTTGAGGATCCTCCTTACTATTAAAACGAGTAAATTTTGGTAATTCCCATTGAGGAGGATATGAATGAAGGGGGACAGAAGGGTGGATAGGCTCCCGAAAAACTTGCTCATATGTCAGGGTGCTACGACTTCCTGAAACAGAAGCCTCCAGATTTTGCATTTTGTCCATCATTTGTTTGATTAAATCAGTAGTTGGATGAGATGATGGTGCGGTTGCGGTAAACGAGGAAGATTGGGCTAAGGGCCACCACTAGACAATGGTGGGGTTAAATGTTGATAAGGTATGGAGGACGAATGTGTTGAGGTAACCAAATAGGGATGTCCTATATAAGATGTTGAGGTCACCGGATACGTGTGTGGAAATGAAAAGGTGGGCGGAGCCTGAGAAGGAAAGCTCGTGTGGATAGGTGGCAGAGAGCAAGTCATGAAAGGAGCAGTCTGCAAGAGAGACGAGGTAGGAGTGGTCGGCGGTAATGATATGTGGGGCCCAAGATTAACCAAAGGAAAGCCAATCATGCCGTATGAACCCCTGAAGCCGCTAGATTGGGAAATGGGGCTAAGGATGCAGAAGGAAAAGCGGAGTTATCAAGCGGAGAAGGAGATAAATGAGCAGCTATACTAATAGGCATGCCAACAAGGAGTTGACCATCGGGTGTATGGTCAGGGGCATGAGACAAATAATATTGTACAGTGCTAGGATTAGCATCCAAAAATTTTGCAAATTCCTTATCTCCTACAGGGATTTTGGGAACCTCACTGGTGTCCGTAGGGTTCCCCATAGAATGTGAAGGGGGTGATTCAGAAAAGGCACAGAGCAGGCATGTGAAACCATGGCGGTGGCTTGCTTCCGAGTGATAACAACCATGAGCAAGAGTACACAGTAAGGTTTCAATCTATCAGGAACAGAAACAACCCCAGAATGTTGAAATTGGTAGGTTCTTTGGTTTGTCGTGACGGTAAAAAGATCAGAATCGATATCATCACCGCTAAACCGATGTCGGTATAGTAGGACTGGTATAAGAAACTGTAAGAAGCTACTGATTTGGGGTTAACAATGCTTAGTATGCCTACCAAATTTTTCTGAAGTGATCACAGAAAACAGTGTATGACAGAGAAACAAAACTGAAAACAAGCAAATTAACAGACTAACCCTAGGATTAGTTTTAATCAATTTGGGCTTATGCCCTTAGATGCAGAATGATGTCAGAATCCTAAACAAAAGACTTAGGGGAAATGTCAAGTTTGTTTTGGCTTATAAGGTTACCTCAATCGGGCGGAGGAATACCGCGGAAAAAGGGGGGATGTTTTGAGCTGTTGTGTTAATTGTGAAGTGATTCGGTATGTGTTGTGCAGTGAAAGTAAGATTAATTTCTTGTCAATACCATGGAAATCACCCCCACGTGTACGACCTGTTACTTAATCTACGTTCACTAGAATTGAAAACAACACGCAAAAATGGAATGCACGTGTTTTAAACCCAAATTGAAAATGTTATTCGATGAAGCAAAGAAGATGACTTTCACTAATGCAAAGCTGGGAAAGCAAGACAAATTCTTTTACCAAATATAAGAAAATACCGTGTGAAATTTTTAGGAGAAGAAAACAGCAAGTATGCTCCCTATATGAAAGCAAGCAAGAAAGAAAGAAACCTGAAATGGGTCCCACCGGGCGTGCCAAAATGTTTCACACAGAATGTTTCAGCTTTTGGAATAGAGTTGCTTCTATCCTTTCATTCCTTTGAGAAACAGATAAGGGTTAGGGCTAGGAGGAATACCTGTTGAATGTCGAGAGGGTGTGCGCGTACCGTAGAGAAAGATCAGATCAACTGCGAAGAACTCCTTTTTGTCTTGGAAGGACTACCCGCAAGTAAGTATATAAGACCACTAGATTTTAATTAGACAATAAATGAGGGAGCTGCCTTAGGCCCAGAAATATAAAACTTCCTTTCGAAGGTGGTCGGTTCCCTACTAATATGAATTAACACAAATGATTGTAAAATCACAATTTAATTAGAAGACTCAAAGAGTATGGGAGCTATTCTTGGGACAATGTAGGGGTAGAGGAATGTAAGTTAGATGGAGACTGTTACGGGTAGTGGATCTGGGAGTAGACTTGTAATTACTGTGATTCAAAATCTAATAAATATTATTGAAAGAACGTATAAGACTTACTTACTAGTTTCTAATGAAAAATGCAGGTTCAAGGACTATGATGCCAAAGGTAGGGTTCAGGTAGGATGGCCTGACAATCTGAGATGAGCTATCTCCTCTCCTGATGCTTGGATGAGTGTCACTGGGCTCTGGTTATTTAGTTGCAGTCTTGGGCTTGATGTCCTTCTCTACAAACTCCTCTCTTTCCTTCACTTGTCTCTGCTTAGCCAAGTAAATTCCAGATCCTTCCAATGACTTCTCCTTCAGATCAAATGAAAATCCCCCTTTGTTTTTGGTTGGGAGCGGTCATTTACAGGGAACCGATGGCGGTTACATAATCGACGGCGGTCAAGTAGGAACCGGTATCGGTCAGGTCAAAGTGGGCTATTTTTAGTAAAATAGCCAGCTTTCCCTCCTTTTCTCCCGAGGGATTAGTTGCGGGCTTGGTCAAGTCATTATGAGGTTGGTTTTAGGTGCGGGTGAGGAGTAATTAGTTATGGGTGTGGATGTAGACCAAGTTATAGGTCTTAATTAGGTTAGTTTAGGGTTTGGACTAGGTCATGATGAGGTGGCGAAATGAGGTGGCAGGTATGGAGATGTGGATTTATTAATTATAAGATAATTAATAAATAATTGTGTAAGGTTTAGGTGATGAGGTTAGGTTGCGAAATGAGGTGCGGGGCACAGGGAGTCGTAAGACACAAATTTGGTTTCTACACATATGGATTTAAAAAGATCGGTAAATACCAATCTAGATAAAATATCAAGTGCAATGAAGGAATTATTCATTCGACAAGTATGTCGTCTAGGAATGCAAACATGATAAACATATGTAAATATTTGGCCAAAGTATCGTAAGTCGTTGGTTGTGTTGTCCTATGTCACTTAGTTTAAGAATCGGGATTTTAGATGAATATAAGTTTAAAATATTTAGATAGGCTCTTAAACCGAACACTTGAGTACCTATAACAGGTAAAGAAACTAAGCATACTTTGTATACACATTTCTAATAACATGAGAGATCGGATGACACTCGAGTCATGAAATGAGAGATCATTATTTCACTCATTACAGATTGCATATGGTCATCTATTATGGGATAGTTTTGCATTTGAATGTGTGTTCTAAATTATGATTTAGAATAGAGAACATTGTGTATAAAAAAATCTTTGTTTCTAAAGTTTTAAAATGGGAATGTTACATCTTGGTATCAGAGTTGAAGGTTACAGCTCTTGGACCTATTGAGTCCATAAATATGATAAAAACTTAACTTTTCTTGTAACAAAAAAATGGTTAGAACAAGGGGAGATGCTGCAAAGAACCCCCTCCCAATAGAGAGGAAGCTACCTCCCAAAAAATTTACAAGATCCTTTATGTCCTATTAGACACAAGAGACCATCTAGCTGTACTTAAATAACAAGTAATGGGTAATGAGGAGGAAGAAGATGTTGGTAATAAAAATCAGCCACCTCTTGAGGATAATGTCAATATTGGGAATCAAGGAGTTGATAATAACAATACTACAAATGCTAATGCTAATGTACCCAATCAACCTGAAAATAAAAAGGCAAGGTTAGTAGTTAAAATCACAAATGATATAAAAAGGATAAGTCCACCTAATTTTTATGGCACCACCTTGGGAGATGGAGCTAAGAACTGGCTTAGTGAAATGGAGAATTACTTTGTAATAAGGAATTTCTTAGAGGAAACAAAGGCAGTATGGGGAGCTTATCAACTTTCCCATGAGGCATCTTTCTCGTGGGATAGTTGCAAGGATGAATTGAATATTGATGATTCAAACATCACATGGGATCAATTCAAAAACTAATTTAGGAAATGATGTCTGCCACAACTTTATTATGATCAAAATATGATTGAATTTCAGAACATAACTCAAGGAAAGTTAACTATAACAGTAGTACGAGAGAGGTTCTCTAAACTCCTCAAATATGTACCTCAAGATATAAAATAGAAGAAAATTTTAGGATACGAAAAATTCATTATGGGATTAAATCCTATCATAGGGGGAGAAGTATATGTTCATATCCCAACCACCATGGAAGGGGTTGTAGAAAAATCCATTAGGCAGGAAAAAAATTAAAATTAATTTCTGCCCATAAGGAGGAAATCAGGAAGAAAATTCCTAATTCTTCTTCATCTCTTGCACCCAAAAGGGGGCATGGAAGAAGAAGTTTGGTACTAAAAATATATATTTTTAGATAATAACAAGAAAACAACAACAAATAAACATGTTTCTAGTGTTTGAAACAATTTTGTTAAGAACAATAATAATGGATAGAAGTCCCATGGGGGATAGAATTTTTTTTTAAGGCTGGAAATAAGTTTGAACCTAAGTGAGGACCTGTAGGAGGATGCTAAAATTGTGAAAAGGATCATTATGTAAATAAATTCCCTTTAAGGAAGGATGATAGCAATCAGCAACATAAGATACATGTTGCAGTAGTTGATAAACACGCTGAAAAGCAAGTTACGCCTATAGAAGTGTTAGGTAAGTTATTTGGTATACCTGTTACTATAAATTTTGACACTGGAGCTACTAAATTCTTTATTTCTAATAAATTAGCTTCAAAACTAAAAATAAAAGCTATAAAAATAGATAAATCTTGGGTTGTAAATTATAGGAATAATGTTTTCCACATAGTTAGTCATTTATTTTTGGAGCAAATCCTAGATTTACCCAATTTTTCTACGTGTTGATCTTTAAATTACTCCTTTAGGGTCTCATGAGGTGATTATAGGTATTAATTGGATTTTATAACTTTAAAAAAAGGTTTATTGTTTTGAAAAACATATTAGTTGTCTTGATGATCTACAGAAAAACAATGACATCCAAGTGATAAAACATAAAATTTCAGCTAGAAAATTGTCACTATATAGCTTTAAAAGGCCAAAAACAAAGGTTGCATCTTATATGTATTAAAAGTTTCTTAAACAACTGAAGAGTATAATAATTTATTTGAAATATATCTTTTGTTATAAAATTTCAGCAATGTGTTTCCGGAAGAACTACCAGGGCTTCCACCCAAATAGGAGTTTGATTTCATGATTGAGATCAAACCAGGAACCAAAAATATTTCCAAGGCACCATATCGAATAACTACCATTGAACTGATAGAGCTTAAGGAACAATTACATGAACTATTGTCTAAGGTTTTGATAAGACCAAGTGTCTCGCCTTGGGAGCAATGGTAATTTTGTGAAAAATAAAGATGGAACACTTAGGTTGTGTATTCATTCTAGGATGTTAAACAAATAAAAATCAAGAATAGATATCCACTTCCTATAATTTATGATCTATTTAATCAAATGCATGGTGCATCAGTATATTCTAAGATAAATTTTTGATCTGGATATCATCACTTAAAAATAAAAGATGAAGATATTCATAAAACAACCTTTAGGAAAAGGTATAGGAATTATGAATTCACAGTTTTATCTTTTGGATTGACAAATGTACCTGTAAATTTTATGAATTTAATGAATAATATATTTTTTAGAATACTTTGACAATTTTTTTCTTGTATTCTTGGATGATATTCTCATATATTCTAAAAGTATTGATGAGACTCATGAGCATTTGAAGATAGTTCTCAAAATCTTAAGAAAAAGAAGATTGTATGGAAAGTTGTCTAAAGATTATTTTTATGAGATAGAAGTACACTATCTAAGACATTTTATAAGTAAAGATCAAATAGCTATTGACCCGTCAAATATTTTTCTATAATTGATCGCCTACACCTTAGAATGTACATGAAGTCTAAAGCTTCTTCGGTCTTTCTTGCTATTAAAGAAAAATTGTTAAGGAATTTTCAAAGTTTATTGCACCAATAACTCCATTACAAATGAAAGATAAGAATTTTGAGTGGAGTGTAAAATCCAAATCTGTGTTTAAATATCTTAATGATAAATTAACATCTACACCTATTTTTTCTATACCTGATCTAAATGGGGACTTTATAGTAGTAACAAATGCTTTTGGGGAAGGGCTTGGAGGTATCTTGTTACAAAATTATCATGTTATATTATATGAGAGAAGAAAACTCAAGTTACATAAACTGAATTATGTTCCCCATGACCTAGATCTTGTTGTCATTGTTCATGCACTTCAAGTATGGAGGCATTATCTTTTAGGGATACCTTTTGAATTAAATACTGACCATCTTGGGCTGAAGTATATTTTCACTTAGCCAAATCTAAATGCAAGACAATGAAGGTGGTTAGAGTTTCTATCTCAGTATGATTTTGACATAAGTTACATAAAGGGAAAAGAAAACAGAGTGGCAGATGCACTAAGTCATAGGAAACATATTTCTACACTTATAACCTTGAGAACTTAGTTTAAGGATGAAGTAAAAAGAATTATGGAATCTGATTCATACTTTTAGCAAGTAAAAACAACACTTGCTGCAGATCCAAATGACTCAAGATATAAAGGTTTTCACTTTGATGATGAAGGAATCTTGAGATATAATAATCAAGTATATATACCTTCGGGAAATGAGTTAAGAAATAAGTTATTTGAATTTCATAATTCACCTTATTCAGGACATCCCGGTATTACAAAAATGCTTGTTGATTTAAGACAACAATATTTTTGGAAAGGGATGAAAAAGGATGTAATTGATTTTGTGACACACTTGCTTAGAATGTCAGCATGTTAAGGATGAGCATATGCATCCAGTTGGTTTATTGTACCCTCATAGCATACCACAATATAAATGGAAAGTAATTAGCATGGATTTTGTACAAGGGTTACCAATGTCAAAGAATAAACATGATGTTATTTTAGTTTTTGTTGATAAACTAAAAAAATTAGCACATTTTACTGTTGGTAATCTTAAGGATGATTCCCCTATTTTAGAAAAAATATTTGTGCATGAAATTTTCAGATTGCATGGTGTACCTAAATTGATCATATCAGATAGAGATCCTAGAATGACATCTAGATTTTGGAAAATTCTTAATGCAGCCTTAGGAACTAAATTGAATTTTAGTTCAACATACCACCTAGAAACGAATGGGCAAACTGAAAGAGTTAATCAAGTTTTGGAAGATATGTTACATATATACTACATTGATCAAGTAGTACAAATGGGAATATTACCTCCCATTAGTTGAATTTTTTTATAATAACATGCACCATGCCTCTTTGAAAATGGAACCTTTCAAGCATTATACGGAATGAAATGCGAACTCCAAATACCTAGGATAACATAGAAGACAACAAAGTAATTGGACATGAAATCCTTACAGAAATGGAACAACAATTTATTATTATTCATGATTGTTTGAAAGAAGAAGAAGATAGTAAAAATGTTATGCAGATCTAAAAAGGGTTGATAAGAAATTTGAACTTGTTGAATTCTTTTTTTACAGGTTAAGATGAAAAAGGGTTCTATAACCTTTTGTAAGGCTGCCAAGTTATCACCTCTTTATCTGGGACCCTTTAAAATTGTTAAAGTGATCAATCTTGTAGCTTATCGTTTAGCTTTACCACCTGTTTATCGCAAATAGATGATGTTTTCCATATTTATCTACTTAAGAAATACGTTTTATATTTATCACATGTGTTGAATTGGAATTCCTTGCATGTCTAAGACCTAGGAATAATCATGGTTAAACCCATTAGAGTGTTGGAAACTCATCTTATGCACTTGAGAAATCATGAAATTAGCCAATGCAAGGTCCAATGGGACCAGTTTAATGAAGAAAGTGCAACATGGGAAAACCTCGAGGACATGAAAATTGATTTTCCACATTTATTTGAACAAAATTGATTATGTTGATTTATAATACTTGAAAATATTTTTCTGATTATATCAATAAATCGCCAATTTTGGGCAGATATTAAATTCATTAGTATGAAAACAACTAATTAACACTTGAATAAATTATGGAAAATTTGGAATTCTCAATCTGGTTCTGATGTGAACTAATGAATAAAATAATTATAATTAGAATTATATTTCTTGTTTGAAGTTTTGGACTAAGTTAATCATTGGGATGATGATGCTTTTTAGGAGGGAAGTATGTAACACCTCTAACATGACTTGTATCTATGATGAATTCTATTAAAGAAGGTTCAAATGTTGACAGGTGATTTTGTCTTAAATACGGTGTACTCTTATGACTTATGAAATCATGTTTGTAGTAGGTAATATGTTATCTACGGAAATAGATACATTACTGGCATGTTTTTCTTAATTTAAAAGGATGTAACCCATCTCTATTTGTGCAGAATAATTTACTGCTTGGGATTGGGAAAAATTGAGTTTCAGTTTTCATAATTTATAAGATTCAGAACAACAACACCTTGGATCAATTCTATTGATCCAAGGTATGTTTATAAATTTTCAAATCTTGTTGTCTTGGTGTCCAATTTGGACAGATGGAATAATTTTGGACCTTGAAGGTGTGAAGGTAGTGAACAATCCTCTCCTTGGATATCTTCTTTGAATTGAAATGGGGTTACCAGTCTGAGTCCTCTTTTTTATTTAAGGTATGTTGCAAATTTTAAAGGATCTTGTGATTTATTTTCACCATGTTCCTTAAATTTGGAACCTTATCCTAAAGAAGTAACCTAACCTAAGTTACTAAGTTTATTGTTATTAGGTGATTAATGAACCTAAGACTAAAGACTTAACCTATGGACCTATGTTGGTTCCTAAATTAATGTTGAACCTAACTAAGGGAATGTATAACATAAATGAACCTATGGAGCGACATGGGAAGAGGTAAGTGGGAGGTAGAAAACCCTAGGAATTAATGGTGAGTTATTAAGTCCTTATCTCTTTTTACAGCCAAATTTGGAAAGGGAATTTGGAAACTTTAGGAGGGTGAGTTGGCATCTTTGCCAAAGTTTTGGATGCATGATTTTGTTTTAAATAAGTCCTCACCAGATTTGGAGGTGGTAGTGGTAGGAAGGTAGGAAGGACTGATAGTCCTACTCTACATTTAATGTTTTTGAATTTGGAAAATCTACCTAGGAAGAAGATAGAGGGTTTGGTTTCATTGATTCATTTGGTTTTGAGCTTGAGCTCTGCATGTGGTTATTTTCAAAACCTCTAGTTTGATTCTTACATGAAATTTAGTTGTGCATGAGTTTTTCTTCCTTGCATGGCGTGGAGGGAAGGAGTTGGCATGGAGAAGCTATAAGGAGGAGTTAGATGAAGTTTGTGTGTTGTTTGCATTTCAAAAGAAGGATTGAAGCTCTGCTTGGATATCTCTACGAATCAATGAAGGAGAAGCACTATCAAGCATGATAGGCTCTATCCATTAAGTCTTATGCTTTTACTTAAATGCTCATAAAAACAACTCTACTCTTAGGGAATAATTTGAATTTTTTTCTGATTCTCTTGCTTCTTTTTTTTGTGATGTTTTAATGGTATACTTTACTAACCCTATTTGGATAATGGAAAGTATGTTCTAGATTTTGGATTTCTTGTTTGGATAGTTAGGTTTTAATTTAAATCTTTATGTATGGGCTTGAAAACAAAGATGAAAATATGTATGTGATCATTGTTGAACTGTTTAAACTTTGTTGGTGTTTTGGGTTGCTTAAACTTGGGAAATATGGGTCTAATCAAGCTTGTTGCCTCTGTCGGTAAACTTTGGTTAGGAAATAGTTAGAACATCTGGTTGTCATTATGATTTTGCATAAATCCTTTATGAATATAGATTTGATGGATGTTCTTAATGTTTCCTTTTTGGTTATTGAATGAAGAATTCAAAATGATGACTATGCCTTGAATCTTATCACTATCTGTGATTTTTTTATTCTAGTTTTATGTGTGTATCCTTCCTATTGCAGACTTTCTAACCATGTGTGTGTGTTGCAGAAGGATAAAATAGTGTGGGTTTTTCTTGGTAATCAATTTAACGTCTTCATGGACTTGCATAAGATCTTTTGGTTATTATTTTAGGACCTACAAAAGAATACTTGTATTAATCTCTTGAAATGATTAGTTTTTTTATGAATTCTTGTTTTGGAAGCAAGTAAAGGGGATATGATATTCTGTTCTATAACTTTGGGTATTTTGGTAACCTATGAATCTTTGTCACTTGGTGCTAAGAGGGGAAAACTCTCTTGAGTATTGGTTACTATGGTTTGTTTATGCTATTACCTCGAACCTATTGATAAATCATTTACCTTGACTTGATGTTTTGTATTAGCATGTTTCTTTCTTCGTGAAAATGGAATGCTAACTCCTGTTTTGGTTACATCAAATTTCATACTTTGTTTCCTTCATGGATATGAGTTTTAGAAAGTTTGTTTTAGACTTATCCTTTAGTTAATATCTTTCTTTCCTCTCTAAATCTTCTAAGGAAACAAATTACTTGTTATCCTTGTGGGATTTGAGGATATAAAAACCATATCCTTTAATGAGGAAAGGTAATGGAATGTTGTTGCTCTTCGTTTCTTCTCTTCATTTCTTTTCTTTCTTCTAGTTTTTGGTGTTCATTTAATTATAACCCGAGCAAATATCTCATTTGGGATTTTTGTTGAATTCATTAGATAACTGACCTTTTTCATTATAGGATTTTGGTTACTTAATGTTATCGTTTAATCATACAAAGAGTTGTGAAGTAGTAATCACTCTATCTCTCCTTCCTCTAATATTCTTACAACTTACGAACTTGGTAAAGTTTTTGTCGCTTCACTATTTTTTACATTTATGCAACTTCTTGACTATTTGATAAGATTAATGTAGAATGTTTGTAGTAAAGTATGGCTAAAGTTGAAAATATTTGGATGGATTATTGAGTTTGGTTTGAAAATATTTGGATGGATTATTGTGTTTGGTTGGAAATATTTGGATGGATTATTGAGTTGGTCTAAATTATAAACTTAACCATACCACTCACTTAGAGTAATGATAGTAATGGTGTATCTTTTTAGGATATGAGAATTAACTCATTTTCTTGTTAATAGGAACCTTAATTTTGATTGAGGTCTGATATAGCTGGTATTGGATTTTTAATTTGAAATGGGTTCCTTTTTCTAAGCTTGAGTATTAGGATACTACAAGAAAGGACACATTAAATGTTATGATGATTAGGATTATCCTAACTTAATTCTTATGGTCTCTAGATTCGATTGAAGGCATCTCAAACTTTAGGATGAATGTAGGTTAATGAAATATTTAGATTGAAAGTAATGTTTATAAATGTTTCACTGTTGAGTTATGCTTAAAATATAGTTTAAGTAGTTACCTTATTTAGATTAACAAGTTTAACTGAGTGATGAACTTAGAATGTAATACAAGAAGGTAATATTGAGGACTAGATGAATGTTTAATTCTCTTAAATTACTGCTTAAATTATTTTGATAAAAGGAAAATATGAAGGAAGGATAAAGTTATTTTATTTCATGACCTAACCTTGTTTTGACTTAAAGCATATCTCTTTCTCTCTCTTTAAATTGGAATTGTGATCTCCTTTTTGTTAAGTCTTTCCATTTTTTATTTCTAGACTATTTCATAATAACAGGGTTCTTTTTATGAAACAGTTAGCTAAAAGCACTTTGTTTTAATGATTAGTGCTTATCATGCTCAGTTCAATGAACTGACCCATGCTAGCAATTTTGTAGATGGACTATGGAAAAGATGAAAGTAGAAAGACCTAGTTTAAGTTGCATTTATTTTATTTTGAAGAATGAATCTTTACTTTGATAAAGAGAAAATGGGGTTCATTACTAGGATGTATTTAACAAAAATAAAATTGTAATGAGTAAAGATTGATTTATGATGTTTGACATTATGAGTTGTATGTGATGATGTTTGGTAATATTGATATATGATTTGTTTGGACTTAGAAAATGTATCACTCTTTCTTGATGAATAAAAGATGTTTGAATTATGTTAATACTTGTAGAAAGATTTTCTTGGCTTGGATTAGGTTGAAATGATAAGTATTACACGATTTAGGAAGATAGTTCACATACTTATATATTATGCAATGGATTGGGTTAGGATTCTGAGTTGTTGGTTGGAAGGGTTTCTCTAGATGGGCTACCACATATAGAGTTAATAATCTCATGAAACTCTATCATTGAAAGGGTTTGTGTTAACTTATAGGGATGTATGTGTTACAACATTTTTATAATTTTGTATATGTAATTTGAATCTATTATGGAAAAAAGAATCCTAATTTTACTCATTGGACATTAGTCCATGAAAAGAAAAATAAAAAGGGGAAAATCCCTTGTGGGTATACTTTAAGATTAAGTTATTAACTTCTTAGATATATATAAACAAAAGGGTGAATGGGTGCAATTGTGCTTCCTTATGCATATTTCCTTAATCTAAAAATGGAAATTAGATAGCTCAATCACCTTTATGTCTAAAATAGACTTAATGTCCCTTTTCGGTTGCAAGTGGTATCGGATAAATGGTAAAATAATGCAAGAAAATAAATAGGTTGGGAAGTAGATTTTATCTACTTACCTACCTCAGATATAGTTATAACTTATAACCTGTTAGGTTAAAGAAATTACTTGAATCATTAAGGATTCCAACATTATATTTTAAAGAAGAATTCAATATAACATAAAGCTCACTATAAGTTATGTTTATCCGGTTAAGTATACATAATTTGATGTTGACACACACTAATTGCAATGAAGTACCTTCATAACTACAAGATTCATTACGAGGTTACTACATTGCAGTTGACATGTCTCAGTACCCTTCGGAGTTTGTTCAACTAGATGAACATAATTTCTTGACTTTTTCAATGTTATGCCCTATGCAGAGGTAAGAACATGACCTAGTGACGGAGTCAACCCTTGATGACTTAGGATAACTAGACACACCTAATCAACTAATTCGATTGAGTATGTCTATGTACCCTTAGTCACCGTGGGTAGTCTCCACACTAGGGCATGTTGCTAACCTTATCTAGGGTTATACTTTGAATCATGTGGACTGACAGAGATCAAGTAAAGACCAATCTAGATAACATATCAAGTGTAGTGAAGGACTTATTCCATTTGACGAGTATGTCATCTAGGAATGCAAACATGATAAACATGTGTAAATATTTGGCCAAAGTATCACAAGTTGTTGGTTGCGTTGTCCTATGTCACTTAGTTTAAGAAGTGGGATTTTAGATGAATATCGATAAGCTCTTAAACATAACAATTGATTACCTCTAACATGGTAAAGAAACTAAGTATACTTTGTATACACATTACTTGAATAACATGAGAGATCGATGGCACCGAGTCATGAAATGAGAGATCAATGTTTCACCGAGTCATTACAGACTACATATGGTTTTCTGTTATGGGATAGTTTGGAATTTTAATGTGTGTTCTAAATTATGATTTAGAACAGAGAAAATTTTGTATCGATTTTTTTTCCTTATTTCTAAAGTATTAAAATGGTAATGTTACATATATATTTAGAAGATCTAAGATTGAAATATTAGAAGATGTCTTCTCAAGTTGTTCTAAGAGGTTGTACGGAATATCCTACGGGGTTGGACGAAAGTGGGTTCTAGGATCATGAGATGGGAGCACCTTGTTACCATAGCACAATCCTTTCCCTTGATCCTAATCATATTCACATGTTTATTAGAAGAGTGGATACATCCAATGAGTGAATCATAACGATTTTCATCACTTTTGGTATATAGATAGTTCACAGCTTTGTAACTTTGGGATGACTCTCCTTGATCTGTCCTTTTCTTTTCAAAATTTCCATGTTTAGGGAATGGCTCTTTAAATATCCCCATCTTTTCATTTGGCATTTTATTTCTCTCTGGGATGTCAACTTCTATCTCTCCATTGTCAATGAGACCTTAGATGTAGTGGTGAAGTCTTAAGCACTTATATGTCTTGTGCCCCTTTACACGACGAAAATCACAATAGTCATTCTCTTTGTACCATGATCGTTTAGGATCATTTTTGTCAAAATTTTGTGTCTTGGGATAATTCACCATGTGGGATGCAACCAATTGCTTCAATATTGTAGACAAAGACTCATTAAGAGGAGTGAATGTTCTACATTTAGGTGGTGGTTGGATAGGTCCTTTGGTCAGGTTAAAAAGTTGACCAAATTGGACTGTTTGTACTCATTTGGAATCTTTGATTCCATCTCCCACCACGTTCTTATTTTTTTTAAAGATATTTGTCTTTTCCATTGGTTTGGAATTTTCATTATCTTTAAAAGGTGACTTGATTTTTCCTTTTTTGATGAAGGATTTTTCTATTTGTACTCCCTTTTTAATGACCTCTTCAAAGGTATGAACATAATGAATTTTCTAATGGAAAGAGATATTTGGATTTAGATTAGGCATGAAGATGCTCACAATTATTTTTAGGAAATGCTCAAGGAAAGCAACCAGCTATCTCTCTCCATCTTTGCAAGAAGCTAATAAATGTTTTATTGGGGATTTGTTTAGTACCGCACAAGTATGTCATGGTTATGTCACTTTATTTGTTTTACAGAAATGTGGAAAAAACCTTTCTCGCTAGTACATGCCATGTGAAGATAGACCCACGAGGTAAGCGAGTGAACCATTCTAAAGATTATCCCCTAGAATCTTTGAAAAGAGTCACATGAGGTAATTTTTGTTATATGCCACTTATTCACATGCCATGTAAAAATATTTCACATGATCTCATGGGTCACCTTTCCCTATATTTTTTTCAAATTTTGGCATGTCAAATTTCTTAGGAACAAGTTAGAGTGTCATAGCTTTATCAAAGGGAAGGGGCCATAGCTCTTTGCATTGGTATTATTTTCTATTCCCAATATTACTTTCTTGAAGGCTTGTAAGCATCACTTTCATGGATTGCATCTATTGTGTAATTAATTGATATTTAGTAGGGGAACAAGGGATATATACATGACTATATTCCATATTTTCTCCTTCTTGGTTTTCCATGTGAAGTTCATTAGCATTAACCTTAGGATTCATCTTATGCACACTTTTTTTCATTTCCTTCTATACATGAGATGTTAGTAACGCTAATTGTCTACTAAGGTTTTGGATTTGTTGTTGAATAGTGACTTCTCCCTCAAGAGGTTCTTCTTCTTCTTCATGGCATGGAGGTTGTTCTACATTTTCATGTTCTACTCTAACTTTATGTGGCATCTTGATGAAGGGAATTTTATAACCCACCACATTATTGTTTCCTATATTAGATGTGGAAGCATGTCCATGTGTTAGGATATCATCCATGTTAATGAGAGGTTGTTCCTCTTCATTAGCCTCATTCATTAGTGGTATTGTCTCACTTTATATTGGAATTATAGCTCCTAATTCCACCACTCTTGCTATCACGTGATCTTTGTTTATATAAAGGAATTCATCTAACAAGGTGGGGTCAAAGTCAAATTCTATGTGTGGTGACCCTAACGCATCACCACTATGATCTACCATCTCCTACACTTATTTCTCTCGATTTAAAATAAAGGTCCAATATCATGATAAATAAATGTATTTGACCCTTTTCTGTAGTCATTTCTATGCCCATAAAATAACCTTCTAACCCCATGCGGGTCAGCCTATCACTTAGCGGGAGTTGAGCGCTCTCCTAAGGTATGCACAGCACTAAACCCCTCCTTTATATGATCATTGTGAGAAGATGTTATCATTGATGATGGATTAAGTGCAGAAAATTAAATGATCATGCATATATTCTAAAAGCATATGATGAATCATTACACCAACATACCCATAAAAGAAACATCATATAGATAGTAGATCTGATCCATAACATAAAGAAAAAGGCACTAGGGTTTACACCCATGAACAATATATTTAGAACATAACCATATATTTATGTTAATCATAGTTTAGTAACCATATTACATCTAAAAGGGTCATATCTGGTTGATATATAATAAATCAAGCATCAAAAGATCTAGTTATACTTCCATATTACAAAAATTTGGCGAGCGATTCCCCTAGTTATGCTTACATTCATATATTCCTCTAATGAGAACTCTAACCCCTAGAATATTCTTCTCATTTATGTCGAGACTCACCTACTCTTGTATTGTTCATCACAACATGGCCATCTTCTTCTCTTCCTCTATCTACTCCCCTCATTTCTTCGACCTAATAATCTCTATAAATAGGTTTAACACCCTCCACCATGACTTCCTAAAGTAGCAGATCGGTTTCCAAGTGTCAAGGTGATCCTCTAATGGAGCATTCTTCTTTTGATCAAATCTCCACACTATCTGCGCAAGGATGTCTTCAGAATGTCCAATGCATGGAATATTCTTTTCTTGACACCCAACTCATCAAAGTGTCACCTTATCCATTTAGCACACCTATTTGAATCACATTTTTCCTCAAGTGCCTCTTGGAAAGATAGATATGAATAAGTCTTGAAATCATTTACTCTTCCTTATGCACACATCGTAGTTTCTAAACCCTTCTAAAACCCATGCCTAGCATGCTTTTCCATGCATTTCCATTCTCTTCACTAATCCCGCATGTGCATATGCCTTTTGGGACTTAGTCAATATCATGAGGCGCAACATAGGCCCATACTAAGCTTGGTATCCATCCTCAAAGACATCCTCTCCAAATAATAAATAATGGTGGGACTAAAGAATGAAGAAAGAAGAATGAGAAATGGAAGAAAAAAATAATGGAGGATTGAAGAATAATTTTTTTATTGTTAAGGAATGAGTGGTAAATCCTTCCCTATGTCTGCCTCAATATTCTCCCAAGAATCCACCTTGACCTAAACCTATTGACATAGGTCGCCTACTAAGGTGCTCACCTCTTCAAATCCTAGTTCATCGCCCTTAGCATTCAACATAACAACATTTTTTTCCAACTTCTTGTTGAGGTATTCCATCTTGCAGGTGATCTAAGGGTATAATTCCTTCATCCAATTTTTGATCGAGCCTCTTAGGGTCTCGATGGCTTCAGAATTTTTTTATACCTCAGCCAGGATCTTATCCCATTCTACCCTATTTCCTTTATTCTTCTCCTGAAACTCCTTGAGGTCTACCTCATGGGTGGAAACTACAATGTTTTCCAAGATATATCTGCTGCATAATTGTCATAAGTAGCTTTGGCTATCTTTGTGGTGGCTCTTTTCTATAGCCTAGATTTAACTACATAAAATAAGAGAGTGCTTGCATAATTTTATTAATATGAAATCAAGCATTACAAAAAAATGAGAGAGATGCAATATTTATAGATATTGGACAACTTATATTTCATCCATAATATAAGTAAGCAAATCAAATAGTCTAAGAAAATATGTAGAAATATTATAGTGCCCCAAACTTCCCTATTTCACCTCATGGAAATCATCCAAGAACAAAATACTCAAGATATAACTTTATCCCACAAACATTGGAATGAGAACACTATCACTTAGTTAACTAATAAATAAGGATAACTAATATATATTGACATAATTTTAAAGTATTTAAATTAAATACTTTAACTTATTACATTTATTCAAATATCAACTAATGATGAATTAAGCTAAGTATTATCCCTAACATCCCCATTAATTTAGCATGGTCTCAAGTGAACAGGAGAGGAATTCTCTAAAACCCTCAAATTTACCTCAAGCAAGCAAATTTGTGAAGACATATGCACGTTAAATATCTGTTGGGAAATATTAGAGCTAGATGTTGTTGTTCTGAACATGTTCACAAATGAAATGTATCTACACCTCAATGTGTTTGGTTCACTCATGAAAAAATAGATTCCTAACAAGTTTTACTACTCCTTCATTACCAACATATAGGATAGTTGGATCTTTCTCGTGGTATTCCAAATCCTTCAAGTATGCGTTAGAGCCACATCACTTCATAGGAAGCTCCAACTACGGCATGATATTATGATTTGTGTGGAGGACCTTGCAACACAAGTTTTCTTCTTACTTCCCTACGATATTAGTCTAGATCCCAAAAAAATACAAATCTCAAGTGGATTTCCTATCATCTATGTTTTTGCATGATTTGAATATGAATATTCTATAAAGAAGAAGTTATTATTCTTCTTGTATTTTGTGTCATAGTCCATAGTTCCTCCGATGTACCTCAAGATCTAATTTTCTATTTTCCAGGTGATAAAATCTTAGTTCTTGTATGAACCATGAAAGATAGCTTATATCTAGCCTAGTGTAAGTCAAGTAGATTAGACTCTGATCAACTACCGATAGACAATTACATTTACTTGTGGTGATGAATTTGTTCAAGAAAGTTTAAGTCTTATCTCTATAGGTGTTTAAAATGGCTTACAATCCATCATATTGAATTTATCAAGTGTTGTCTTAGTGTATTTCAATTATTACACAAAGATATGATTTTCTCTTTTCCAAACTTCAAGTCAAAGACAAGAATGTAGAAGCTTTGAGTTTGTTCATGTTGAATTATCATGTTAGACATTTCTTTGTTGACTTAATCATCCTCACTCGATCCTCTAATGATGAATAGATCATCAACATATACCACAATAATCACTATCTCCCCCTCACTTTATGAGATAGAGATTACGATCATATGGACTCATGTTAAATCCTTGTTGAATGAGATTCTTGTCGATTTTCATGTACCATGCCCCAGGAGAATTCTTTAGAACATATAGGTATTTTATGAGTTTACATACCTTTTCCTCTTTACCTAGTATGAAAAAACATTCTGTTAAGTGATGTAAACTTATTCCTATAAATCACCATTAAGAAAGGCACTTTTCACATCCATTTGGTGTATTTTCCAACCAAATTATGAAGCTAGAGAAAATATTAACCTAATTTTTTTATCTTAGTTGTGGGAAAATAAGTCTCCTCATAATCAATGCCTTCTTTTTTAGCATATCCTTTAGCAGCTAGTCTATCCTTGTGTTTATCAAATTTTTATGTCTCGCTTTGTACTTTATTTTTATCATCCATCTCGCATCCAATCTTCTTTTTCCCTTGTGGAAGATCTATAAGTTGCAATGTATTATTTTTTATAAGTGACTTATATTCTGCATCCATAACATCTTTCCAAGTTTTATACTGTAGGGCTTCTGAAACTAAGGAAGTCTCAATAGTTTGAACAACTTTACCCATTAAGGAAAAATTGACCTCATTCCGAGCCATACTATGAGATATCATTCCATTGGTAGATGTTTCAGAGACAAGTACCCAATTTTGTATCTCTAATCATACTTGTATACCATTTAGGCATCCTTTTGTGGTTCTTGTGGGAGGTTGAATTTCATTATCTTCTCCATCCTCACTCTCATCATCAAAGTGATTACCATCCTATTTTTTCAATGTAGGGATGATTTTTTCATCATGTGAGTATATGGAAGGATCGTCTGCTTATTTCTTCACAAAGAAGTCAACATCCTGACTAGTGTATACCCTTCTTGTTCTTGGATCCATAAGTCTATAGCCAAGTTCTTCATCAATGTATCCTAAGAAGATAAGTTTTTCTAATTTCATATCAAGCTTAGTTATTTGTTTCTTAGGAATGTGCATACTTTATTTACATTCAAAAATTATAAGGTGTGTAATAGATGTCTTATTCCCGACCATGACTCTTGAGTTGTTACTCCATCAAGAGCTACAAAGTGGGAAATCTGTTTGGTAAATAGACTGCCATTTTAGCTTCTTTATCCTAAATTTTTTTGATAAATATGCATCATCAATCACACATCACACTATATCCAAGATATTATGATTTATTATTTCAAAACCCCATTCTGTTTCGGTGGGTGAGGAGGATCCATTTGACTATGAATGCTATGTGTTTCCAAAAAAAAATTGAACTCATTGTTGGTGTATTCTCCCACTCAATCTTAGCGGAGTGTTTTTATTTTCCTACCAGACTCTGTTTCAACAAGGGCTTTAAACTTCTTGAAAGTTTCAAAATCTTGGTCTTTTGTAGAAATATAGTATATCCACATTTTTCTTGAAAAGACATCAAAAAGAGCATGAAATATTGAAACCCAAAGTGTCTAGGTCTCATTAGTCAAGCATAGATCGGTATGCACCAAGTCATTTTTTTCCTTAGCTCAAAATGTATTATGTTTGAATGGTACTCTATGTTGTTTTCCAACCAAACAATGCTAACATTTATCTTTACCATTTTTTAGAGGTGGTAAACACCTAGCCATGTCATATTGACGAAGTGTGTCAAGATAGCCAAAACTCACATGTTCAATTCTTCGATGCCATAGTTGAGTTGATGATGTATCCTTGATACAAGTGCTTCATCATTTCATTGAACAAAATCCAACTGAAATGTTCCTCCCACATTCAAATCTTTTCCAACAATTTTGGATCTTTGTGACTTATCTCAAATAAGGCACATCATTTTATTTCCTTTACAATAAAAGTAAATATTGAGATTGTGATATAATGATTGAATCATGGAGAAATTTTTTTTTGTTAAACCAAGGACATAAAGAACATTTGTAATTTTACTATTATGATGCCCAAGTGGTAGTGAAATGGAACCAATGCCTTAAATACTGTATGATGTATCATCATCTAAAGAGACATGATTTTTGGTTGGTGTTTTACTCATTGTGAAGAACCAATATTTCTTTCCTGTCATGTGTCAAGTTGCACCCGATTCAACATACCAAATTTGATTTGTAGAATTGGATGCTTCATTTGACTATGTAGAATTTAAGAAGTCATCATCATCAAATAGATCTTCCTATTCGGATAAATTTCCTTGTTGAGTTGGTTTCTTCTTCCAATTATTATTTTTTTCCTTTTTACTCGTTGTTGGCCATATTTTTATTGTTGGTAATTAATCTTTTTAACACTTGATGATCCTTGTTGGAATGTGTTGTACCAACAATTTTTAACTCGTGCCATTTTTCAACCACAAATAAGACATTTTTACTTGGTCATTTTGGACTTGTTGAGTATTACCTTGCTTTTGAGGTTGTTTAATAGACTTAGTGAGTTTTTTTCCTTTTTGATTAGAAGAAAGTTTCTATTCTTCAATTTTAGTAGTTGAGTGAATAGCTTCCTCTTGTTATAGCATATTCACTAACTCTTCAAAAGTTGTTATTTGACTAGTTATGTTTAACATGGTCAAAAAAATCCTATAAGGAGGAAGAGATCTCAATACTATAGGCACGAGTGATGTGTCAATTACTTCTTCCTCTAAAGCTTGAAGTGATGCACAAAAAGTTGTTACTCTTCTCAAAACATTTTGACTTTCTTAGTTGGGTGCATTTTCAAGTTCAATAGTTGACTCTAGAGATGAAGTATTGTGTTCTTATTTTTGGACTCATATACTATTTTCAACTTATCTCAAGATTATTTTTCTATTTTGGCCTCATGAATATGAGGTTGTATCTCATCTGAAACACTAAACAAGATTATTAACTTTGATTTTTGATTTTCATGATCAAATGTAGCTTGTTGTGTAACATCTGTTGTAGATCTTGTTAATGTACCGAAACAATAGACCATAGATTTTCAAAATCAAGTTGTGCGTGAATTTTTGTTTTCCATGCTAGATAATTATCAAAATGCAAAAGTTGAGAATCTAGCAAAAAGAATTTTGGTGCCGTAATTGCGACCATTGTGAAAATTGATAAACAATAGAAGAAAAAATGAACACTTTTTCCCCTTAAAGAATGCACACCCCCGCCAAAAATATTATTTTATTTATTTTGGGCTCCTGTTCGCCGTGTATAATGAAGTTTTGGCACTATTGGCCTTGTTACAAATTTGTCTTTGTGGCCGATTTGCAAAAATAAAATGGCTCTCTTGGCCGATTTGAAAAAATAAATTTTTGGACTCTTTGGCCTCTTTTGAAATACAAAAAATCTCTAATTTGTTCAATTTTTACAAAACAAATCTTATTAAAAGCTAGACCAAGACATAGATCTCACAAAAATACACACTTTAAAAAAATGACACCTCAATCTGAGGTACCAGTTGAAAGTTATGACTTTTTTAAATTATGATTTCAATATCTTTTTGGGCCCCTTTCCAAAATAGAATTTTTTAAAAGCATTTTTAAAACCAAACACAGATAACAACTTACATGCATGTGTAGTGAATTATAGGGATTAACTATAGTTCAACCACTTTGGCTAAGTGTTATAATAACCTTGGCCATATTTTTATTATTACTTCTCTTTGTATGAATGTATTTTTTTCTTGGACGCATATTTTCCTTCCTTTTTTATTATAGGTTGCAAATCTTCTCCATGTTAAATTTTTATTCCTTTTTTTATGTAGGTACATTGGAGATCATTGAAATATCCTATCTTCTTCTCCTCTGGTAGGTGTAGATTCTCGCAGAAGATTCCACATTGGATTGGATCTCCCTTGTTATAGCTTAAACTTCTTCTCAAAAAGCTTGGAAAGAGAAGACAAAGTGCAAAGAAGAGGAAGAAGAAGTAATGTGGGGAGCTTGAAAAGTGGGGTCCCCAAAGATAAAAATATGTATCTCTTTTTTTTTTAAATGCATCTAATTTATAAAAAAGTATAGGTATAGGTAATTTTTTTAAAAATAGAGAATGAAACAATGTCACCTTTTGCAAGATATTTACATCCAGGTTTGTAAGGGCCTATGATTGCACTCCGTATTCTTCAACTACAAATAAAACATGAAATGAGGTGTGGATTCATGTAGGGGATGTGATTTGGTTGGGGGAAACTATGGCTCCTACATGCTCTGAAATTTCTCTAGATCTCCCTAAACTTCCCTAAAACTTCCTACACTCTTTGGATCAAAATACTTCTCTGATACCAAATATATTCTGAAAAATAGATTCAATTATAGAAAACAAAATGGTACTTGCATAATTTTATTAATATGTAATCAAGCATTACAAAAATGAGAGATATTTATAGATATTGGGCAGCTTCTATCTCATCCACAATATATGGAAGAAAATCAACTAATATGAGAAAATATGTAGAAATAACATATTTCCCCTAACTACCCCTATTGCCTCTTCTCGTGAAAATCATCCGGGAACAAAATATGCAAGATAGAACATGATACCACAAACATTGGGATGAGAACAATATCACTTAGTTAACTAATAAATAAGGATAACTAATACATATTGACATAATTTTAAAGTATTTAAATTAAATACTTTAACTTATTACATTTATTCAAATATCAACGAATGAAGAATTAAGATAAGTTTTATTCCTAACAAAGGCCTTTACATTGGCAAGGATCTTAGTGTACTGAGTGATTATCTCCACCACCTTCACTTCTCCTCTTTATCCTAGCACACTAACAATTCTTCTGCTGATTCCAAAGTGAGAGGTTTCCTCTCCATGGTGAGGATGCGAGTTAGGTCTTCCAAGAATTGTAAGGTTGAATCATACTTTTGGTTAGGAGGTACTAAGTCTGGATGTTTTAAGACAATAGCATTTGTAATCATTTCTACCTTTTTATATACCTCACACACCCTAGCCTTTTCCTCCTTCAACTCGTGCCTTAACTATGCACTGATTAGTTCCTCTTACTTTAGATCTTTTCTCTTTTCAATGAGCTCCTCCTTTTTCTTCTCCAATTCTCCATATAATAATCTCACCGGTCATTCCTTCCAAAATTTCTTACCTCAAATTTGACTAAAACCTTATTGAGTGCATTATAGACTTACTCATTAGATAAGTGTTGAGCATACACCAGTAGGTTTATACCTTTGGTATCTAGTACCTTCATCAACACCCCTTGGTTAAATTCAAACTCAGGTTCATTAACATGGGACTTAATATCCCAAGATAACATCTTCTTAGTTTGTGGGTATGTTCCTTCTTCTCCAAATGAAGATATTGCTAGGAGTTTGTTTTGTCGACAAAGGTTCTAAGGAAGCGTGCACATAGAAATTTGTTTGGATCATGGATATAGCCATTTCCTTGCCCTTTTGATACTACCACATTCTTCCCTCATGTGTGTGTAGCCTTTTGAAATCTTACCGCTAAGATGGGATATCCATCCATGCTTCTATATTCCTTCCCTATGTTATCTTTTTCAAACTCCTTGATGATCTCATTCGCACTCCGCTCCACTTCTTGCTCCACTACTTCTCTCTTTTTGGCCTCTTGAATCTAATCCTTGGTGAGTTTGGGGGTCCTATGATCCATTGTATTTACTTCATCACTCTCCCCTTTTCCTCAAGTGCCTTCTTCTTCTCCACAATTCCCCTTACTTCTTTCTTCCTCGAATTGTGTACATCATACACGATGATATAATTACAAACTTCTTCATCCTAGTTGTCTTATCTCTCATCCCTATAGGCCTCCAAGCTCCTTGTCTCCTCCAAATATGCCTTCCCTACTACCTTTTTTATTCCTAGGTGGGGATTCTTCCTCTTCCTCAGTAGGTGATTCCCTTCTAGGTGACTCTTCTTATTCGACACCTCTTCCTTATGTGTATTTTACTTCTCCTCGATGGTAGAATTCTTCCTACAAGAATATGTTCTTAGCTGGTGCACGACTTTGGTGCACCCACAGTTGTGTCATCTTCACACTTGGTGCTTTCTTTTCCAGCTCTTCTTTCTCCTAGGTATATTCCCTTTCTCTCTTCTTTTGCATGACATTCCTCCTACCAGTGGGATCCTCAAGGATGGAGACATCATTCTCCAAGTGACCACCCTTTTCATACTTTAGCCTAATGCACAAGTATATTCTCAATGTGGCCCTTTGAGTAATTGGTAGCATCAAGGGTTTTGTCATGCACACTTCATGGGAGACATACTTATCCATATAAACATGCTTATTTGGATATACCAGCTTCCTTCAAAAATTGTGGTGGTCCTAGTCCACCTTGCTAAGGTCAAACCTTAGTATTTTAGCTTCCTTGAAGTGATTTACCCCTACTTGGAAATATTACGCGGTGAAGGAGAAGGGTAATTTACACCATGGGCTCTTGGTCCCATTTGACAGAGTGAACCTACCAATTCATAAATGTTGATAGATAGTGAAATCAGATTCTCCATCTACTAGCATTGGTAATTATTCCGTATCCTCTAGTCAAACCCAAATGTATTGCACATTCGCTTGTATCATTTCTCCAAGTGCACTTTGTGGGTGGCCATCATTGAATCACATGTGTATTTCTCAAACCTCTTCATGGGGAGGGATATTCATCTAGATACTCCCATATGATCTTCTCTGGCCCATTCGGCACTCTAATTTCTAAGAAAATGATGGTGAGAAGAATATTACCAAACAATATCTTCTTTCCTTCTTGCAGTAAATGATGATCTCTCTTGTAATGTAGGAAAACAAGCTATAGATGGTCCCTTTTGAATTTTTATTGCATACATTCAACCATTTCATGTTCATTTGTGTCTACCTCTCTTGACCATTCAACTTGGTTACTAGATATGTGGCCATTCTCATTATAGGGTCAGGGATATCTGAGATATCAAAGTAACGTGAACCCTTTTTGTAGTCATAGTCGCCGACGGTCTTCTAAATGGCCTCTTTATCCTTTATGTCATCATCTAATGAATCCCCTTGGAAAATAAGGTTGATAATATTAGAGATGTGATGGGGATTTATGCACATTCTGCAGGCCCGTAAAGGAGAAATTTTCCTCATGTACCGGTGATATCAACCATTCATATAACCACTCGGGCTTTCCAAAATAGGGAAATTTTACTTTCACTTCATCGCAGTTGAATTAGAATACCTTATGGTGTCCTTTATCTGTTAGATGCACTAGATCTAACACCATTTCCTTTTCTCAGTATTACTTATGTGATGATTATAGTCGCTCACGGCCATCTTCATAACATGGTATACCCATTCTTTCCCAATTAAAACCCAATCTAGGTATTGTGTCTTCGTATATCATTCTTTATTGAATCTAGTGGTGGTAATATATTTTTCTTTTCCCTTACCCTTCTTAGGTGAAATGGTCACCTTCTTTGGTTCCATTTTCTTGTCAAGTTCAAAGAATAAACTCCTTTCTCTCCTTCCTCACTCTACTCAAATCTATGGCTCAAATCCACACAAGAATCCTTCTATTTTTGTACCCTATCTCAGTAGAACCCTAACTCTGAAAAACTCTTCCACAAGACAACATACATCTAATGAAACCTTCATAATCCCGTGTACTTCTTCGAATTTGGTTCGTAAATCACCCTAGTCACGGAATTTATATTTTCACTCTCCTTCACACATCTTTCTTTGTAGATGTCATAGTTCACAACAGCTTCTTCAAAGATCATAATATCGAGGTAAATAATGATGTTCCCGACCCTTTACTTATAGCTTTTTCCTATCTCTTTCGGTAAATGCTATGCCATCTACTAAATTACTATAGCATTAAATGTGGTTGTTTCCACTAAAGCTGATCTTAAACAAATTTACCCATGTGACAAGTCCCGTGTGAAAAACCCTCTACATCCTTCTAGCATGCAAAAATATCCTTAAAGACTTAAGAATCTTACACGCGTCTCTACAAAGACCTAAGGCACTTCTTTTGTCACCCTAATTTTCCCTCGCCTACCTCATGTTGCTCTTGCACTTCTTATCATTTTTATGTTTTCTTCAAGTTAAATCCTTCTTGACACAAAATTTTTTTGTCCACCATTTCCCCATGCACTCTCTTACCTTAATTTATTTTTATCTTTCAATCAGGCCATCACAACTACTACCATCTTCTTTCTCTCTTTATTCTACTCCACCCCACACTAAAATAGATGTGTGGTCCTCTACGCATACACAACCTTAGAAATTAATGTGGTTACTAGCACATAAGGTGTGTAAAACAACACAATAGAAATGAACAAGCAATGACAAGTGGAAATATGAGAAAAATAAAATGTATTAAGGGAAATGCTAGGCTAACTAAAAACTGACTTATTTACAAACATAAGGAAGACTTATTTATAGTAGGGCTTTAACCTACTCCCATTGAAATGACCTAGTAGTATCATCTCATCCAGCGTGTGTAACTGGAAAGTACCTTAATCAAGGATGTCCGAGATGATGTATTTTCCTAAGCAATGGACTTTCAACTTCCTAGGATGGCACAAAAATTTAGAGTCATATAACAAAACCATCTTCCCAACCTCAAATTGTTTTTTTTTAATATGATAATCATGCCATGCTTTTTGTCTTGCCTTCTATGTCTTTTGAATCCATCTAGCAAGTGACCACCTTTCATCTAGCTATATTAAATTATCAATTATTTCTTTGAGTGCTAGTTCATCAACCAATCCTCCCGCACACACCATATACATAATGGTAGCATAAATTCAACCAAAAACAACCTCCATGCCAAACACCAATTGAAATAGTGTGGCCTTGTTCAATATCTTGTAGGTTACTCTATATGCCCATAGAATGACATATACCTTATCATCTCAATCTTGTCTTCCAATGTCACAAATCTTAGTTAATGTGTGACTTAGTATCTTGTTAAATGCTTCAGCAGTCCCATTTTCTTGCAGGTGATAAGGGGTGGTCTTGTGATGGGCTACCATAAACTTTGCTAAAAAAATCTTGACCATTTCATTCATAAAATGTGTACCCCTATCACTTGTTAAACTCAATGGACATTCATACCTATTGATTATGTTTTCCCATAAGAATATCACTGTTGTGCAATCCTTTGTAGGTGTATGCATGAAATAGATAGCAATGTAAGTAAATTTGAATCTAACACCTAGTAGCTTCAATACAATATTAAACTAAACTTATGCATCATCATGTTAAGATTTTAAACAAAGCTAACGTATCAACATTTCTACATTAAACATGAAATGAACATTTCAATCTAATTTGCTAAACAAATTAACTTCTATCTCTTATTGAATGCTAAAAACAGAGATGAGATTGAACCTAGGTAGACCTCTAGAAATCAAAGAGTTGATTATTTGCTTGAAATCCCAAGATTTCTAAGAATGGAGTCTTGTCAAATCATGGCTACATGACCATTTGACATATCTCCATATGAATTAAAAACTTGGGTGGATGAATATAAGAAATGGAGAAGGAAAGCTCTTCTAATGGAAGAATGCTAAAAGATGATAAATGGTCATAGTGTATGCTCTATGCTCATTTAAGAGTGTAGGTGTAACTAGAAAGGTAGCAAGATGGCTCCTTATATAGCCCAATGGATAGAATAATCATTACATCCCTTTTCATGTGGAATAAATGGAGAGAGTTGGGTTAGTTGTGGATAAGGGAGGTTTAGAAAGGGTTGAGTAAACCTTAGGAGAGTTTATTTTGTCCTTTAGTGACTCATGGGGTTTGAGAGGATTTTTATTTAACCAAAATGATTAATTAATAGGTGTGCAAGCTTATATAAGCTTTTAGAGGAATAATTAGTATGATTCATCCTATGAGATGATTTTAATCAAATAAATGATGATTTATTGATTAAATAGAAGAGATAATTAATTAATTAAGAATAATTAATTAATATAGATAGAAAGGGGTATTAATTAATTAGAAATTAATATAGATAGAAAGGGGAGCCGACTAACGAAATGTCATTAATTGGCGTTATTGTTGGATAGAAGAGTTATTTAACTAATGTAATGTAATTAATTAATAATGATAGTAGATAAAATGTGTGATATTGAAGATATGTCATTGATTTGTGAGACAGATATAATTAGTTCAATTTAAGTATTTAAATTACTCCAAACTAAATTATACGTGTCTAAATTTTCCCCTCCGTGAGGTGGCGTAAGTGATGCCACTTCAAAGAAAGTAGATGATAAAATTTTGAAGATGTAGAAGAAAAATTAGTAGAAGTGAGAGATTCCCCTCGAGTGTCGATGGGGTGATGAAAGAAGGTGATCGACTATTGAAAAGGTGAGAGAAAGGGAATAAAAGAATGGGTAGGAGCAAGATGCCCTAGGTGAATAAGAAGAATAGTGTTGATAGGAGAATGATGTAGAAGAGAAATGATAGATGGAAACAAAAGATCAAGCTTTCATCTAGTGTATTAAAACAAATTTATTGTCTTTATATTGCCAAATATCTATGTCATCGATCCTTATTAAAAATATAAGACTATGAAAAATTAGGATGACATGAGAAGCCATACTACAAAAATTTATCCATTGCTGAAAATACCAACTCTATGCAACATACAAAAAGCAATGCAATATGAGAAGGAAACAAACTCATTTAATAGGGAAAACAAGTACAAAGAAACATATTCCAACCAACAATGGTCAAGATGGTTGTACAAATGTTTTGTTATCAAGATGAAGATCCCCAAATGTTTGTGATTGTAAAAAGGTTTAAAAATGATTCCCGAGAAAGGATACATGCAAGGGATGATGATGAAGGACACTGGGTCCAATGAAAAATTATTCATGTGCAATGAAATAGTATCAAGCAACTAGATGTGCTCCAGAGTACCGACGAAGAAAGCAAACTAGCTTTGCAAATGGTTGTAAGTCAGATGATCCATGAGTCATTTAATTCATGAACATGTGAAAATTCCAATAAGATATGGAATGAATACCATGTGTAAGACATGAGTTTTATCCACTATGAGTTGGATTACCTATTTTTACAAATTTCATATTTTTAGGATTTTCAAAAAAGTTTTGAATTTTTTTGGATTTTGAACCGATTTTTTTAAATAGATTTTTTAGACTTTTGTGATAGTTTGGATAGAGAAGAAGTTAGAAGAATCAACAAGAATCTCCTAGGAGCAAAATAAATGTCCCAGGGAGAAGAAAGAAGTAACATGTGGAAAATAATGCCCCAGCACAATGGAAAGATTAACAAAATAATTATTTAATAAAAAATAATTATTCGATGGAGTGTGTAGAAGAAGGGATATTTCCTAGGAGCAATAAAATTGTCCTAGTGAGAAGAAATGAGTACCAAATGGAAAATAATGCCCCAGAATGGTGAAAAATTAAGGAAAATAATTATTTAAATAAAATAATTATTCATAGTGTGCAAAAGAAGAGTTAGAGTGTGATGTTATATGGTTTGATTTCACACTTTTGTGTGTATCATGATGATATTTGAGATGTTTGTACCACATATGTTTGATTTTGACATGGTAGATCCATAGATAATATCAATTTTATTATACATGTGATGCTCTAGATTAGTGGATGGGATAACATGATGATATTGGTGCAGGGGGATAGATTTTGATATTTTTGATCCCTCTTTCCTCCATTCAATGATATGATATGTGATGCTTCACATAGTATACATGTATGATGTACACATAGAATTTTATTTAAATATGATGTATAGATGATGTTATATATGATGATATTTATGGATATATGATGATGTGATAACAAAACTATGTACATGTGACAAGAAAACACAATCAAATGTTTAAAAATACACAAAGTACAAAAACATGAATCAACACAACTACGTATAATTATTTACAAGCATGCAAAAAAACATTACATATGTATAAGTAAGAATGTGTTGGGACCCTAAAATATTCACTATGTACAAAAAGGGTGCATGAGCGTGTAAGGCCTAAGTTGAGGGGTGGGTGCATAAGGAGAAGGTGTACAAGATAGGGTTCGGATTTTAGAAGGACCCGTGATATGTGTTGGAAGAACAAGGTCTTAAGACTTATCCAAATTTGGAATATCAAGCAAGATAGGAGAAAAGCATGAACCGAAGCGACACATGGGGAGTGGATAAGGTGCTAACTCCGGTGATAGGTTGGCCTAGGAATGAATATTCCCTGCGATGGAGGCTTCTAGAAGACCATCATGGCAAGGAGTGGAGAGCTTAGGCCTAGAAGAAAATTCTCCCATGGAGGACCACATTTGGACACTTGGTAATAGATCCAAGCCTCGTAAAAGAAGAGTTGGCAATTCAAGAGGCCTATAAATATAAGCACCCATAGAAGAAAAGGTATTAGATCAATAGAGATTGGAGCTTTGCGGGAAAATACTTGGGAGGAGTTATATTGGGTTGGGTAGATAAAATATAGGAGACAAATGCATCAAGGGGGTTGGGATTGTAAATTTTCTTTTGAAAGCTAAGGGATGTAAATCTAGTTATGATGTATGACTTCGATCCGCCATACTATGATGTTCGTAATGGATCTAATGGATGTAGTAAGGTTACTAACTTATTTGAATATGATCATTAATGATTCTAGTTCATACATATATCTTCATGGTTCAACTTCATGTTTGTTTATGGAATGAGTATGAATCCTTATGAAATCTCCTTTCTGTTTTGGTTTAGTCCTAGAATTTGTTAAGTATATTTCTATCTAGAATGAATGCATTGGTTTAGAAGCTATTCTCGAGCTCTATGATGATTACAGTATCGTTTCTGCTCAATCTCTTTAAATTCCAATCATATATGATGTTTTCCACTAAACTCACATAAAGGAGAGTCTCAGACCCACGCGTGCCTCTGGGTGAATTCCCAACACCCGTTGGGTGATAGTCTAACATGCATGGGATCCCCTTGTTCTTTGGTGGGTGTAAAAATGGATACATCTTGGTTCTATTTCCAAGACCTCTTTTCAAAGTTGTAGTGGGAAATAACATACATCATGATCTGTGCAATGAGTGATGGCAAAATGCTTAACTATGGAAAGTGTTGAATCATGGTTTAAGAGCATGGAGGAATAATTTTCTTAGAGGTTCAGCATTGGGCCGACTTTGATGCACGTAGATGGGTAGAAAAGAACTTCTACCATGAGTTGTATGAAATTTTTTTCTATTGCTTCCCAAAGAGAGCTATATGAATGGCTCTCGATATGCATCTAGATCAATCTCATATATAGATCACACACATGGACCTAAGAAGAGAACAAGAGGTCAGAAGATGTAGATCGACGTGGACTTGTGTTGTGGATCATTGGTGGAAAGGAGTGTTGGCTAGCTACACCATGTAATACACTTTTTCCATGTATACTTGTCTTGAAGTTGTTGAGTTTGAGTTTCTCGCGGATCCCAAAGGATCATTTCTATGTGCTATTCTTTTGGAAATGAAGATCTTGATTGTTACCTTGAGTTTAGAGGCATTTCTGATGGCTAGCTAAACCGTTCTGAGTGTTGGGTGAGGAAGCTAGGGTGGAGGAAGATGGAAGACATTGTGACTAAGAAAGAAAGGGAGGAGATACTAATCAAGTATAATGAAGAATGTGAAAGGGAGATTGCTTTAGACAATGCGAGGTTGTAAGTGTGATGGATTTATAGAGGTAGACGTTGTGGGAAGGAGTTGAGGTTCACACAGAGGACATGGAACTGAGTAGTCTATGTTACCCCATCTTGAAAAGTGTGTAAGAGATACCCCTTTTGCTTCCTGATGATAGTTTTTCACTTAGAGAAATAAGAATCGCTAGTGTGCATCCGAACCCACCAGTGACCAGACACTGGTGCTTGGTTTTCTAGATCAAGGAAGGAGTATCGTTAACCCAGATTGATATCGGTGGAAGTGACCAATCAACTTGTAGGAGATATGATTTTTAATTTCCTAATTCTATGGCTGCGCATACTATTGCATTATTTAGAGGAATTTTTGGACAAGAAAAAATACACAAGGCTTGGGTAACATGTCGAGATCGCACGGACACACATTTGGAAGTGGCACAATCTCATAGACAATTGGTGTGTAGTTTAGTGGGATGTTAGGGACCCTAGGCATGAAAAATGCATGCCCATTACTAGATATAGGAGAATTTGGAGGTATAGCTAGTGGGATTTGGGGCATAGGACCCGTGGATCTAGTGGATCCGGCTAAGAGGAAACACCGTAAGAATTCAAGGAACCGGATCGGAGGACAAGGGCCCCAGACACCTCCCCAAGTCTTCTTTGAGATATCTTTACATTTTCTAGATTATAGAGGTATTGAAGATGTTGCAAAGCATGTTCACAAGTGTGAGATGCTATGACACGCAAAGGGGATCACAACCCCGGAGCGAAAGGCTAGTCAGTTTGCAATGATGTTGTAAGGGCGTGTGCATAGCTGGTATAGGAAGTATGACCCCCATCAGATGGTGGTAGATTACACCATGTTGAAAAATACCTTCCTAGCATAATTCCACATCCCTGAGTTTGAACAGAAGAGCATCAACACCCTTAAGGAGATCCAACAGGGAATGACAGAGAGTGTGCGGGAGTATGATGCACAATTCAAGAACATCCTGTCAAATTTATCCTATGACATTCACCATTCATAACATACTCAATGGTTTTTGGAGGGTTGATAACACCATTTAGAAGGGAATTATCTCAATATAATTTCATAGACCCACATGAGGCATTTAAAGCTTCTTTATGCGCTGATGCTATTAGGAGTGTTGACATTAGTGTTAGCCCATTTCTGGAAGCTCAAATCACTTCTATGGCTAAACAACTAAAGAATTTGTCCGTGAAATCATCCCATGAGACTTGAATTTGTATATGGTGAAAATATTGTGAAGTAGAGGTCCATGGAATGGATATCTATCCTAGAAAGTCGGTACCGCTATAACAATGGATTGTGAAATTTGTCACGGGGACCATGATGCAAGTAGGTGCCCTCTACTACAATGCGTAATCCATAAAAATGTATCTTTCTATTGCAAGATCTATACATCCACTTTGCATGACACCAAATACTATAGGCTTATTGACAAAATCCAAGAGAATATTGATCTTGGTGTGTGCTAGACTAGCCTTACAAGTGATTCTAAGGGTGATGATCACTTTTATGAGGAGCGCATAAATGGAGGTACGCACGGTAGAGGATATTTTATGGAGGAATCCATGGTCGTAGTAACTATGGGGAAGAAGTGAGTTCCCATGTGGAACCTATTTTAATTGTGGATCTACAGACCACTACAAGCATGATTGCCTAGACTTATTATGGTTCTCATGGTGTGGGAAGAAGCACAAGTATGAGGAGTGCCCTGATTTGTTTGAACACATGAGCCAACAACACCGGAAAGACAAGGGCACTACAATGGTAAGTATTAAGAAGGATGACACACAATAAATGCCAAAGGTGACACATGATACAATAAGAATAGAGGATGCACACACAAAGGAAATGCCAAGGTAGAAGAACCTAGTTTTAAGGGAAGAAGTGGTACATGGGAAGTACCCAGACCATGTGCATCAAAATGAGGTATATCAAGAAACCATGGATGTCATTTAGAGTTTACAAGGAGAAATCCAATGTCTAAAGGATTAGTCTAGGAGGGAGGAGAAAAGAAGGAAGGTCAAGGTGCCAAAGGATGACCTGGATGAGGTCAAGGAAGTATGTAAAATGATAAGACAAGAGAACATTATTCCCTTGCTAGGAGCATGGTTGAGAGAGAAGGTACCATGCACTAGAGAAGAGTGCAAGAGGAAGGTCTTGCATGCAAACCTTCCCCCTCACAACCTTGATTATGATAAGGAGATCACGTTAAATGTATTCATGGATGTATGGCTCCTTATTAATATCCTCATTGACATAGACACAGAGGTCAATGTTCTCACCTTGGACGCATGGCATTAGATGGGAAGACATGAATTACAACCATCTTTGAATGTGTTGTATATGGAAAAAAAACCAAGGAAATTCCCATCAGTGTCTTAAATGATGCATCTATCACCATATAGGGGGCTAAGTTTACAGGGTACTTTGAAGTCTTGGTGCTTGCCGAGGCAGACAATTTCCCAACATTACTTGGGTGTCCATGGTGTTATAAGAACAATGCGGATATTCAGTTCAATAAGGGGTACATAAGATTTGAAAATGAGGAGGAATGGGTCACCATACCCTTGGCTGATGGAAAATCAACACCCTATACTGAACCCTTGGGAGAATAATTCCTTGATAGAATATACGTGCACTCAATCAGGGACCTGCGATAATCCATCCCACAAAAGGAGTTATCCAGATTGAGGATGCCCAGTCTGTGAGTGATACCACAAGCATGGCATGTGACCTATGAGTTAATCAAATACCATTTGAGAGTATCGGTGACAAAGGTAACAAGGGTACGTACCGTCTGGTGCCTAGGAGGAAAGAATCTACCTAAGTATTTAGGAGGAGCCTTCCCAGAGATATTTTATAGGAGATGGAAACTTAGTGGAAGAAGGAGAATGAACAAAGAGGGATGTTAAGTTATATCCTACTCAAAACTACTACACACTGTTGGGTGACACATTGGGATAACCTCTTGAATGGTGCGAGGTGAGAATTTCCTTCTCTGTAAGGTTTTACATAAGCAATGTGCCCACGGCTATAAAATAATAGCATGGTAAAGAGACTACTTCTTTCCATATCCAAGCATGTGAGACATCCCGGATGGGAAGCACAGAATAATTTCCACCTTTAAGGTATATTCACACAAGGTTGTGCATGTGCATGGTACATTCATGCCGAGACACGTCACCGTAGGGAATTGGTAAGAGTTAGTGGTTGATCTCATTTAAACATTCGATTATCGTAGTACAAGACCCTTGGTGGATAAAGCATTGTAGGTTTTCAAGTGCCTTACCATTGGGGATAGTACTACGGAGGAAACAGAATACAAGAGTTGCTAGGTGGACCTAGCCTTGAGGTGCATTTTGAGGAAGAAGAAACAAAAGAGATACAGTTTGAGCACATGTGTACATAAAAAGAAAAGGGGAAGATGATGTATCTTATTGATGGAGAAGAGGCATATAACTTGGATGTTAACCACTATGTAGGGATACATGAGGTCATAGATAGTGTTGATGAATGGGTGCGCACCTACCATGAACCTTTAAAGATAAATAAGGTTAACATCGGCTCATAAGAAGAGCCTAAAGAGGCTATCATCAGAGACTATTAGTTGGAGAGGAAAGTCTCAAAGATCATTTATCTTTTATGTGATTTTGAGGATTTATTCCCATGTGGGTATCATGAACTAAAATGTGTTCACCATTCCTTAAGGTAAATGAGAATTAAGTTGAAGGAGGGTGTTTACACAGTCTGGAAGAGAACATACTAAATGAATCCTAACCTGTGTGTGAGGGTCAAGGAAGAAATAGATAAGATGATAGCATTGGACATCATTGAATTTGTTGAAGAGTCGAGTGGATAAGTCCAATGGTAATTAGTATAAAAAAGGACATAAATATAATGATTTGTGTTGATTACATGAATCCGAATGTAGTGTGTATCATTTATCCTTTCCCAACCCCATTTACTGAAAAAATCTTAGAGAGAGTGCAGGACGTGATGTCTACTCTTTTATAGATGGATTCTCGGGCTATCACTAAGTAAGGATTGCGAAGGACGACCAGAGGAAGAAAAATTTTGCCACTGAGTGGGGAAGTTTTTCCTATACGGTTATTCCTTTTGGGTTGAATAATGCACCTATTGTGTTCTCACACATCGTGGTATAAGCTTTCTAGGATTCATCCATAAATTTCTTTAATTCTACCTAGATGATTGGATAGTATATTGGTTAGTGAAGGACCATTATGATAAATTAAGTTTTTTGTTTTAAATATGTCGGTAGTTGAGGATATCCCTCAACTTTAAGAAATGTGTATTTGCTAAACCATTTAGAACATTATTAGGGCACATTATATGTAACGAGGGCCTACTAGTAGATCCTGTAAAAGTTACAATAATTGTGGGATTGAGGGAGCTTACTAGTCAAAGTGCAAAGGTGTGTAGATTTCTTGGACACACGGGTTACTACAGGAAGTTCATCGGGGATACGCAAAGATTACCATGCCTTTAGAAGAGTTTCTTAGACATAAAAGTGCCTTTTATTAGGGAGAGCTGCAACAAAAGGAATTTGACACTTTAAAGGATAGGCTTGTCACCACGCCCATACTATAATTCCCCTCTTGGGATAAGCCCTTCCATGTTCATGTTGATTCCTTAGGGACCGCGATTGGAGTAGTAATTTCACGGCTTGGTGAAGGGATCATTGATCATCCTTTGTGCTTTCCAAGCAGGAAGTTGACACCAGTGGAGTAGAATTATACTACAACTGAGAGTGAAGCATTGTCAATGATCTATGCGCTACACAAGTTCAAACAATATTTGTTGAAACCCCTTTTTATATTATACATTGACCATATGTCATTGAAATATTTAGTGAACAATCCCATTCTACAAGGGCACATATATCGGGGTACTATTGTTCTAAGAATTCGAGTGCATGGTGGTTGTCAAACCAGGGAAAAGTTTTTCCAGACTCGATCATTTTTCTAGAATCTATTTATAGGGAGGACATGCAAAGCATTGAAGATACTATGCCATATTTATAACTATTCAGCCGTGGTGTTCACCCTCGAAATAAGAAGATATTGCACTATTTCTCAAGACATGTGTAGCACCAGAAGGGATGAAGGTATTAGATAAAAAGTGGTTAGCTATACACTCCACACCCTACATGTTGATTAGTGGGGATTTATATAAATTAGGAAGTGATGAGATTTTGTACCGTTGTGTGCTAGAACATGATCACATAGCCATATTATAAGAGGCACATAGAGTAGTGTAGGTTGAAACTATGCAAGTGACACCATTACACGTAAGATATTAATGGCCGGATTATGGTGGGAGACCCTATATCAAGACTACAAGTAATATTGCAACGCTTGTGACCATTATCGCACATTAGAAAACTAGGGCAAAGGGATGAAATTCCTTTGCATCCTATTCCCAATGCCGAACCATTCCAAAACCGGCTATAGAATTCATAGGCCCTATTTCACCAGCTATGTGTAGGAATAGATCACGGTATATAATTACTTGCATGGATTACTTAACAAGGTGGGCGAAGCAATAGCTACTACTAAGGATTGTACAATAGCTATTGCAGCGGGTTCTTGTGTGAAAACATTATTATAAGGTATGGATTCCCTGAGTTTGAGTAGTGACAAAGGTACACATTTCTTGAATGAGATAGTAAGGATTGTGTTAGCAGAATTCATGGTGGCTCATCACAAAACTAATCCTTACCATCCACAAGAAAATGGAACTGCTGAGAGGCGTTTAACAAAATACTTAGTCACATGTTGACTAAGATATGTGATATTGGTAGATAGGATTGGGGTGACAAAGTATTTTCCATTCTTTTGGAATATAGGACAACCTACAATAGGTTAAATAAGGCCACGCCATTTTAATTAGTATTTGGCATGGAGTCTATCGTACAAGTTAAATTCATGTTACCTTCTCTACTTATAGCCAGCACAGGAGGATTGGAAAATGAAAAACAACTGGAAGAAAGAATTGAAAAGTTAATGCAATTGGGTGAAAGATGATCAATCGCCATGTGGAGCAAGAAGACTGAAAAATTAAAAAAAAAGGCATGGCATTATCATCACATTAAGAAAAAGAAGTTTGAGGCTGGAAAAATGGTCTTGCTATATGATTCAAAGTTTTTGCGCCATCCTAGGAGGTTGAAGGTGCATTGGTTGGGTCCATACATCATCTTGAACATCCTTGATTTAGGCACATGTCGTGACAAGCACTAGATGGGACGAGATTTCAAGGAAACTTTAATGCGAGTTGGAAGAATCCCAACTATAAGTAAGTCTTCTTTGTGTTTGTAGTAAGGTAGTATTGCCAATTAGTTTAGGATTTCCTTTAGTCCATTTTTCTTTTCTTATGTTTCCCTTTCTCATTGTTGTTTTGTGTTGCGCCTCGGAGTTGATAGGAAGGATTTAATTAGAAATCCTATTTGTATTTCCCTTAGATAGGAAGTGCATGGAAGGATAGGTGAAAAATGATGGTTGGTGTCGGGTAAGGCTACATTATGGATACATGTAGAAGAGAGGAAGAAGTAAAAAAGCAACATGAGGTAGGAGAGATAAAAAAATCATGATGCAAGTACCTTGTACATTGGTAACTCACACACAAGGGTCTCCTATCAAGATGGATTGGTTGCATGCTATAAGGTTGGGGGATTGTCTGCGCAAGGTTGGGTGCATGAGTTGGGGCACTAGAGTCTAGGTTTTTTTGAAAAATCCACATTAAGTGTTGAAGTATAGTGTTAGGTGAGGTAGTATTTGATGTTAAAATGTGGGAAAAACTATAAATATAAGGTCAAGAATTTCGTTATTTACATTTCAAATATGAAGAAGGAAGAGATTTTGCAAACTAGGATTTCCAGAGTTGATCCGTGTGAAGAAAAATTGAATTCTTTTACCATGAGCAACTAGTTTGGATCTACAAACCAAGAGGGAAATAGTTCATGGAGGTAGAGAGAGTTGTGGAGAAGTTTCATCTTGTGAAATGGATATTCTAGTGAGGGTTTGATAGCTAGGGCACGGGTTAAAAAGAATTTTCTTCACAAGTTCGAGATCTAATCTTGGAAATGGTAGAGAAGTAGAGAAAGAGAAGTTGAGTGCAAAGATAACCTACACAATGGCACCTAAGAAACCAACTGTAACACCTAAGAAGGGAAAAGGAAAGGGAAAACAACAAGAAACTACCACAAGTACTAATGAAGAATGGTATGTAGAAATGTAGTACCACTGATGGGGTTTTTTCTTGGAAAGGAGTGGGACTCCCATTTAAGAAAAATGACAAAGAAGAAATTATAACCATCACATAAACACAACTGAAAAGGAAATGGCACCGGAATTAATGCACCCGAAAAACAAGAGGACACCGAAGCATTACCCATATATAGCAACGAAGTAAAAGTAAAGTTTGAGAAAGTAGGATTATTGCAACTCTATGAGTTTCCCAAATTTGGGAATCCTGAGCACCTCTATAGTGACTAAAATTACACGTGCATGAAGACCACTTTCACTTTGCAGGGTGCAAGATGCACATAAATCCTTAGCTAATTTCAAAATTCATAGGTCTCATATGTGAAGGAGAAAGTATAGAGGATGACCTATGCGACAAAGAATCCATCAAAGAAACCATTGCTGCATATGCATACAAGAAGGGGTCAAGGTAATTTGATATTGTGGATATCCAAGACCCGGTGATGAGAATGGCTGCATGCTTAGTAAGAAAACTTATTGACCAAGAGAGGTGGATGCAAGTGAAAAATCATGGCTCAATGTTTGCGAAAGGATCTCGAGATAGTGCCATCTACAACTTGTCCACATACATCACGAATGAGATCATCGTAGAGCACACAGAAGGTGACAAGATATTTTTCGATAATTTCCTCTTACTTATTGTGTTTTTAGAGATCGGAGTGTCAGATGAGGTAGATAAGTTCATTTGAGAGTACCCAAAGGAACACCCCTCAGCCGCAAAGAGATTCTAAACATACACTTGTGATAGTATGATGTTCATTCACAAGGTGCATCTTGATAAGTGGTATACACGCTTGAGGAATGCATTCAAGGCAGAGTGGAGGACCCAAAAAAAACTTCCAAAGCTCATAGAGGGAGAAGGTTAATTCATAGTATACCAACACTTCTACATTGGTAGATTTAGGTTGGTTGATGAAATCATGAGCCCATGGTGCAAGCTTCCATTTTCCTTCACCGCTCAGTACTTCTAGGCGGGATTAAACAGTTCAAGGAATCTAAGAAGCTGAATTTTGACCTTGGAAATATGGATCGCGACCACATGGAAATGCGTAGGATGCTTGTCTACCTAACCAAGTGTGTGTACATGGAAAATTATGTATCGCGTGTAGTTTAGACGATGAAACCTTTAACTTCACCTATTATAGGGAGGTCTATGATGCATGTATACCTTCGCATAAGTCCAAAGTTTGCGAAGGGTGCTTATCTTTAGAATGAGATATCTATACCAAGACCGCACCCAAGAAAAAGGATACTAGTAGAGGTAAATAAAAAGGCACCAAGTGTCCAAGATACACAAATGGTGGGTGTCCTAGGAACAAGTGCTAGAAAAATTACTTACACATGCAGGAAGAGGTCCCTAGTCAGAGAGGAGATGCAAGAATAAGAAAATCCTATCACATAGAAGAATTCATTAGAGGAGGAAGAAGAAAAAGTAGAATCCCCTATACTAGAATCCCCAGTTAGGAAGAAATAGAAGGTGATAAAGGAGGCTGATTCGGAGGACACAAAGAGCTTGGAGAACTATAGGGGTGAGAGGGATGATGATGAATAAGATGAACTTGAGGGAGACCAAGAACCACTTATTTTCAACATGCATGATTCGGAAGAAGAAGGAAAAGAGGAGAAGAATGACTATCACTTTGTGTGAAGGAAGGGAAGCTAGGAGGAGGAGGGCACCTAGGACATGGGAGGAAGTGAAGAGGTTGGAAAAAGGATCAAATAACTCCAAGCCTCACACATAAGAAGATAATTGAGGTGGAAAAAGAGAAGAACTGAAAATCATTGAGGCCTTGGTAGAATAAGAGTTGGATAGCGGCACTAAAATAGTGATGACTGAAGATAAGGAAGAAAGCGTAGGGAAAGATCATGGCAAAGTGCGAGAGGCCCTAATCTAATGATAACTATTCCTAAGTGAATGTGTACATGAGGAAAGTGCATCGAGATCCAGAAACCAAGAATGAGCTATATTGATGATCCAAACAAGTTATTACACACACATTTTCAAAGCATAGTCTTGATCTATCAACTCTTGGCAGTGAAGTCGTTTGATCAAGAAAATGTTGTCTTGAGAAATTCAGTCCCACATTAATGAGCTAGAGATTGAGGTAAGCAAATGGGCCATAATGAATCTACCTAAGTCAAAAGGAGACAACCCCTTGGTGAGCGCTCAACAACTTTTAGATGAACAAGTTTGCAATGCATTGAAAAAGTTCTTGGTTGAAATAGAAGCCAGGTTATTTGGAAGGAATGACAGGGTAAAATTTCTAGAGGTAGAAATAGAAAAGAGAGAAGAAAAGCTAGAAGAGAAGACCAAGAACTCAAAGTAGAAGGAATTAATTAGCACATAGCTTAAGTGTGAACTAAGGGAAGAAAAAGCAAGGGTGCGCAAGGTATACAAGAAGGTATAATCCATCACAGATGTCATTATTTTGAAGAATACGAACCCGGCACATCCTTCAAAAAAGTATGGATCTTCCCTTAAGTTCCTTGAAGACTTAACATACAACCTCATCATGGAAAATCAACCTTTGGCCTTAGAGTCCATGGAAGAAGTAGCATCACACCTCAAAAAAGAGGAAAAATTGAAAGTTTTAGAAATAATTTCCTAGTACATAAAGGTTCTTTCGATGTGAAAATTTCTACCCATATTGTTGAGGCTGCATATGAAAATTGTATAGATAGGGATAGAGTGGCAAGTATCCTAGTTGCCACTCATGAGGGAGAGCTCACGAGAATTCCAAGAAAAGAAAAAAAGGAAACATAGCGAAGTGGGAGAGGATCCTAGCCAAGGTTGAGAAGAAGTCAGAAGTCATTGAAACCTTACAAGGTGCAATTAAAAATAGTCTGAAGGAGTTGTACCCATAGATTACAAGAAGGATGGATGTGCTTGAGGATGTGAGAAAGGAATTTTTAAGGAATTTTTAAACAATGAACAATCAAGGAGATGGATTGGGTTTTGAGGAGGTAAGTGCCCTAGTGGTGACCTCTGCCAGAGAGTGTAAAATGAAGTCGATGCCTAGAACAAGTTGGAGGCTAACTTGCAAAGAGATTTTCCTATCTTGTTACAATAATGACAAAACTTCCCCATTATTTCATTTTTCCCAATTCTTCATTCCCTTATTCTTTTTCCAAGACATTAATTCTATTGTAATTATTTCCTTGAAGAAGTGTTCCCAAGGGTAGAGAATAGGTAAAGTGTGGGGTGATGTTGGGCCCCTAAAATATTGGCTAAGTACAAAAAGGGTACATGAGCGTGCAAGGCCTAAGTTGAGGGGTGGGCGCGGAAGGATAAGGCACGTAAGGTAGGGTTCTAGGAGGGTTTTAGAAGGACTCATGATACACGCTAGTAGAACAAGGTCTCGAGACTTAGCCTAATTTTGTGTATTGGGTAGTACACAAGAAAAATGTGACCTGACTACACATGCGGAGTGGATAAGGTACCAACCTCGACAATAGGTTGGCCTTGGGAGGAATATTCCCTGCGATAGAGGCTTCTAGAAGACCATCATGGCAAGGAGTGGAGAACTCAGGCTTAGAAGAGCATGTTCCCATGGAGGACCACATCTAGACACTTGGCATCATATTTGAAGCCTTAGAAAGAAGATTTGGCAGTTCAAGATGTCTATAAATACAAGCACCCATAGAAGAAAAGGTAGTAGATCAATAGAGAGTGCAGCTCTATAGGAATACTATGAGGAGTTATATTGGGTTGGGTAGATAAAATATAGGAAAAGTATGCATCAAGGGCTTGGGATTGTAAATTTTCTTTTGAAATCTAAGGGATGTAAATCCAGCTTATGATGTATGACTTCGGTCTACCATCTACTCGCGATATTTTGTAATGGATCTAATGGATGAAATGAGGTTACCAACTTATTTGAATATTATCATAAATGATTTTGGTCCATACATATATCTTCATGGTTCTATTTCATGTCTGTTTATTGAATGCGTATGAATCCTTATGAAATTTCCTCTATGTTTTGGTTTAGTCCTATAATCTATTAAGTATCTTTCTGTCTGGAATGAATGCATTGGTCTAGAATCCATTCTAAGCTCTATGATGATTGCATGTCTCATTTCCACTCACTCTCTTTAAATTCCTATCATAGATTATGTTTCCCATGAAACTCACATAAAGGAGAGACTCGACACCCACACGTGCCTTGGGTGAGCACCCAGTGCCCGTTGGGTGATAGGCCAATGTGCATGAGATCTCCTTGTTCTTTGGTGGGTGTAAAAATGACTACATAATGAATCTAATCTAAGAAAGAAAAGATGAATATTATCAAAGTATGTCTAAGAAAAAAACTATAGAAATGTACAAACAAGTAGCAACTATACAAGAAAACAATGTACAAAAACAAACAAAGAAACAAGATAAAGAAAGTAAACTAAAGTTATGTTTTTGCAAGATTGTTTTGCAAAAAATATTCTACTATTATTGTGCTTTTGTGAAACAATTTTCTACTATTTTTGTGCTTTTTGAAATAACTTTGTATTTTTTTGTGCTTTTGTGAAACAATTTTCTTTTATTTTTGTGCTTTTATGAAACAAATTTCTATTGTTTTTGTGCTTCTGTGAAACAATTTTCTATTGTTTTTGTGCTTTTCAAACATTTTTGAATTTTTTTGTGATTATCTAACATTTTTGAATGTTTTTGTGATTTTCTAAATTTTTTGAATGTTTTTGTGATTTTCTAACATTTTCCAAAGCTATGCACAGGTAACCAAGAAATGTGGATGCCCCCAGCATTAGATGGATAATATAAAAGGGAAGGTGCCACGTGCTTATAAATAGGAAGGTGAAATTGTAGAAGTTCTCCCAACATTAGATGGGTAATATTCAAAGACAATCCCTTCACAGATTAACAAGAGTAGAAAAATTTGGATAAAGGCTTGACAGACGGAGTTCATAGGAATCTCAAATACGAGACGTAGAACTAACCCTACGCTACATAAAATTACCCTCCACATGCAAGATGCTTGTGTACAATGAATACTCCCAAAGCCCTAAAAATTGGTTTTCACCAAGGATGTATCCAATTTGCCATAATTGCATGGTTTTCACATATCCATGACATGTTTTCCTTTTTCTTTTTCTCTTATTTTATTTTTTTCTATTTTGATCATTTTTAGTCTTTTTTGGTTTACTTTTGTAATTTTTGCTCCATGTTTAAGCATAGAACCACATAAGGTGCATGGAATTCATAGGTTCGCGGAGCTCATCACCATTGGGATGGGCAAGTTTATATGCTCCCGTACCATATTTAGCCATAATTATATAAGTTCCTTATTTCAGCTGATTCTTAGAGCGTTTCTTGGAATGTGATGAAACAAATAAGGGTAAAAGGGCTAGGAGGAATACTTGTTAAAGTTCATTGAAGGTTTGTATGCACGTATGAATTCTTGATCCACAACTGATCATGAGAGCTTCCTTTTGGCTAGGAGGAACTACCTGAAATGAACAACAAGACCACCAAAAGAGATTAAATAGCATATGATAGTGGACTGCCTAGCATATGCTAGTTCCAGGAAGTGTGATACTCCCTAGAAGGCTATCAATCCACTATTTAAAAAAATTCAATGTTAACAATAAATGAAATCCTACTGTAGTTAAAATGATTTAGGTATCTCATTCAACTACAATAAGCAAATTCGTTCACAACAGGCTAAGCTATGATTGAATCTAAAGGGAAAGGTCTCTCTCAGTGTATTAGTATTGGTCATGATCTGGTTTTGGGTTGTTTTAGGTATTTGGTGGAGAATTTAGGCTCTATTCTTGGTTTGAGGGTAAAACACAAAGACCGACATCGGTATGGTATGACCGATGTTAGTTTAAGTGAAACTAGTGATGGTTATGGGTAACCAAAGGTCAATATGGTCGTGGCAAAAGAAACTCTAAAGAAAATGATTAGAGGGCTTGATTTGAGATTTGATGTAGGTAGTGGGGTAGGTTTGAGGGTTGTAGAGTTCCCAAATGTGGTCAGGGATGAATAACAAGTGAGGATGTGTAATCTAATGATGTAAATGATGGAAATGGACCATTCTAAGATGATAAAAATGAAGAAATGGAGGTGCAACAACTTAATGTAATAATAGAAATAATAAAAGCTATTATAGTGTATTAGACCAAGTTGGTGGAGGTATACTTACTATTATATGAGCTTGATGGTTGGATGGAAATGGAAGTTGATCAGATGGATGGAGTTTGGTGTGGTGATGGCGCTTCCCAGGATGCTTCCCGTGAATGCAAAATGGCTCTATGGTCACTTCTGATGTTGGCTATGGATGTTCGGATGCATGTGTGAATGTTGGTTCTGCTTGCATGCATCTCTGGTCTTGTTTCTTGCTCTTTGAATGTGCCAACCTCAAAATAAGGTTACCAAAGGGAATAAAAGGTAACCAATGATGGTTCCAGGTTGATCGGCATCGGTTAGGGTGGGATTTCTTAAGTTTTACTAAAATGGGTAGATCTCGATTGTGTTCTTGGATCATGTTCCTTTTCCTTCATGGATTAGAACGGAAGCTTCTTTTGGAACGGGTGAGAATGTGGTTAGAGAGAATGTAGTCTTTGATTTTTAGGGTTTAGGTAGGTCTTAGTTAGTTATGGAAACATACTAATATTATATCCGGGGTGAGGTGTATAGGTGAGAATTATCTTAATTAGGATATTTAAATAGTAAATATCATGAGATCATAGGTTAATTTAATTAAATTAATTAAATTAATATTAGTGTGGGGAGTAAGGAGCCATGACTAGGTGAGTGTGTTCAAAGTGATTTTTGACAAGGGACCAAGGGCGAGTGTGACCTAATTTTGGTGTCTACATTTTGCCCCTTTTTGCGTAGCTCGTATTGTAAGCGACGAAAAAAATAAGATGTGATTTCCCCATGTGTGGGTGAAGGTGATCCCCCTCAAACTAGGAACTGATGAGGTAGAAGGAAGAATCGATGAGCGGTTTGATAAAAGGTTAATGTGATGAAGAGGAAGGTGGACAACGGGGGTAAAGGGATAAAAGTCCAATCGGTGAATCTAGGTAATGGGTTAGGGTCAAAGGTAGTAATTGTCAAACACATGAACACGTATAAACTACAACACGGTACTTGGTTGAAGAGCATGTAAACTCTACATTGTCTAAGGTTGATAGGTTTATCCAAACAAGGTTGAGATGATTCCAGTATCCAAGGTATAGGATATGGTTAGGAAACACATCGTAGGTTTAGTGCAAGAATGTTTAGGTATCTTCTAGTACACTAAAGGTTAGGTCAAGATAAACAATCTGGAAAAAGGAAAGGTAAGGTCATTAAGTCAAATAACACAGGTAATAGTGTCGCAAGGTATAGCAAACACATGAGGTCACAGTCACTAAAGAATGTTCCAAGTCCAAGTAGCTAGGTCACACAAGGCGGGTGGGTAGGCTCGAGGAATGGGTAAAATAAAGAGTCCCCAAATGATGAAGAGGTTAGGTGGTAAATGATGAGGTTAGGAGGGTAAAGGGAAATGTCCAAGTCAGGTGTGGGTGAGGTAAAAGGATTTAGGTCAGAAAATTAGGGGTAATGGGTAATAATAAGACTAAGCAAGATAACAAAAAAATGGTCATAATGAACCGATGTCAGTCGCCATGGACCGACCATGGTAGGCTAGGGCATAGGACCAATGTCAATAAAGATAAAACCATCGTCGGTCAATTCGGAAGGCTATAAAAGAGAAAGTTGCACATTTTTTAAAATCATTTGTCATTTTCCACATCGAGAAAAAAAAAGAGAGAAATAAAGAGGTGGAAAGTGACCAAACAACATAGAGAGTTGAGTTGGCAATCTATAGACTGAGTGATCAATGGTCGATAGGTGGGTTTACGAGCATTGTGATTCGATTGGGTGATTGATTTGATTTGATTAAGCCAGTGGGCAATTGGTGATAGAAAAGGTAGGAGAGGGATCGGGTGGACCTATGCAGTGGCCCGAGGTGCCACCATGCAGATGGCAACATGATGAGGTAAGAAACCATTTTGATTTTTTGTTTTTTTTTGAGTAGGTGGAGGAGGGAAATTAGGTAGTAGGAAAATGGGTTTGGGAGGGGAAAATATTTAAAATTTGAATGGAGGGAATGTAATGAGAAAAGGGGAACAAGGGAGGGTAGATATAGGTAAGTGAGGGGTGGGAATAGGTATTGGGTAGGTATTGGTGGGGGAAATGGATAGAGAGGAGGATTATGGGTAGAAATAGGGCAAGGCATCATGGGTTTTTCTCCTCGACAATGACTAATGTCGATTTTCTTAGCCGGCATCAATGGGTAAGGACTGGTATCGCTGACAAATGTGATGATTGATGAAGGTTATTATTGGATTTTTCTCGGTTGATGCTTTGACTAATGTTGGTCAGCAAGCTAAAGAGGCAAGCCCTCAAGGAGCTAAAATGGATGAGTTATAGACATATAGGTAGGGGTAGGGAGAGTTATGCGGGGGGAAACATTATGGGTATGGGTAGGTGGGTGAATGAAGAAGATTGGTGAGAGGGGAAAATGAAAATAGGTGAGGATTCAAGGCATGGGTAGTTAGGTAAAATGAAAATAGGTGAGGGTCCGAGGTGTGGGTAGATAGGTGGTGTTGATTTAGGGCATAGAAATAGGTGAAAGGTTGATTTAGTTAGGGTAAGTGGTATAGTGGGGGTGGCAAGGTTACATGCAAGTGTGGTCAAGGTTTAATAATATGATTGGTTTTATGTAGGCTAGGGACCAGCTACAGATGAGGGATAGGGTACCTCCCTTGCTTGTGGAGATACGGGGAGATGACACATGAGGAGTGGATCCATGTTATAGATGTGGGCCTGATTAGGGTCAGACACTACCGCCATTTAGTCTAGGAGGAAATTTTGATGGTTAAACTCATCGATAGATGGGATTCGACAACCAATACATTCCATTTACTTGATGGGTGAGATCACGATCACCCTAGAGGATGTTTACAAGATCTTGCGACTACCTATAGTAGGTACATAGGTGTACTCAATCTCCTCGAGGGCATCTAAGGAGTTCTTGTTACGATTTTGGAAAGGGGATGGCATTGTTAGGATTCCACAGTGCTAGTATGAGCTACAGGGTGATGTACCAAGCCTACCCCGAGGAGATGAGGCTGGTAGTGCTTCTGATGGAGGTAGTCTGTTGTTTTACACTACCAGATGTAGAGGGTGGGAGATTCCCATGGTCATTGATGGGGGTTCTATATGACATAGTGGAGAGCAGGAATCGATTTCCATGGGCACCTACGTTCTTAGTACAACTATATACGAGTTGTGGGCTTGTGGGCAACTACGAGATTCAAATTATGCTACACATTTTTGTTACATTATTGGGCCTATGAGCACATTGTGTGTGTGCGCCTAGTTTGTATGGCCCAAGACGATGTATTTGAGATAGGTTTTATTCGAGTGGGCTACAGGTGATGGGTGTTGGTTATGGGAGAGCACCAAGTGATGAGAGTGACACATGATGTAGCCTATTACATATGATTATTGGAGGGGTTGTTCGGTGTCAAAATTATTTGGAGGCCATATGTAGGGTATCCTTCATATAGGTAGATGACGATGAAGCTAGATGGGTTTAAAATTTATAGGTGGATAGAGGGTGGCTAGTCGGGGAGCATGAGATGATACCCGTAGACCAAATTAGGCGATAGTTCAAGATTCCATAGGATATACCTACACCCTTCCCTCAATATAGGAGAGATGATGTGGAGAGGCTTATTTCTCTACCATAACCTACAAAGGTGCCGACTAGGCGGGAGGATCAACCGATCAACCAATAGATAGATGATGCCGGGGTGACAGACATGTATAGACACTGGTGGGTTACACAACTATGAGTAGTATCTTGCCGAGGCTAGGGCATCCAGATTTAGCTACTATCCTGTTTCGAGAGAGATGCCCTATAGGGGCAGGTGGCTATCTTGGTGACCTAGTTGGGCATAAGACAGGACATTTGAAAGGGGTTGAGGTAAAAGTTGTAAATCTATAGACGAGGTGGCCACTTTTTAGGAAGAGGGAGTACAAGGACTAGCACCAACCCCTGGGGAGAGGGAGAGGGTGGAGATGGAGATGGGTCAGTATGTAGCCACCCTATAGGCATAGGTGAAGGGTTCGTAGGTACATTTGGCCATAGCACGAGGATAGGTTATAGGTTTGTAGGGCCGGTTAGCTCTGCGCACAGAATAGATAATGGCCCTTCGAGCCTAGGTACAAGTGTAGGCTCTCTAGCCGATGGCACCACCACGAGGGTAGGGGACGAGGTCCCGTTATTCGAAGGAATAGAAAAGGGTTAGAGGCCAATGGCACCACCGCAGATAGTACCCGCTACTAGATTGAGAGATGCCATGGATGAGGTGAGGTACTACCAGGATCAGTTGATGGGTGTGGGGATATATGTCTTATCATATGCCAAGTAAAAAGCACACCAGACCTCGAGTGAGAGGACGATATCCCACACACATATTGTGGAGAGTACAGGGGCTAGCGAGCCAAGGTTCGATTCGTGGTGAGGCCACTAGTGCATGGAGGTCGATCTAGAGGCAGACCATCGGGAGCCGGACACTGAGTGAGGCGGGAGTGGTCACGAATGTTGGGCTAGAGGATCGAGGAGGAGACAGATGAGACAAGCTTAGATATCGATGGGCGATGATTGATCTCTATGTATGATTAGTTTATTTTTGACACATATATTGGCCTACATGCCAAAGATAGTGAGGATGTACATGAGATATTTTTGATATTTTTATCTACACTATCCTGCGTCTTAAGATAGTGAGAGTCATGTACATGGATACACATGTCTAGATGATTGATTTATAGAGATGATGGTTATTATGGCATGATGTGTACATGTTTGTGTTTAAATTTCAATTATGATTTGTATATGTGATGGAAACAAAGTAGTATAGTAATGATAGAGCCCGATCATAGGCATGGATCGAGTCGAGGTTGATGTTTTAGGTATGGATGGAGTCAGTCATAGGCATGGATTGAGTTAGGACATATGCATGGATTGAGTCATGTTTTTGTTTAGGCATGGATGGAGTTAGGTAATGTGCATGGATTGAGTCGGGTTTTTGTTTAGGCATGGATTGATTCATGTTTTGGTATAGACTACAAGTAGTTGGTGATACGAGATAACAAATGGTAATGAAATTATATGTGATGGCATAGATTTCTAAATTTTTGTTGTATGTAGAAATATGAAATGATGAATTGATGAATGTTATGATGATGTTTGAAACATGGATGGTAGATATGTGTATTAGTTATTGTGTGTTGAAATATTACTTCCAATTGTTGATATACAAAAGGAAAAATTAGGTATAATGTGAGTAGGAAAATAGTGGAAAATTGGTGAGGGTAGAGAGTGGTGAGATAACCTCCAAGGGCCCCATGCCCTTGGAGTGCTACCTACATAGTCTAGGCAAATAGGGACCTCAGGCTGATGTAGTTCTCCCATAAGCTAGGGAAAATGTGAGGAGGTATGAGAATGGGTTGGTAGGTTATAGGCATGGTTGAGTTGAGGTATTTTAGGGATGGTTGAATTGTGGGAAAATAGGTATGGGTGATATTAAGTTGATTGTGGTGAAAGAGGAGAGATAAGCATTGAGGATATATTCTTGTATAAGATAATCAATACGTAATGAAGAAATTAAAAGATAAGATGAGGTAAGAGAGCCACCTGATTGGTGAGGATCATAACGGTTGGATCATACCTTAGATAGGCTAATGAACGTAAGACCCTAAAGACATTACATGATTGATCATTCTAAAGGTGAAGAATAGTCACATGATCACAAAATGTCACAGTTCAATAGGTCCCTTGAGGTGGTAGGAAATGAAAGTGTGAATGGTGAGAAGGTGGAAAGTAGTTAGTTTATATGGTATGAGGTAACATGGCTTTTTTGGCAAGAGATCCAAGATCACAATGAGCAAGTCCATGACAAAAAAAAATTTCTATTTGAATTGTATTTGAGATAGACTGATCGATTCAGAATTCTATATGGGATGAGGAAATTATATCCTTGAGGTCTTTGTGAAGCTGATCAATGCGGGAGATTCATATTCTCTTTTTCTTTCTCTCTCTCTCTCTCTTTTTAAGCAAGCTTTACATAGCTGTCCTTCGAGGAGAAATCTATTTATAGCAACAATGTAGAGAGAAAGATGTCCTTTTTGAGGGAGTCATATTTTTATTGGAAGTTTGACTCAAGGATTTGGATCCCATGTGAGGAATTTTAAGTCATGGACAAGACTAAGGTGAAGAATCAAATTCTTGTTTAGAAAGAAAGGTGAAATGACCATGGGATCTCATCTGAAAGTAGATGAAAAGTATCCATGAGAATCATGCCATGTGTAGAGCCATGGTACACATATTTAAGAGAGGGTAAAAGAGTGATGGGTACACACATGATTCTTGTTTAATCATTGGGGATGGTATAGTGAAAGGAGGGAAGTGAATAGCGCTCAAGGGACGAGCATGAAAAGAGGTAGAAGGTGAGGTAGGACTAAAAGTCAATAGTAGAATGGTCAAAGATGCAAGGCATTAAGGGGCTCAAGTTCAGTTTACTATCTATTCAAGATAAATGATAAGCACCTGATCTATAAGCATGAGTCACGATGTATGGTCCAAGCCAATTAGGAGAAAATTTTCCCCGTTTACTTTTTTTTCTTTGGTTACAAGTTGATTTTCCTTCAAGATGAGATCACTAACTTGGAAGGTTCATTTATGGAAACGTTTGTCATAGGCACAATTTATACGTATTAGATAAACTTTAAGATGGTGAATAGCATTAAGATGGAATTTTTCTAATAACTCAAGTTGTGCTAAACATTCTGGCGAAAGTCATCATCATTGACCATGTCATGAATAGAAATACGAAGTGATGGAATCTATACATTGAGAGGCAGAACAACCTCTGATACTGTAGACTAAAGAAAAAGGTGTGGAAGCAATGGAAGTGTGAATACTAGTACGGTATGCCCATAGGGTGAAACGAATGTGTGTATGCCATCTCTTCCTAGTATCGTTAATCACTTTCATGAGAATTTTTTTAAGGGTTTTATTGGTGGATTCAACTTGGCCATTGGTTTTTGGGTAATATGGTGATGAAAAACTTAGTTAAATACCGAACGCATCTTAAAGTTTCTGCAAGGTTTTATTTTTGAATTGTTTTCCATTATCAGTGATGAGGCGATGTGGGACACCAAAGCAAAAAATAATGTGATGATTGATGAACTCACATATTTTCTTGGATTTCATAGAGATGAGAGGTATGGATTTAACCTATTTGGTGTAATACTCAGTAGCATTGATTATCCATTGATGTCACTGGGAAGAATGGGGATTGATCTCTCCAACAAGATCCAAAACCCATTGAGAGAAGGGCCAAATGTTACGAGTGACCTGTAAGGCATGACTAGGTGTAAGATGAATATTAGCATGTTGTTGGCATTTTACACAATGCTTAACGTAGTGGTAATAATCATGGTTAAGGTTTGGCCAGTAATAGCCTAGGTAAAGAATATGCTTAGTATCCACAAGACCACTAAAGTGACCTCCACATATGCCATCATGAAATTCCTTAATGGTATAAGGAATTTTAGAACTCGTAAGGCACCGTAAGAGAATACCATCAAAGCCACATTTATAGAGGAGGCCACCCATGATGATGTAACGAGAGACCCTTTTAAGAAAGGTGCGTTGTCTATTACAAGTGAGGTTGAGAGGCAAGATGGAGAGGGAAAGATATTCTGAGTATTGTTTATATGAGAGGTCACTCAGGTCAAGAGAACGGTTCCGATAGAGTAAACTTCATGAGGTAAATAAGAGGGTGATTGGAGTCTTTATATGGTGACAAATATTTTAGAGTCGGTGGGCAAAGCGGGTATTTGAGAAGCCAAGAAGGCCATGGTATCTATAAATTTGTTGGTAGAATGTGGGATGGTTTGAAGGGCGTAATATTGAAAGGCGGTCAAAAGTATGTCTACATGTTGCTTATACTTTTGAATTATCTCATTATGAAACTGGTATATAAGTTTTTCATCAATGTATCCTAAGAATATATTTTTTTCTAATTTTATATCAAGCTTAGTTATTTGTTTCTTAGGAATGTGAATACTTTATTTACATCCGAAACTATAAGGTGTGAAATAGATGCCTTATTCCCTGACCGTGATTCTTGAGGTGTTACTCCATCAAGAGTTGTAGTGGGAAATATGTTTAGTAAATAGACTGTCATTTTAGCTTCTTTGCCCTAAAATGTTTTTGATAAATATGCATCATCAATCATACATCACACTATATCCATGATATTATGATTTATTGTTTCAACAACACCATTTTGTTTTAGTGTGTGAGGAGGAGCCATTTGACTTTGAATGCCATGTGTTTCCAAAAAAAAATTAACTCATTTTTGGTGTATTCTTCCCCTCAATCTAAGTGGAGTGTTTTTATTTTCCTACTAGACTCTATTTCAACAAGGGCTTTAAACTTTTTGAAAATTTTAAAATCTTGGTCTTTTGTAGAAAGATAGTATATCCACATTTTTCTTGAAAAATCATCAACAAAGAGCATGAAATATTGAAACCCAGAGTGACTAGGTATCATTGGTCAAAGACAGATCAAGATGCACCAAGTCATTTTTTTCCTTAGCTCAAAATGTACTATGTTTGAATGGTACTCTATGTTGTTTGTAGCCAAACAATGCTAACATTTATCTTTACCATTTTTAGAGGTGGTAAACACCTAACCATGTTGTATCAACGAAGTGTGTCAAGATAGCCAAAAATCACATGTTCAAGTCTTCGATGCCATAGTTGAGTTGATGATGTATACTTGGCTACAAGTTCTTGATCATTTCATTGAATAAAATCCAACTGAAACATTCTTCCCACATTCAAAGATTTTGCAACAATTTTGGAGCTTTGTGACTTATCTCGAATAAGGCACATCTTTTTACCACCTTTACAATCAAAGTAAGTTTTGAGATTGTGATATAATAATTGAATCATGGATAACTGATTTTTTTGTTAAACTAGGGGCATAAAGAACATTTGTAATTTTACTATTATGATGCCCAAGTGGTAGTGAAATGGAACCAATGCCTTAAACACTCGTATGATGTATCATCATCCAAAGACACATGATTTTTGGTGGGTGTTTTGCTCATTGTGAATAACCAATATTTCTTTCTGTCATGTGTCGAGTTGCACACTTTAGTCGACATATCAAATTTTATTTGTAGAATTGGATACTTCATTTGATTGTGTAGAATATAAGAAGTCATCATCATCAAATTGATCTTCCTATTCAGCTAAATTTCCTTGTTGAGTTGGTTTCTTCTTCCACTTGTTATTATTTTTTCCCTTTTTACTTTGTTGTTGGCTAGATTTTGATTGTTGGTAATTAATCTTTGTAATTCTTGATGATCCTTGTTGGAATGTGTTGTAACAACAATTTTTAACTCATCTCATTTTTCAACCACAAATAAGACATTTTTGTTGGTCATTTTGGCCTTGTTAAGTGTTACCTTGCTTACGAGGCATGTTTACTAGACTTAGCCAGCTTTTTTCCTTTTGATTAGAACCAAGTGTCTGCTCTTCAATTTCAGTAGTTGAGTGAATAACTTGCTCTTGTTGTAGCATATTCACTAACTCTTCAAAAGTTGTTATTTGACTAGTTATGTTTAACTTTTTCAAAAAAATCCTATAAGAATGAGGAAGAGATCTCAATACTATAGGCATGAGTGATGTGTCAATTACTTCTTCCTCTAAAGCTTGAAGTGATGCACAAAAAGTTGTTACTCTTCTCAAAAACATTTCAAATTTCTCAGTTGGTTGTATTTTCAAGTTCAATAGTTGACTCTGGAGATGAAGTATTGTGTTCTTATTTTTGGACACATATGATGTTTTAAATTTATCCCAAAATTCATTTGCTATTTTGGCCTCATGAATATGTAGTTCTACCTCATCTGAAACACTAAACAAGATTATTAACTTTGATTTTTAATTTACACGATCAAATGTAGCTTGTTGTGTAACATCTGTTGCAGATCTTGTTAATGTACCAGAAACAACAAACCATAGATTTTCAAAATCAAGTTGTGCATGAATTTTTTTTTCCATGCTAGTTAATTATCAGAATGTAAAAGTTGAGACTCTAACAAAAATGATTTTGGTGTTGTAATTGCGGCTATTGTGAAAATTGATAAACAATAGAAGAAAAAATTGAACACTTTTCCCCCCTTAAAGCATGCACACCCCCCCAAAATAATATTTTATTTATTTTGGGCTCCTTTTTCGGCCATGTACAATAAATTTTTAGCACTATTGGTCATTTTACAAATTGGGTTCTGTGGATGATTTGCAAAAATAAAATGGCTCTCTTGGCCGATTTGAAAAAAATAAATTTTGGACTCTTTGGCCTCTTTTGAAATACAAAAAATCTCTAATTTGTTCAATTTTTACAAAAAAATATTATTAAAAGCTAGACCAAGATGTAGAGCTCACAAAAATACACACTTTAAAAAAAAAACACCTCAATCTGAGGGTACCAAATAAAGTTATGCATTTTTAAATTACGATTTCAATATCTTTTTGGGCCCCTTTCCAAAAATGGAATTTTTAAAAGATTTTTTTAAAACAAAACACAGATAATGACTTACATGCATGCGTAGTGCATTTTAGGGCACAACTATAGTTCAACCGCTTTGCCTAAGTGTTATAATAACCCTTGGCCATAGTTTTATTATTACTTCTCTTTATATGCAGCTAGTTTTTTTCTTGGACGCATCATTTCATTCCTTTTTTATTATAGGTTGTAAATCTTCTCCATGTTAAATTTTTATTCTTTTTTATGTAGGAACATTGGAGATCATTGAAATATCCTATCTTCTTCTCCTCTGGTAGGTACAGGTTCTTAGAGAAGATTCCACATTGGATTAGATCTCCCTTGTTGTAGCTTAAACTTCTTCTCAAAAAGGTTGGAAAGATAAGACAAAGTGAAAAGAAGAGGAAGAAGAAGTAATGTGGGGATATTGAAAAGCTTGGGTCCCCACAAATAAAAAATATTGTATCTCTTTTTTTAAAATGCATCTAATTTATAGAAAAATTGTAGATACATGTAAATTTAGAAAAAAGCAGAGAATGAAACAATGTCACGTTTTGCAAGATATTTACATCCATGTTTGCAAGGGCCTATGATTGCACTCCAAGTGTTCTTCAACTACAAATCAACCATGAATTGAGGTGTGGATTCAGGTAGGGGCTGTGAAATGGTTGGGGGCATCTATGGCTCCTCCAAGCTCTGAAATTTCTATATATCTTCCTAAACTTCCCTAAAACTTCCTACACACTCTCTCTGGATCAAAATACTTTTTTGATACCAAATATTTATTGCAAAACTAGATTTAATTATAGAAAAAAATGGTGGTTGCATAATTTTATAAATATGTAATCAATAATTACAAATAAATGAGAGAGCTACAATATTTATTGATATTGGACAGCTTCTATCTCATCCACAATATATGGAAGAAATCAACTAATATGAGAAAATATGTAGAAATAACATATTTCCCTAACTACCCCTATTCCCCCTCATGGAAATCATCCAGAAAAAATATGCAAGATATAACATGATACCACAAACATTGGGATGAGAACATTATCACTTAGTTAACTAATAAATAAGGATAACTAATACATACTTGACATAATTTTAAAGTATTTAAATTAAATACTTTAACTTATTACATTTATTCAAATATCATCTAATGAATAATTAAGATAATTTTTATTCCTAACAGTGGCCTTTACATTGGCAAGGATCTTAGTGTACCGAGTGATTATCTCCACCACCTTTAGCTTCTCCTCTTTCTCCTAGCACACTAACAATTCTTCTACTGATTCCAAAGTGAGAGGTTGCCTCTCCATGGTGAGGATGTGAGTTAGGTCTTTCAAGCATTGCAAGGTTGAATCATACTTTTGCTTAGGAGGTACTAAGTTTGGATGCTTTAAGACAATAACATCTGTAATCATTTCTACCTTTTTATATACCTCACGCACCCTAGCCTTTTCCTCCTTCAGCTCGCACCTTAACTATGCACTGATTAGTTCCTCTTGCTTTAGATATTTTCTCTTTTCAATGAGATCCTCCTTTTTCTTCTCCAATTCCCCTTCTAGGAATCTCACCCTATCATTCCTTCCAAAAATTCTTGCCTCAACTTCAACTAAAACCTTGTTGAGCACATTATAGACTTGCTCATCAGATAACTGTTGAGCATTCACCAACAGTTTATACCTTTGGTCTCTAGAACCTTCATCAACACCCCTTGGTTAACTTTGAACTCAAGTTCATCGACATGGGACTCAAAATCCCAAGATAACATCTTCTTGGTTTGTGGGTATGTGCCTTCTTCCTCAAATGAAGACATTGCTAGGAGGTTTTTCACAAGACGGCACGGTGCTCCGAGAAGCATGCACGTAGAAATTTATTTGGATCATGGATATAGCCCATTCCATGCCCTTGTGCTACTACCACATTATTCCCTCCTGTATGTGTAGCCTTTTGAAATCCTACCACTAAGATGGGATATCCATCCATGCTTATATATTCCTTATGTTATCTTCTTCAATCTCCTTGATTATCTCATTCACGCTCCACTCCACTTTTTTCTCCACTAACTTATTGATTATTCCCACTACTTCTTTCTTTTTGGCCTCTTGAATCTACTCCTTGGTGAGTTTGGGGGTCCTTTGATCCATTGTATTTATTTCTTCACTCTCCCCTTTTCCTTAGTGCCTTCTTCTTCTCCACCCTTCCCCTCACTTATTTCTTCCTCGAATCATATACATCATACACGATATAATTTTTAACTTCTTCATCCTCGTCATCTTATCTCTCATCCCTATAGGCCTCCAAGCTCCCCGTATCCTCAAAATATGCCTTCCTACTACCTTTCTTATTTCTAGTTGGGGATTCTTCCTCTTCCTAAGTACGTGATTCCCTTCTAAGTGACTCTTCTTATTCTAAAACCTCTTCCTCATGTGTCTTTTCCTTCTCCTTGGTGGGATAATTCTTCCTGCAAGCATATGTGTTTAGCCTGGTGCCTGACTCCAGCACACCCATAGATTGTGTCGTCTTCACACTTGGTACTTTCTTTTCCATCTCTTCTTCCTCTTGGGTATCTTCCCTTTCTCTCTTCTTTCACGTGACATTCCTCCTACCAGTGGGATCCTTAAGGATGGAGACATCATTCTCAAAGTAAGCACCCTTTTCATACTTGGTCCTAATGCACAAGTATATTCTCAATGCGGCCCTTCTAGCAATTAGTAGCGTCAAGGGTTTTGTCATGCACACTTCATCAAAGACATACTTATCCATATAAACACACTTATTTGGATATACTAGCTTCCTTCAAACATTGTGGTGGTCCTAGTCCACATTTCTAAGGTTGAACCATAGTATTTTAGCTTCCTTGAAGTGATCTACCCCTACTTGGAAATATTGTGTGGTGAAGGAGAATGGTAATTTACAGCAGATGGGCTCTTAGTACCATCCGACATAGTGAACCTGCCAATGCATAAATGTTGATAGACTATGAACTCATGTTCTCCATCTACTAGAATTGGTAATTGTTCTTGAATCTTCTACTCAAACCCAAATGTATTGCACATTCACTTGTACCATTTCTCCAAGTGCGCTTTGTGGGTGGCCGTCATGGTATCACATGTGTATTTCTCAAACCTCTTCACGAGGGAGGGATATTCATCTAGATACTCCCATATGAAATTCTCTGGCCCATTGGGCACTCCAATTTCTAAGAAGATGATGGTGAGAAGAATATTCCCAAATACTATCTTCTTTCCTTCTTGCGTAATGCTTTGATGATCTCTCTGCCGCAATGTAGGTAGAAAAGTTATAGATGGTCCCTTCTAAATTTTTCTGGCATACATTCAACCATTCCTTGTTTATTTGTGTCTACCTCTCTCTGGACCATTCAGCTTGGTTACTAGGGATGTGGCCATTCTCATTACAGGGTCGGGGATATTTGAGATATCAAAGTAACGTGAACTTTCTTTGTAGTCATACTCCTCGACGGTCTTCTGAATGGCCTCTTTATCCTCTATGTCATCATCCAATGAATCCCCTTGGAAAATAAGGTTGATAATCTTGGAGATGTGTTGGGGATTTATGCACATTGTATGGCCCACAAAGTAGAAATTGTCTTCATGTATTGGTGACACCAACCATTGGTATAATCACTCGGGCTTTCCAAAATAGGGAAATTTTACTTTCACTTCATCACTTGTAAATTGGAATCCCTTCTGGTGTCCTTTTATCTATTGGACATACAAGATATAGTACCATTTCCTTTTATGTGGTACTTATGTGATGATTATAGTCACTCACAGCCATCTTCCTAACATGGGATACCCATTCTTTCCTAATTAACACCCCATCTAGATATTATATCTTTGTATACCATTCTTCATTGAATCTCATGGTGACATTCTATTTTCCTTTTTCCCTTACCCTTCTTAGGTGAAATGGTCACCTTCTTTAGTGCCATCTTCTTTTCAAGTATAAATAATAAACTCCTTTCTCTCCTTCCTCACTCTACTCAAATATATGGCTCAAATATACACAAGAATCCTTCTATTTTTTTGCCCTATCTACAAAACCCTAACTCCGAACAAATCTTCCACAAGACAACATACTTCGATGAAACCTTCATAATCCCGTACTTCTTCCACTTTGGTTTACAAATCACCCTAGTCATGCACTTTAGATTTTCACTGTCCTTCATACATCTTTATTTATAGATGGCATAGTTCACAAGAGTTATTTAGTATCGTAATAAGCAAGGTAAACAATGATGTTCATGACCCTTTACTTATAGATTTTTTCATATCTCATATGATAAATGCTATGCCATCAACCAAATTACTATAACTTTAAATGCAATTGTTTCCACTAAAGCTGATCTTAAACAAATTCATCCATGTGCCAAGTCCTACATGAAAAACCCATCTACATGCTTCTTTCATGAAAAATATATTTAATGACTTAGGACACTTACGTACGCGTCCGCAGCACCTAAGGAACTTCTTTTGTCACCCTAATTATCCCTCGCCCACCTCATGTTGTTCTTACACTTCTTATCATTTTTATGTTCTTTTTGTTAAATCCTTCTTGACACCAAAAATTTTTGTCCACCATTTCCCCATGCACTCTCCTACCTTAATTTCTTTTGATCTTTCAATATGGGCCATCACAACTACTACCAGCTTCTTTTTCTCTTCGTTCTACTGCAACCCATACTAAAATAGATGCATGGTCCTCTACGCATACACAACCTTAGAAAGTAATGTGGTTACTTAGACCACAAGGTGTGTAAAACAACACTACGAAAGGAAAACGCAATGAGAAGGGGAAATATGAGAAAAATAAAATGTATTAAGGGAAATGGTAGGCTAACTAAAAAATTGACTTATTTACAAACACAAGGAAGACTTATTTATAGTAGGGCTTCAGCCTACTCCCATTGAAATGACCTCAGTAGTCTCGTCTCATCCAGCATGTGTAACTAGAAAGTACCTGAATTAAGGATGTATGAGATGATGTATTTTCCTAACCAATGGAATTTCACCTTCCTAGGATGGCACAAAAATATAGAGTCATATAACAAAACCATCTACCCAACCTCAAATTTTTTGTTTTTAATATGAAAATCATGCCATTCTTTTTTTCTTGCCTTCTTTATCTTTTGAATCCATCTAGCAAGTGATCACGTTTCGTCTAGTTATATTAAATTATCAATTATTTCTTTGATTTCTTATTCATTAGCCAATCCTCCTACGCATGCTATACACAAATGGTAGCATAAATTCTACTAAAAAAACAACCTCCATGCCAAACACCAATTTAAACAGTGTGGCCTTATTCAATATCTTGTAGGTTTTTCTATATGCCCATAGAATGGCATATACCTTATCATCCCAATCTTTTCTGCCAACATCACAAATCTTATTTAATGTGTGATTTAGTATCTTGTTAAATGCTTCAGTAGTCTCATTTTCTTGCGGGTGATAAGGGGTGGTCTTGTGATTGGCTACCATAAACTCTGCCAAAAAAATCTTGACCATTTCATTCATAAAATGTGTACCCCTATCACTTGTTAAACTCAATGGACATCTATACATGTTGATTATGTTTTCCCATAATAATATCACTATTGTGCAATCCTTTGTAGGTGTATGCATGAAATAGTTAGCAATGTAAGTAAAGTTGAAACTAACACCTAGTAGCTTCAATATAATATTAAACTAAACTTATGCATCATCATGCTAAGATCTTAAACAAAGATAACCTATCAACATTTCTACATTAAACATGAAATGAACATTTCAATCTAATGTGCTAAAAATCAACTTCTATCTCTTATTGAATGATAAAAATAGAGATAAGATTGAACCTAGGTAGACCTCTAGCAATCAAAGAGTTGATTATATGCTTGAAATCCCATGGTTTCTAAGAATGGAGTCTTATCGATTATGGCTACATGACCATTTGACATATCTCCATATGACTTCAAAACATGGGTGGATGATTACAAGAAATGGAGAAGGCAAGCTCTTCTAATGGAAGAATGCTCAAAGATGATAAATGGCTATAGTGTATGATCTATGCTCATTTAAGAGTGTAGGTGTAACTAGAATGGTAGCAGGATGGCTCCTTATATAGCCCAATGTATAGAATAATCTCTACATCTCTCTTCATGTGGAATAAATGGAGAGGTTGGGTTAGTTGTGGATAAGGGAGGTTTAGAAAGGGTTGAGTCAACCTTAGGAGAGTTTATATTGTCCTTTAGTGACTCATGGGGTTTGAGAGGATTTATTATTTAACCAAAGTGATTAATTAATAGGTGTGTAAGCTTATATAAGCTTTTTAGAGGAATAGTTAGTATGATTCATCTTATGAGATGATTTTAATCTAATAAATGATGATTTATTGATTAAATAGAAGAGAGAATTAATTAATTAAGAATAATTAATTAATCTAGATAGAAAGGGGAGCTGATTAACGAAATGTCATTAATTGGTGTTATTGTTGGATAGAAGAGTTATTTAATTAACAATGATAGTAGATAAAATGTGTGATATTGACGATACGTCATTGATTTGTAGGAAAGGATATAATTAGTTCAATTTAAGTATTTAAATTTCTCGAGCTAAATTATAGGTGTCTACATTTTCCCTCTTTGAGGTGACATAAGTGACACCACTTCAAAGATAGTAGAAAAATAAAATTTTGAAGACGTACAATTTTTTTTTGTAGAAGTGAGATATTCCCCTCGAGTGTCGATGGGGTGATGAAAGAAGGTGATTGATGATAAAAAAGGTGATAGAAAGGAAACAAAAGAATGGCCAGGGAGCAAGATGCCCCAAGTGAATAAGAAGAATAGTGCTGATAGGAGAATGATTTAGAAGAGGAATGATAGATGGAAACAAAAGATCAAGCTTTCATCTAGTGTATTAAAACAACTTTATCATCATCATATTGCCAAATGCTTATGTCATCAATCCTTATTAAAAATATAACAATATGAAAAATTAGGATGACATGAGAATCCATACTACAAAAATTATCCATTGCTGAAAATACCAACTCTATGCAACATACGAAAAGCAATGCAATATGAGAAGGAAACAAGCTCATTTAACAAGGAAAACAAGTACAAATAAACATATTCCAACAAATAATAGTCAAGATGGTTATACAAATGTTTTGTTATAAAGATGAAGATACCCAAATGTCCGTGATTGAAAAAAAGGTTTAAAAATGATTCCCGAGAAAGGATACATGCAAGGGAAGATGATGAAGGACACTGGGTCCAACAAAAAATTATTCGTGCACAATGAAATAGTATCATGCAACTAGATGTGCCCAGAGTACCGATGAAGCAAGAAAGCTAGCTTTGTAAATGGTTGTAAGTTAGATGATCCACGAGTCATTTAATTCATGAACATGTGAAAATTCCAACAAGATATGGAATGAATACCATGTGTAAGACATGAGTTTTAGCTACTATGAGTTGACTACCTATTTTTACAAATTTTATAATTTTTAGGATTTTGAAAAAGTTTTGAAATTTTTTGGATTTTGAATTGATTTTTTTAATAGTTTTTTTAGACTTTTGACAGTTTGGATAGAGAAGAAGTTATAAGAATCATCAAGAATCTCCGAGGAGTAAAATAAATGCCCCAAGGAGAAGATAGAAGTAACATGTGGAAAATAATGCCCTGACAATGGAAAGATTAACAAAATAATTATAAAATAATTATTCAATGGAGTGTGTAGAAGAAGGATATTTCCTAGAGCAATAAAATTGTCCTAGTGAGAATAAATGAGTACCGTATGGAAAATAATGCCCAAGCATGGCGAAAAATTAAGGAAAATAATTATTTAAATAAAATAACTATTCACAGTGAGTAGAATAAGAGTTAGAGTGTGATGTTATATGGTTTGATTATAGTATTTGTGGGATTAAAGGAGCCTACTAGTCAAAGCGTAGTGCACGGAATTCTTAAACACATAGGTTACTACAAGAAGTTCATCAAGGATACGCCAAGATTACCATGGCTTTAGAAGAGTTTCTTAGACATAAAAGTGCCTTTCATATGGGAGAGGCGCAATGTAAGGAATTTGACACTTTAAAGGATAGGCTTGTCATTGCACCCATACTACAATTCCCCTCTTAGGATAAGCCCTTCCATGTTCATGTTGATTCCTTAGGGACCATGATTGGAGCATTTCTTTCACAACATGGTGAAGGGATCATTGATCACCCTTTGTGCTTTGCACACGGAAGTTCACACCAAATGGGCTGCACTATACTACAACTAAGAGCAAAGCATTTTCAATGATCTACACTCTACACAAGTTCAAATAGTATTTGCTTTAGAAACCCCTTTTTATATTTTACACTAACCATATGCCATTGAAATATTTAGTGAACAAGCATGTTCTACAAGGGTTCATATATCATTGGGTACTATTTTTCTAAGAATTCGAGTTCATGGTGGTTGTCAACCTAGGAAAAAAAGTTTCTAGGCCTGATCATTTTTCTATAATTTATTTATGGGTAGGACTTGCAAAGCATTGAAGATATCATGTCTAGATGCACAACTATTCAGTTGTGGTGCCCATCCTTAGAATTAGAAGATATTGCAAAGTATTTCTCAAGACACGTGTAGTGCTAGAAGGGATGAAGGTATTGGATAAAAAGTGATTAGCTATATGCTCCTTACCCTACATGTTGATTAGTGGTGATTTATAAAAATTAGGACGTGATGAGATTCTGCACTGGTGTGTGCTAGAACATGATCACCTAGCCATAGTATAAGAGGCACATGGAGGTAGTGCGGAGTGGAAACTATGGGCGATGCCGGTGTACATAAGATATTAATGGCCGATTATAGTGGGAGAACCTATATCAAGACCAAGTAATATTGTAAGGCGTGTGATCATTATCAAGCATTAGAAAACTAGGGTGAAGGGATGAAATGCCTTTGCGCCCTATTCCCAATGCCAAGCCATTCAAAAAGTGGGCTATAGAATTCGTAGGCCCTATTACACCAACTACGTGTAGGACTAGATCACGATATATAATCACTTGCATAGATTACTTGACAAGGTGGGTAGAAGCAACACCTACTAAGGATTATACAACAACTATTACGAGGTTTCTTGAGTGAAAACATTATTACAAGGTATGAATTCCCTTTGAGTTTGACTAGTGACAAGGGTACACATTTCTTGAATGAGATAGTAAGGATTCTATTAGCATAATTCATGGTGGCTCATCACAAGACTACCCCTTACCATCCACAAGAAAATGGAACTGCTGAGGTGTTTAACAAAATACTTAGTCACATGTTGACTAAGATATGTGATGTTGGTAGATAGGATTGGGGTGACAGAGTATTGGCCATTCTTTTGGCATATAGGACAACCTACAAGAGGTTAAATAAGGCCACACCATTTTAACTAGTGTTTGGCATGGAGGGTATCCTACAAGTTAAATTCATGTTACATTCTCTACTTATAGCCCACACAGAGGATTGACAAATGAAAAAGCACTTTGGAAGAAAGAATTGACAAGTTAATGCAATTGGGTGAAAGATGATCAATCACCAGGTGGAGCAAGAAGACTGAAAAAGTAAAACAAAAGGCATGGCATTATCATCACATTAAGAACAAGAAGTTTGAGGAAGGAAAAATGGTCTTGCTATATGATTCAAAGTTTCGCGCCATTCTTGGAAGTTGAAGGTGCATTGGTTGGGTCCTTACATCATCTTGAACATCCTTGATTCGGGCACATATCGATTATAAGCATTGGATGGGATGAGATTTACAGGACAATTTAATGGGAGTAGGTAGATTCCCTACTATAAGTAAGTCTTCATGGTGTTTGTAATAAGGCATATTGTTAGTTAGTTTAGGATTTCCTTTAGTCCATTTTTATTTTCTTGTGTTTCCTTTTTTTCGTTGTTGTTTTGTGTTGCACCTTGGGAGCCGATAACCTCATTAATTTTTCAAGGGTTGTGAATGCACAGAGGATTGCACATTGTTTTAGCATGGGGTAGAGTAGGGTGGAAGAAATTACAAATTTTGAAGCACCAGGAAGGATTGAGTTGGAAATCCCAGTTGGATTTCCCTTAGATAGGAAGTGCATGGAAGGACAGGTGAAAAAGGATGGTTTGTGTTAGGGTAAGGCTACATTGTGGATCCATGTACAAGAGAGGAAAGTGCAAAAGCAACATGAGGTAGGAGACATAAAAATCATCATGAAGTACCTTCAACGTTGGTAACATGTGCATAAGGGTCTTTTGTCAAGATGGATATGTTGTGCATTAAAAGGTTGGGGATTTCCGCGTAAGGTTGGGTGTGTGAGTTGGGGCGCTAGAGTCTAGGTTTTGTTGAAAAATCCACATTAACTGTTGAAGTATGGTGGTAGGTGAGGTACTACTTAATGTTAAAAAGAAGGAAAAACTATAAATAGAAGGTCAATAATTTCATTAATTACATTTAAAATATGAATAAGGAAGAGCTTTTGCAAACTAGGATTTCCAAAGTTGATTCATGTGAAGAAAAATTGAAAGGGATATTCCAAAGAGGGTTTGATATCTAGGGCATAGGTTGAAAATGATTTTCTTCACAAGTTTGAGATCTAATCTTGGAAAGGGTAGAGAAGTAGAGAAAGAGAAGTTGAGTGAAAAGATAACCTATATAATGGCACCTAAGAAACTAACTGTAACACCTAAGAAGGGAAAAGGAAAGGAAAACAACAAGAAACTACCACAAGTACCAATGAAGAATGTTATGTATAAATGTAGTACCCAGATGAGGTTATTCTAGAAAGGAGTGGGACTCCCATTTAAGAAACATGATAGTAAGAAATTATAACCATCACACAAATGCAATTGAAAAGGAAATGGTGCTGGAATTAGTGCGCCCAAAAACAAGAGGACACTAAATGCGTTACCCATATATAGTAATGAAGTAAAAGTAAAGTTAGAGAAAGTAAGATTATTACAATTCTATGAGTTTCCCAACTTTGGGAAGCCTGAGAACCTCTATCAGTGGCTGATGTTGCACGTACATGAAGACCAATTTAACTTTGTAGGGCACAAGATGCACATAACTCCTCAGCTAATTTCAAAATTCATAGGTCTCATATGTCAAGGAGAAAGTATATAGGATGACCTTTGCGATAAAGAAGCCATCAAAGAAACCATCGCCGCATATGCATATAAGAATGGGTCAAGGTAATTTGATATTGTGGATATAAAAGACCCAAAGATGAGAATGGCTGCATGCTTGGGAAGAAAACTTAATGACCAAGAGAGATGGACGCAAGTGAACAAGTCATGACTTAATGTTTGTAGAAGGATCTATTAAGGTGCCATCTATAAATTGTCCGTGTACATAGTGGATGAGATCATCAATAGCACACAGGAAGGTGACAAGATAGTTTTTGGTAATTTCCTCTTACTTATTGTGTTTTTTCGAGATTAGAGTGCTAGATGAGGCTGATAAGTTCATTTGAGAGTACCAAGAGGAATACCCCTTGCCTAGAAATAGATTCAAAAATTAACTTGCGATAGCATGATGGCCGTACACAAGGCACGTCTTGAGAAGTTGTATACATGCTTGAGGAATGCATTTCGGGCAAAGTGGAGGAGCCCGAATAACTTCCATAGCTCATAGAGGAGAAGATTAATTCATATTATAACAACACTTCTACATTGGTAGATTTAGGTTGGTTGATGAAATCATGAGCCCATGGTGCAAGCTTCCTTTTTCCTTCAATGCTTAGTACTTCCACACGGGATTAAACAGTTAAAGGAATCCAAGAAGTTAAAGTTTGACCTTGGAAATATGGATCAGACCACATGGAGATGCGTAGGATGATTGTCTACCCAACCAAGTGTGTGTACATGGAAAAGTATGTATAGCATGAAGTTCATATGATGAAACCTCCGACTTCACCTATTATAGGGAGGTCCGTGATGCATGTATACTTTCACATAAGGCCCAATTTTGAGAAGGGTGATTATCTTTAGAATGGGATATCTATACACCTCGAAGACCCAACAGTAGGAAGAATACCACACCCAATAAAAAGGAAACAGAGAGGTAAATAAAAAGGAACTAAGTGTCCAAGATACACAAATGGTGGGCATCCTAGGAACAATTGCTAGAAACAAGCATTTCTTACACATGCAGAAGAGGTCCATAGTTAGAGAGGAGATGTCGAACAAGAAAATACTATCATAGAGGAGAAGTCATTAGAGGAGGAAGAATAAAAGTAGAAACCCCTATATTGGAATCACCAGTTAGGAAGAAATTGAAGGTGATAAAGGAGGTTCATTTAGAGGACACAGAGAGCATGGAGAACCACAGGGGAGAGAGATATGATGATGAAGAAGATGAACCTGAGGGAGACCAAGAACCACTTGTTTTCAACATGCATGATTCGGAAGAAGAAGGGAAAGAGGAGAAGAATGACTATCACTTTGTATGAAGGAAGGGAAGCTAGGAGGAGGAGGGCACCCAGGAAATGGGAGGAAGTGAAGAGGTTAGAGAGAAGGATCAAATAAATCCAAGACTCATGCACAAGAAGATAAATGAGGTGCGAAAGGAGAAGCAACAAAAATCATTGAGGCCTTGGTAGAATAAGCGTTGCAGTGTAGCACTAAAATAGTGATAAATGAAGATAAGGAAGGAATCATAGGGAAAGATCATGGAAGTACGGAGGCCCCAATCTAACGGTAACTATTCCTATGGGAACACACACATGAGGAAAGCACATGGAGATCTAGAGACCAAGAATGAGCTACATTGATGATCCAAACAAGGTATTGCACACACATTTCAAAAGCACAATCACAATAGATCAACTCTTGGAAATGAAGATGTTTGATGAAGAAGGTGCATACCCTCAGATGAGGAAAATGTTGTCTTAGGAAATTGAGTCCCACATTGATGAGCCAGAGTTTAATGTAAGACAAGGGGCCATAATGATACTACCTGAGTCAAAAGGAGACAACCCATTGGTGAGCACTCAACATCTTTCAGATGAAAAAGTCTGTAATGCAATGAAAAAGGTCTCGGTTGAACTAGAAGCCAATTTATTTGGAAGGAATGACAGGGTAAAATTTCTAGAGGCGAACTAGAAAAAGAGGAGGAAGAACTAGAAGAGAAGACAGAGAGCTTAAATAAGAAGGAAATAATTAGCATGCAGCTTAAGCGTGAACTAAGGGAAGAAAAAGCAAGGGTGCGTGAGGTATACAAGAAGGTAGAATCCATCACAGATGTCATTGTTTTGAAGAATCCACACCTAGCACAACCTTCAAAAAAGTATGGATCTTCCCTTAAGTGCCTTGAAGACTTAACATGTACCCTCATCATGGAAAGGCAACCTTTGGCCTTATATTCCATGGAAGAAGTGGTAGCACACCTCAAAAAAGAGGACAAATTGAAAGTTTTAGAAATAATTTTCTAGTACATAAAGGTTCTTGCTGATGTGAAAATTTCTACCCATATTCTTTGAGGCCATGTATGAAAAATGTACGAGATAGAGATAGAGTGGCAAGTATCCTAGTCACCACTAATGCTTTGGAGAGCTCAAGGAATTCCAAGAAAAAAAAAAGGAAACATAAGGAAGTGGGAGAGGATCCTAGAAAGGTTGAGAAGAAGTTAGAAGTCATTGAAACCTTACAAGGTGCAATTAAAAACAATCTAAAGGAGTTGTAGCCATAGATTACAAGAAGGATGGATGTGCTTGAGGACGTGAGAAAGGAATTGGAATGAATGATTGAAACAATGAACAGTCAAGAATATGGACTGGGTTTTGAGGAGGTAAGTGCCTAGTCGGTGACCTCTTCCGAGAGTGCAAAATGAAGTTGATGCAAAAAACAAGTTGGAGGCCAACTTGTGAAGAGATTTTCCTATCTTGTTGCATTAATGAAAAAAATTCCTCATTATTTCATTTTTCCCAATTCTTAATTCCCTTATTCATTTTCCAAGACATTAATTCTAATTTAATTCTTTACTTGAAGAAGTTTTCCGAGGGCGAGAGAATAGGTAAAGTGTGGAGTGATGTTGGGCCCTAAAATATTCACTAAGTAAACAAAGGGCACATGAGCGTGTAAGTCGTAAGTTGAGGGGTGGGTGCGTAAGGATAAGGCATGTAAGGTAGGATTTTAGGATGGATTTTGAAGGACCCGTGATACACGCCAATAGAACAAGGTCTCGATACTTAGCCAAATTTTCTGTATTGGGCAGTACATGAGAAAAGTGTGACCCGATTGCATGCGCGAAGTGGATAAGGTACCATCTTGACCATAGGTTGGCATTGGAAGGAATATGCCCTGTGATGGAGGCTTCTAGAAGACCATCATGGCAAGGAGTGGAGAGCTTAGGCCTGGAAGAGCATGCTCCCATGGAGGACCACATTTGGACACTTGGCAATGAATCTGAAGCCTTAGAAAGAAGAGTTGGTAGTTCAAGAGGCCTATAAATACAAGCACCCACATAAGAAAAGGTAGTAGATCAATAGAGAGTGGAGCTCTGTATAAATACTATGAGGAGTTATATTGGGTTGGGTAGATAAAATATAGGAGAAGGATGCATCAAGGGGCTTGGGATTGTAAATTTTCTTTTGAAAGCTAAGGGATGTAAATCCAGTTATGATGTATGACTTCGGTCTGCCATACTGTGATGTTCTATAATGGATCTAATGGATGTAATGAGGTTACCAACTTATTTGAATATGATCATAAATGATTCGGTCCATACATATATCTTTATGGTTCTATTTCATGTCTGTTTATGGAATGAGTATGAATCCTTATGAAATTTCCTTTTTTTGGTTTAGTCCTATAATCTATTAAGTATCTTTCTATCTAGAATGAATGCATTGGTCTAGAATCCATTCTGAGCTCTATGATGATTGCATGTCTCGTTTCCACTCACTCTCTTTAAATTCCTATCATAGATGATGTTTCCCACTAAACTCACATAAAGGAGAGACTCGGTACCCACACGTGCCTTGGGTGAGCACCCAGCACCCGTTGGGTGATAGGCCAACGTGCATGGGATCTCCTTGTTCTTTGGTGGGTGTAAAAATGACTACGAGAATGAATCTAATCTAAGAAAGAAAAGATGTATATTATCAAAGTATGTCTAAGAAACAAACTATACAAATGTACAAACAAGTAGCAACTATACAAGCAAACAATGTACACAAACAAAGAAAGAAACAAGATAAAGAAAGTAAACTAAAGTTATGTTTTTGCAAGATTGTTTTACAAAACACTTTTCTACTATTATTGTGCTTTTTTGAAACAATTTTCAACTACTTTTGTGCATTTTGAAATAATTTTCTATTTTTTTGTGCTTTTGTGAAACAATTTTTTTTTAGTTTTGTGCTTTTATGAAACAAATTTATATTGTTTTTGTGATCTGTGAAACAGTTTTCTACTGTTTTTGTGCTTTTAAAACATTTTTGAATTGTTTTGTGATTTTCTAACATTTTTGAATCTTTTTGTGATTTTCTACATTTTTGAATGTTTTTGTGATTTTCTAACATTTTCTGAATTTATGCACAAGTAACTGAGAAACGTGGATGCCCTAAGTGTTAGACGGAGAATATACAAGGGTAGGCACAACAAGCTTATAAACAGGAAGGTGAAATCATAGAAGTGCTCCCAGCATTAGATGGGGAATATGTAAAGACCATCCCTTCACAGATTTACAAGAGTAGAAAAATCTAGATAATGGTTGGATAGGATAGGTTCATAGGGAATCTCAAATGTAGACACGAAACTAACCCTAGGATAAGTAAAATTACCCTCTAGATGTAAGATGGTTGTAAACAATGAATACTCCCAAAGCCCGAAAACCAGATTTCACCAAGGGATCTATCCAATGTGCCATAATTGCATGGTTTTCACATATTGATGACATGTTTTCCTTTTTTATTTTTCTCATGTTTTTTTTTTTGATCATTTTTACTCTTTTTTGGTTTACTTTTCTAATTTTTACTCCATGTTTAAGCATAAAACCACTTAAGGTACATGGAATTCATAGGTTAGTGGAGTTCATCACCATTGGGATGGGAAAGTTTGTATGCTCCTGTACCATATTTGGCCCACAATGATATAAGGTCCTTGTTTTACCTGATTCTTAGAGTGTTTCTTGGAATGTGATGAAATAGATAAGGGTAAAAGGGATAGGAGGAATACCTATTAAAGTTGGTTGAAGGTTGTTGCATGCGTATGACTTCTTGATCCACAATTGATCATGAGAGCTTCCTTTTGGCTAGGAGGAACTACCTGAAATGAACAACAAGACCACCAAAAGAGATTAAATAGCATATGACAGTGGAATTCCTAGCATATGCTAGTTCTAGAAGTGTGATACTCCCTAGAAGGTTGTCAATCCATTGTTTAAAACAATTCAATGTTAACAATAAATGAAATCCTACTAGTAGTTAAAATGATTTAGGTATCTCATTTGACTACAATAAGAAAATTCGTTCACAACAAGCTAAACTATGATTGAATTTGAAGAGAAAGGTCTCTGTTAGAGTACTGGTACTAGTCATGATCTGGTTTTAGGTTATTTTGGGTATTTGGTGGAGAATTTAGGCTCTTTTCTTGGTCTGAGGGTAAAGCACAAAGACTGACGTCGGTATGGTATGACCAATGTCAGTTTAAGTGAAACCGGCGATGGTTATCGAATCGACGTCGATATGGTTGTGGCTAAGGAAAGTTAAAAGAAAATTATTAGAGGGCTTGATCTGAGATTTGATGTAGGTAGTGGCGTAGGTTTGAGGGTTGTAGAGTTCCCAAATGTGGTCGGGATGAACAACAAGTGAGGACGGGTAATCTAATGATGTAATTGATGGAAAAGACCCGATTACAAGATGATAAGAAATGAAGAAATGGAGGTGTAATAACTTAATCTAATAACAAAAATAATAAAATTTATTATAGTGTATTAGACTAGGTTGGTGGAGGTATAATTCTTGTTATATGAGCTTGATGGATGGATGGCAATGGAAGTTGATTAGATGGATGGATTTTGGTGTGGTGATGGTGCTTCCCAGATGCTTCCCGTGAATATAAAATGGATCCATGGTCGCTTCGATCCTGGATATGGATGTTTGGATGCGTGTGTGAATGTTGGTTCTTCTTGAATGTAGCTCTTGTCTCACTTATTAGTCTCTGAATGTGATAACCTAGAAATAAGGATACCAAATGGAATAAAAGGTAACCAACGATGGTTTTGGGTTGACTGGTATTAGTTAGGGTGGGATTTCCTAGGTTTTACTAAAATGGGTAGATCTGCTTGATTTCTTGGATCTTGTTCCTTTTCCTTCATGGATTAGAATGGAAGATTCTTTTGTAATGGGAGAGAATGTGGTTAGAGGGAATGTAGGCTTTTATTTTTAGGGTTTAGGTAGGTCTTAGTTAGTTATGGAAACATACTAAGATTAGATTTGGGGTGAGGTGGCTAGGTGAGGTGTATATGTGAGGATTATCTTAATTAGCATATTTAAATAGTAAATATCATGAGATCATAGGTTAATTTAATTAAATTAATTAAGTTAATATTAGTGTGGTGAGTAAGGGGCCATGACTAGGTGAGTGTGTTCAAAGTGATTATTTTACAAGGGACCAAGGGCAATGTGACCCAATTTTGGTGTCTACATTTTTCCCCTTTTTGTTGCGTAGCTTGTATTGGTAAGCGATGCTAACAAAAATAAGATGTGGTTGCCCCATGTGTGGGTGAAGGTGATCCCCCTCAAACCAGGAACTGATGAGGTAGAAGGAAAAATCGGTGAGTGGTTTGATAAAAGGTGAATGTGATGAAGAGGAAGGTGGGAAACAAGGGTAAAGGGATAAAATTCCAATCGGTGAACCTAGGTAATGGGTTAGGGTCAAAGGTAGTAACAGTCAAACACACGCACACATATAAACTGTAGCATAGTACTAGGTTGAAGAGCATGCAAACTCTACATTGTCTAAGGTTGATAGGTTTATCCAAACAAGGTTGAGGTGATTCCGGTATCCAAGGTATAGGATATGGTCAGGAAACACATTGCAGGTCAGGTGCAGGAACGTTTAGGTATCTTCTAGTACACTAAAGGTTTGTTCGGGATAAACGGTCATGGAAAAAGGAAAGGTAAGGTCATTAGGTCAAACAACATGAGTAACATTGTCACAAGGTATAGCGAGCACATGAGGTCACAAGTCACTAGTAATGTTCCAAGTACAAGTAGCTAGGTCACGGTCTTGGTAGCACCAAGGGATGGGTAAAATAAAGAGTCCTCGAATGATTAAGAGGTGAGGTGGTAAATGATGAGGTCGGGAGGGTAAAGGGAATGTCCAAGTCATGTGTGGGTGAGGTAAGAAGGATTCGGGTCATCAAATTAGGGGTAACGGGTAGTAATAAGACTAAGCAAGATAACGTAAAAATGGTCATAATGAATTGATGTCGGTTGCCATGGACTCCACCAGGGTAGGCGAGGTATAGGACCAATTTCACCAAGATAAAATTGTCACCCTAAGTTAAGTTGGGAAGGCTATAAAAGAGAAAGTGCCACATTAGATAAAATGACAAGAGAGAAATATAGAGGTGGAAAGTGACCAAACAACATAGAGAGTTGAGTTGGCAATCCACAGAGTGAGTGATTAGTAGTCGATAGGTGGGTTTACGAGCGCGGTGTGATTCGATTGGGTGATTGATTTGATTTGATTGAGCTAGTGGGTGATTGGTGATAATAGAGATAGGAGAGGGATTGGGTGGACCTACGCGGCGAGCCTCGAGGTGCCACCACATAGATGGTAGTGTGATGAGGTAAGAACCCATTTTGATTGTTTGTTTTTTTAGTAGGTGGAGGAAAATTGGGTAGTAGGAAAACGGGTTTGGGGGAAAATATTTAAAATTTTAATGGAGGGAATGTAATGAGACAAGGGGAACAAGGGAGGGTAGGTTTAGGTAAGTGAGGGGTGGGAATATGTATTTGGTAGGTATTGGTGGGGGAAATGGGTAGAAAGGAGGAGTGTGGGTAGAAATAGGGTAGGGCGTCATGGGTTTATCTCCTCGACAATGATTGATGTCGATTTCTCTTAGCCATCAGTGGGTAAGGACTGTATCGGTGACAAATGTGATGATTGATGCTAGTTATTTTTGACAATGGTCACCGATCGCCGATTGACATCTTGGTTAGTAGGCTAAAGAGGCAAGCCCTCAAGGAGATAAAATGGATGGGTTACAGATAGATAGGTAGGGGTAGGGAGAGTTAGGTGGGGGAAAGTTATGGGTATGGGTAGGTGGGTGAATAAGGAAGATTGGTGAGAGGGGAAAATGAAAATAGGTGAGGATCCGAGGCATGGGTAGATAGGTAAAATGAAAATAGGTGAGGGTCCGAGGCATGGGTAGATAGGTGGTGTTGATTTAGGGCATAGAAATAGGTGAAAGGTTGATTTAGTTAGGGTAAGCGGTATAGTGGGGGTGGCAAGGTTGCATGTAGGTGTGGTAAAGTTTTAATAATATGATTGGTGTTATGCGGCTATGGACTAGCTACGGATGAGGGATAGGGTACCTCTCTTGCTTGTGGAGATATGGGGAGATGACACATGAGAAGTGGATCTGTTGTAGATGTGGGCTTGATTGGGGTCGATGCTACCATTACATAGTCCTGGGAGGTGATTTTTATGGTTGACATCATTGATAGATGGGATTCGAAACCAATACATTCCATTTCCCAACGAGTGAGATCATGATCACCCTAGAGGATGTTTACAACATCCTGCAACTATGTATAATAGGTATATAGGTGTACTCAATATCCTCGGAGGAATCCAGGAGTTACGATTACCAGGTGTTTTGAAAGGGTTTGGCATTGTTGGGATTCCACAAAGTGCTAGTATGAGCTATGAGGTGATGTACTAAGCCTCTGACGAGGAGATGAGGTGGTAGTGATTCCGATAGAGGTAGTCTGTTGTTTTACACTTCCAGATGCAAAGGGTGGGAGATTCCCATGGTCACCGATGGGGGTTCTATACAACAAGGTGGAGATTAGGAATTAGTTTACATGGGTGCCTACGTTCTTAGTACAACTATATAGGGAGCTGTGGGCTTATGCGAAACTACGGCGATTCAACTTATGTTACACATTTTTGTTACATTATTGGGCTTATGAGCACATTATGTGTATGTGCCTAGTTGGTATGCCCCAGGCTAATGCATTCGATCCTGGTTGTATTTGAGTGGGCTAAAGGTGATGGGTGTCAGTTATGGAAGAGCATCGAGCGGTGAGAGTGACACATGATGTAGCCTATTAGATGTGATCATTGGAGGGGTTGTTCAAAGGCATGGACATTATTTGGAGGCCATATGTAGGCTATCCTTCATACGAGCGAGATGACGATAGGGATGGATGGGTTCTGATTATAGGTGGATAGAGGGTGATGAGCCGAGGAGCATGAGATGATGCCCGAGACCGAGTCGAGGCGTAGTTCGGTTTACCACATGATATAGCTCCACCCTTCCCTCAATATAAGAGAGATGATGTGGAGAGGCTTATGTATCTACCAGAACCTATAGTGCCAATGGGTAGGAGGATCAGCCGATCAACAAATAGAAAGATGATGCCAAGGTGACAGAGATAGTTATAGAAAACGGTGGGCTATATAGCTACGAGTAAGATCTGCCGAGGTGGGGTATCTAGTTTTGGCTACTATCTCAATTCGAGATATGTCCTATAGGGATAGGTGTCTATCCCGGTGACCTAGTTGGGCATAGTACAGGGACATTTGATAGGGGCTGAGGCACAGGTTGTGACTTTGTAGGTGGTCACTTTTTAGGCATAGGGAATACAGGGACTAGCACCCACACTAGAGGGGACAGGAGAGGGTGGAGATGGAGATGGGTTATAGGTAGCCACCCTACATGTGTAGGTGAAGGGTTTATAGGGATAGTTGGCCATAGCATAGGGAAAGGTTATAGGTTTGTAGGGCTAGTTGGCCACTGCACAGGGATAGATAATGTCCCTTCGTGCCTGGGTAGTGCAGTGCGAGGCTCTAGGGTCGATGGCATTGCCACGGGGGCGAGGGGATAGGGTCTCGTTATTCAAGTAGGAATAGGGAAGGGTCAGAGGCTGATGGTACCACTGAAGACAGTACCCACGATTAGATTGAGAGATACCATGGGCAAGGTGAGGTACTACTATGATTAGTTGATGACAAGAGGATATATGTCTTATCGTGTACTACCTCAAGCGAGAGGAGGAGACAGATGAGACATGATTAGATATCAGATGGGGAGATTATTGATCTCCATGTATGATTAGTTTATTTTTGACATCATGTTTTTGACACACATACTTGGCCTACCTTCCAAAGATAGTGAGGGTGTACATGAGATATTTTTTATAGTCTTTTATCTACACCATCCTACATGCTAAAGATAGTGAGATTTATGTATATGGATACACATGTTTAGATGATTGATTTATAGAGATGATGGTTATTGTGGCATGATGTGTACATGGTTGTATTTAACTTGCTATTATGATTTGTATATGTGATGGAAACCAAGTAGTGTAGTAATGATAGAGCCCGGTCATAGGCATGGATCGAGTCGGGTTGATGGTTTAGGCATGGATGGAGTCAAGTAATAGGCATGAATTGAGCCGGGTTTTGGTTTAGGCATGGATGGAGTTAGGTCATAGTCACATATTGAGTCAATTTTTTTGATTTAGGCATGGATTGAGTTAGGTTTTGATATAGACTACAAGTAGTTGGTGATACAAATAACAAATGGTAGTGTAGATATACATGACGGCGTAGATTTCAAAAAATTTGTTGTATGTAGAAATATGAAATGATGAATTGATGGGGTTATACCATGTGACATTTATGATTGAGGTTTCAAATGAAAAATATTGCTAACAATGTGGATAGATTGGTGGGACTCATATACTAGGTTATTTCAGCTACATATTATTGAGATGAATGTGAACTTTTAGGATTTTTATAGGATTTTGTAGTTTCCATTGTGAGGAAATATGGTTTATTGGAGTATTATGGGAAGAGGAGATCCATCGGGAGGATGGCCATCTAGATAGATATACTAGTATATCAATGAGGATTGGATGTTGACCAATTATTTGATTAGGTTCTGCACGGAAATTTCCATTATTTATGATGTGTCTTATCATTAGGATAATGTTACCTAATAAGACTTGGTGGTATTTCATGATGGGTCCGGAAGACCTATGGTTGGATATTGACAATAGGATATGATGATATTTACCTAAGTTTCATGTTTTCTAGTCTTACTTTACAATTATATACATATGATAATTTATAAGGATTGATATATATTAGGTACTTTGATGTTGCTTCAAATATGGGCATGGGAGTATATTAACATAGAGAAATAGGTTGGTGTTTTGGAAATATGTGATATATATAAGCCTATTATTTATGAATGGGAAATTAAATTTGATACTTTGAGACTACACATGGGTGACTTGGTTTACTATAGGAAGAGGATGGATGAGTTTCATAATGATCGGGTTGTATGTTTTCCTTATAAATCCCTATAGATAGTTTAGGAAGATATTATTATCTAGATGATGTGATGACGTAATGTTATATCATTAGTTGGCACTCATATGAGATAGAAACATATCATCCAAAAAAAGTAAAGTTTCAATGTGACCTTATACATAATGTCCCTATGGAGGGCACACATAATGTTTCTACATGACTTGAGAGGGGCGAACATGGGGACAGATGATAAGTAGGTGCACTACACAACTTATTTGGATGAGTTTAGTATACATTGCATATGATTCATGCATATGAATGGTAGATACAAGGAAGATAACAACATATGATGTCTAGTGGGTCCATAGGAGGATAGTGAGATTAACAAGGCTAGTAAAAATGATAGGGGTAACAATACATGTGCATGTTCAACAAATAAAATATTTTTTTAGATTTGGGTGACAAGTTAGATATGTGTATGATCATTTTTATATAGTGAGGTTAGTACCTTAATGACATCCTAGGATAGGAAAATAATCAATGTATGGTGCACTATAAGTAAAGGGGTAGTAGATATGGGTCTGATTGTTCTACTACATGGTTTATATCTCATGAATTTTGATGTAAATTGGTATAGTTAGGTACATGTGCAAGGTAATTTATTGGTTTATGTGGCACCACAACCATATGTACAAGTATAGATGAAGTCACTAGTTTTACCATAGTTAGAGGGACATGATAAACATGTGGAGATATATTTAGGGGATTAGTTAGTGGGGTGGTTAGGTCATTCCATGTGATATAAGTGGAGGTGTGATGCATATAGACTACACACTAAATTAGGAGAATGGCATGCTCTTATGTCCTACTCGTTTTAGGACCACAAAGTGTGATTTAGTGCACGAGTTTTAGGGTATTGGTCATTTAAAACAATAACAAGGTGTTTGTTATACCAATAGATTCTTCTAGTACCACTCCTTGCACCTTCTTCTCTTGGTTCAACTTTTAAAACTTGCTAAACTAATATAATCTAAGGGTGTTTCTCAAAGAAACAAAAAAGGAAAGGAAGAGCAGAGAGAAAAGAGAAAATCCTAAAACATATGTGTTTTAAGAAATTGATTCTTCATTGTTATAAATACCATGATTACGTTATTAACAGGGAGAACCAAATATATATTAGACTTAAATTTGAATTCTACTGATGTAGAGATCCAAAGGAGATTTAAAACTTAGCCAAAATGAAAATCATATTTACTAACTAAATTTCTAGATTTCACATCCATCTGATTAATCCAATAATCAACAAGCTATTGTGATTTACTTTAATCTTACATAACACAATCTAAGAACCACCTAAGAAAGTAGTGAAATATACATAAAACATCAAGAATTCTCAATGCATAAATTCATAGTAGAAGAGGGAAACGATCCCATGAAAATATCACCTCGCATGAGTTAATGTTCAAAATGGATTATATCTATTGATCACAATTTCTTCCCCCCTATTTTACAAGTGAGGCATACATATTTATATAGATTACAACTAAATTTTTCCACCTCTATTAGGTGATGGTATAGATTCCTTTCCTAATATCTATATATGTACAACAAATATCTCAAACAAAATCAACATGAGAAATACCCTATGAAAATGAAATTTTTGACTTGAGTGTAAAATAGTCCAAAGTTTTATCTCAATTTATTTTTTCCATGCTAAAAATTGGAGGGAAAATGTGATCCAGCTGAAACTATTCTCTTTTCATACTCAATTATTATTAAAAATTAAGGAGAATGGATAAAAGATGTTTGTAGGCTAACAAACTATTTTTTCTCTTTTGCAACCAAAACCATTTTGTTTTACAGCTTGGAAATGGTTGACTATGCACACTCAAATAATTTAAAACCACTTTTTTGTGGAAAAAAAGACAAAATGTAGAGGAATAAATGCAAATAAATCTACATGTTCTTCCCTCAAACTAACAATCTATGTTTTCCTTTATTTTGTTGGATGGATGATCCCATAAAATACTGAGTGCTTGAAAAGTCTGCAAAGTTCGGCATTTGAAAATTTTGTGGAGTACTAGTGTTTACAAAATCCATAGAGCACTCGATTTTTTTTTCATGGATTTCCAACTTGCACGCACTTAATCTTTTAATTCTCCACACTTAGCCCTTTCTTACTTCTATGTTGTGAAGGTCATCTTCCTTTATTAAGTATTTTGTCATGTTTTTTTGTTAAATCCATGATCATGTTTCCTTTTTTTTCCACAGGATAGGTGAACTTGTAAAACTTTAATTCTCTTAAAATCCGCATAATGCTAAGTTCTTTATTCCTTGGCTTCCAAACCTAGTTTCATCTGACTCTTATTTTTTACCTCATGGTTTCTTGTAGTGCCTTATGGATTACATTGAGGATAATACATCCTTAACTTCATGGAATTTATCAACTCAATGCAATTCCATTTTCTCTAGGTCCACATAACACTATTTTTGACTTTCCACTTTTCTTCATGGTTTCCATTGATATTCCATAGAAGAATAGAATTTTTAAATCCTCCAAATACTAGGTTTTTACAATGCCACCAAATATTAGGTTTTTAATTATGAAGATGTTTATGCTTTTCCTTTTGAATTAGAAGAAGACAAAATTTCAATTAATTAAGAAACCTAAAAATTTAACTAAGTATAAATATTTAATTTGAGTTCAATACAAAAGTCAATCATTTCAACAAAACAAGTTGGATAATGTAAATCAAATGTATTTAAAGGTAGTAATTTTGATGTTATCAATATACATGAAGATCATGAAGGTCCCCATTTATATTTATTAATTTAAAAAAATTGGGGTGGAGTTATGTAATAAAAATGATAACTCAATGGGGAAAATACCACCACATATTTAGAACTCAGATCTCTATATTTTAAAAATGTTATTAAAATACTATGTATTCAAAGACATCTCTAATGTAAGCATTCCTTTCAAGAATGAGTAAGTTAATCATGTTCGGTGGTGTACTAGGTTATAACAAGGAAGAAAGAGAGTTGTGTGGGCGCAATGGGTTTATTAGCTATGTTCTTACTTGAAATTGTTGTCATTTTGGGATGAGAGGATATTTTCATAGATCACTAAATGGTTTTTCTGTTATTTTTTATTTTATTTAGGATGGTTTAAATGGATGAATTATTTGGCATTTCTCTTGTATCATCCATGTGTGCATAGTCCGACATAGATTCTTTTGGCTTGATTCATTGCCTTGTTACACTTCCAATAAAGTATCCATATCTTGATGGAGGTTTCCATAATCAAATTTCAAAGAAGTCCTCTTTTTCTATAACCATTTTTCAATGCCTTCCTTAAATGTTTAGGAACCAAGTTAACAATTTGAGGGTTTTGTCCAATGAGATCATTTAGGAACTCCTCTTTGACAACAAACAAGATCAATAAGAACAACTTTAGTTTTTACTTTATTATTCTTGAAGCTCATCGTTTTCAATGGTTAGAACCATTCTAAAATCCACTTAATACTTTGAATAATTTAATTATATTAAGGATAGCTTCATTCAAAGATACTAAGTTTCATTTTTAGATTCTTCTATCAACATTTCCTATAATATGTGTTTCAGAATTATAAACATAATCAAATCTTCAAACAAGTAAGAGTTCATTTTTATTTTACATGAATGCAAGATAGGCCAAATCCAAGAAACAACCTTAAAAAATTTAAATCAAACTATACAAAATCAAGAACAAACTATAAAAACTAATCTAAGAAAATAGGGAATGTAAGAAGGAAAGTAATCTAGAAAGTAAGAAATGCATGAAGGGAAAATAATATGTATACCTTATTTGATCATACCATTGGGACTTATGATGGGGACATAGAGAATTAATGTTATAGGAATTGATCATTGACTAGAAGTATTACTTCTTTCCCTTGTAAATCTTTCAATGTGAAAGGGTTTTGGCCTAAAATATCATCTATTTGACAATGTTGAATCCATAATGGTGAGAATTTTCTATGTTTACCTTCCATTTGAAGAATGTATAAAATTATTGCTTCAATTTTTCTTCTCCTTCCATGTAAACATACATAAATTCAAAGTATGGCAATCTAAATTTGATTGGGAAGACAATTTTTGTCCATACACCAATAAAAATGGATAATACTTTAGATATTTCTTATATCTTGTCCTATCATCCCATAGTGCATACTTTAGCAAAGAATGCCACTCTCTTGGCCTCTTTTATGATAATTTATTAAAGGAATTGAACACATTTTAGATATTTGACTTAGCCACTCCATTTCCTTGGGGATAATAATTTAATGCAAATTTTATTATTATATTATTTTCATAGGCCCATTCATTGAAATCTATAGACACAAAGACTATCCCATTGTCATAAATGAGGTAAAAAGGATAACCAAATATGGTTATGATGTTCTCCTCAAGGAATTGGATAACATCCAATGTCTCACAATTTTTAGATTATTAAATGCTTTTGATGGAGCTATGAACCAAGGGGTTGATTGGGCCCCACCCGTACAAACAAAAAAACCAACAAAAAACACACCAAACAACACCACACAAGAGCCCAACAATGGCCTAGAGGAAGGAATGACATAAAGAAGGAATTATTTCCTACCCTAAGATGGGAAATAATCTGAAATAGTTATTATCCATCCCTTCTTCCCTTTTCTTTTTGACACCTTGTACTATTTTCCCACATATATAGTAATAACCATCATAAGATTATTTTTATCTGCAGCTTTCACTCCATTTGATAAGTTTTTAGACTCACTTTGGTGAATGCCCTTGCTTTGTGCCACCTACAACTTCCTTGTTATTTGTAGCTTCTTCTGCTATTTTTTCCACCCCAATCTCATTATTCATTTTACCCGGATCTTCCTTAAATGTCATAGCTGAAACTAAATCTCAACTCGAATTTCCCCATCCTGAAGCACCCTTCTTAACATTTTTGGTATTTTTGTTAAGTGAACATGAGGCTTACAGATGACTTGGATTTGTGCGATTCAGCACTTTGAAAGGTAGATTTATCATAATCCAAAGATTGGATTCGATACAAATTCCCAAATTTCTAAGAAATATGATCTGGTAGGAATTTACTCAAATCTACTTCAACACATAATCTTACATAAGTGCACATTCCCGATTGAATTCGTTCCATGTCCTCTTTTATGAATGAGCCCAAAGCATTTCCGATATCCTCCAAGGCATACCATAGGTGCAAGGGTAAGTTGGGTAGCCTAACCAAAACCAATGTTATTGTGATTGGGTGGGTATTAGGATCAAAACCAGGGAACTTATAAGCTAGATATAAACCAATGTTTCCCCAAAACCCGGGGCCCTAAAAAAAAAAATCTCTTAATCCCCATGTTCTCTAAAATGAATAATGAATTTTTTTGAACATAATGAAACTTGAAACTTACTCGTCTAGTTCCTAACCACCCATTGATACAAGGCTAAAGAAGAGGGCCAAATTCCATTAAACGACATATGATGGCATCCTATGAAAAATACCTATAGTAAGCATCTATTGTCGAGTTTTTAGCTCCAGTTCACATGCTTCCTTAGCTAAATTGACCAAGGAATCCATATTTATATCTTGGATTCCACCATTATATCCCAACACCTCTTTCAAAGAGTTCATAAAGGGGGTGGTACCTCTGTTAAATTTATTTTTCTTCCTCTTTCCTGAGTCACTTCCTTAAAGCTGCCACCCAATCCATTTCTTCCTATAGGAGTTCCATCGACCACACATGTTACCTCTTTCCTAACATCATTTCTCTAGTTTCCTACACCTCCATTCGGGTTTGGTTTCATCCCATTCCCCTTCCCTTTTTTATTCACTGGGATTAGGGTCTTTATTTTCCATTGCATCCCTTTTTAATATCTATAATGTCTCATAATTTGTAGTGGTAATACCTTTAGTCCATTTTTGGTAAAAATTTGTGGTAGTTAGAATAAAATTATGTCCACCTGATGAATCTGGGTTGTTGAACGCAATGAAATAAAATCCCCATTGTGCAAAAGGTATGCTCTCAATATTTGGTTGCGATGGCATAACTACATGTGTTTTTTTGCTACAAATTTTTTACATTGATGATATCTTCTAACATTTACATGAGAATCCATGAATATGATTAGTTAGTAATAACTATCCTTTAAAATATTATGCGCAATTTCTCTATCTGATGGATGACCACTTTCAATCTTCTCATGAAAATTGAAAATGATATTAACAACTTCTTCTTTGGAGACGCACCTCAAATAGACACCTTCATAGTTCTTTCTATAAAGGACTTCCTTTTTGATCATGAAGTGAGAGGTATTCAACCTCAATGATCTCCTTTGTTCTCTCTTTAAATCAAGTGGACATGTTCCATACAATAGATAATGAATTATATGATTATACCATTCATATTTTAGCATATTTTCTTTGTCCAATTTTATGATATCCATCCTTGGACTAATATAGGCCATGATTTTCACCAAGAATTGATCTCTAACCATATTTTCTGGTTTGATTTCTAAATCAAATTCTTGCAATTTTTTCATCCACTTTCCCCTTCTTTCTCCCAACTCATTTTGTCCTAGCATCAACTTAATGTCTAGGTATGTAATAATTATATGTAATTTCTTCTATTTATATCACATGTAAATGTTTTCACCGATTTTACCAAGGCAAAGTCTTTCTTGTTCATCCTAGAATAGTTGATTTGGGAATCCGTTAAGGTTGTGCTCATGAATATTATTGGATTTTCACTAATTTTTAAATTTTGATTTAGCATAATGTTAATGGTATGATTAGAAACACAAGAATTCAATAAGAAATCTTTGTAAAAGTTAGGGCTGATCAAAACTGGTGCTTGGGTGATTTCTTCTTTGATTCATTGAAAATATTTTTAGCCTCCTTGGTCCATTCAAATTTTACATCCTTCTTCAACATAAAATTTAATGACCTGACAATCTCAACAAAACTAGAAATGAATTTCCTTACAAAATTAATTTTTCCAAAAAAGGTTTCAATTATTTCTTGCTATTAGGTGGACTAATTTTTGAAATACTATGAATTCTATCAGGGTCAATGGAAATACCTTATTTAGTGAGAAAGTGACCAAAAATTTACCTTTTGTTTCATAAAAATGTTATTCTCGGGATTCAATAAAGTCACATACTTCCTACACCTTTCAAGAACTTTTTGCAAATGTCCCACATGATCAAATATTTTTTAGAAAACACAGTTAGATCATCCATATAAATGATAATGCACTTACCATTAAGACCTTGAAAATATTGATCCATTTCTCTTTGAAATGATGCACTAGAATTGATTAAACCAAAGGGAATCATCTTATATGAAAATTTCCCCACTTGGTGGTGAAGGTTGTTTTGATTATATCCTCTTTGCTTACTAAAAGCTTATTATATCCTAAAAATCCATCAAGAAAATACATCATTTTATATCCATTAACAATTTGTATGACCTCATCAAGAGAAGGAAGGGGATATTTATCCTTGTTTGATAATTTAATTAGGTTTCTAAAATCTACACATAGTCTTATCTCCCCATTATTTTTTCTAACATGCACAAGGTTAGCTACCCAAGTTGAGTGTCTAACAGAAAAATAATACCAGTAGTTAATAATTTCATGACCTCTTTGTCAATAATAGGTTCTAAGAGTGGATAACCCTGTCTTTTCCTTTTCCTAAAACGTTTAAAGCCTTCTATCAAAGGTATAGTGTGGGTGATAAATCTAGGGTCAATAATTTTCAAATTGTCATAATACTATGAAATGACATCTTAGTAACTATGTAGAAACTTTTTCAACTTATCCTTCTCTACATCTAAACATGTTAGGAAAATATTCACCTATTTAGGATTCTCTATAGTGCGTAGGTTGATTTTACTATAATATTTAAGGTTTAACAACACTGCACACTTGTTGATCATGGTCAAATATTATTTCAAGAGATATCATACATTTACAAATCATATTCTCCTTCAAATTCAAAACATCATCATCATTCAAATCATCCATATCCTTCTCATCTATAATTTGAGATGAAAAAACATCAAATTTGTTCAAAAATTGCATTATTTTTTATCGAATTAAAGACATGAAAATGCTCTATGTTATCTATTAGTGAAGGAATTGGAACTTTCTCTATCATCATTTTGATGCTCCTGTAACTCTGAGTTGTCATAACCCATTAATTCTACCTTGGATAAATAGATACTTTTCTAGTTGTAGGTGAAAATGTGTGGTTATCTTTCTTGACTTGATTAAAGTACAGTATAAACAATATGTTATTATTTAATCATGTTGATTTCATTATCTAGAAGGTTAATAATGATGGCTTGATTTTACTTTGTAAGATTGCTTCTTGATCGATCTTATACTTATGTACTTATTTCATTCTGCAACTATGTGTAGTTAATTAATTTTATGATCCTATTATGGTTGACTAAATTTGTGAAGATCCTTGTTGGAAAACAAAGGTATAGTTGATAATCATGTCTTAGACCTAGGCTATTATTTTAGTATCATTATAAGAGGCCATTATATGACATTCATACTAATGTCAACTAGCTCGTAAAATGTTTACAAATCATGTCTTATCGACATAGAGTATATATATGTATATATGTATGAATGAGAGTACACAAACACACACACACACACACACACACACATATGGATATATATGTACATATATGTATATATATGTATATAGATATATACATATATAAATGTTATTTTTTTCTTATGTTAAAGACCTTAATAAGGTCGATCCATATTAACTATAGTAATGCAATGTAATATTTTTAAGGGATGGTTCGACATCCCATTGACAGAGCCCCATCCGAGATCTTATCAAGCTACAGTCGAGCCAACTTTAAAATGGGAAAAGGCCACCTCGGCCATTGCACTAGCAAGTGGAATTTTAGGGTTTTGTTTTGGTTGATCACTCAACTTTGTTGGATGGCATATAACTACCCAAATGGATGACAAAGAATAAAATCTAGTTAGAGTAAATGCCAAAGTTGGAGAATGATGGAATGGAAGGGAATTAATGTGGAGATTGGAAGGAATGTGGGACATTTTCATTGAATGAAGATTCATAGCCTTGAGTGAATTGGGAAGCTTCTTGAGGAAACTACCACCGAGCTAAGTCATTATTTAGTGTTTGATTTTTATCTCATTAGTTTTGGCTCGCCATTCAAGCTCTGCATGAAAATTTATCATGGCTAATTTTGGGACAATCTATTGGGACTCTACATGTAAAATTTAACTCTAGTTGGTTTTGAAGGAATATATAGACGAGATATGTATTTTTTTGAGCTCATGTTTTGATTTGAGGATATTTTTCTATCTATTTTTTTGTGTGAGCTTCCGAATATTTCTAGGGAGAGGAGAAAATAGATTCAGTATTTTGAAAACATTTATAGGAATGAGATTATCTCTCAGTCATCTTTATCATTTATAACATTAAAATATTTAAATGTTGAATAGAAAAAATGGTTTTTCTATCCCCTCGTTTTCTTCATCAATGATTTGGTTATGGTTTTGGTTTAGATTTAAACTTGAAAACCACGTTTGAATGTATACTAGATGTGAAGATTTTTAGTATATTATATGTACTTGTATGTAACTATTTCTTTATTTTTGTAAGGTTGAGTTATATACAAACGACATAATAGTAAGGCCATCTTATTTTTGTGAATACATGACTAGTAGTGTTACCCAGTCTGCAAATGGATGCTTGCATGTTATTGTGGGCATTGTGTAAATACTTGGGTACTATTTTTTTTTTTTTGTTAACATGTGTTGGGTGGGTTTGTTTCCATGCTTGGTACACATGTTATATATGATGACTATGTGGTTCTCATTTTTAAGCTCAAGCTTGTGAACCTATAGCTTAATGTTATTCACACCTATTCATTATTTTTGGGAAAAAAATTATGAGTGGGATGTTAATACCCAAATCAGCCTTTGGTCGGGTTCAATTTTTTCAGTGTTTTATGGTGTATTAAATGAGAATGGCCTCAAATAAAATGTTATTTGATATGGTCTTACATGTATCTAGTTACTATTTACATGGCACATATTCTAGGATTTGATTTATAAAGGATATTCATTGTTTCACTTTTAGGAAAAGCCTTACAAATATGAGTTTAAGATGGTGGCATTATAGTGATTATGTGAATCAATCACCTACTAGATTTGGGTTACGTGTTATTGTTATTAAGTGAGGCTAAGTTGATCACTCATGTCAATGGACAGTTGGGTATTTTGACATTCCCTCATGCTCATTTTTATTTCTTAAACCAATTTGTAGTCAATGAGGACTGTGCATTTCTTATTGTGAACCATTTGGTGAAGGCTTGTGATATTTTGTTTTCTTATGTTTCATTCAAACTAGTGTTTGTATGAGTATATGGAGAAGTCTGTGGACTTAGACTGATTGGTTAAGATGTTTAGCCTATCCTTAGGATTTGTCATATCCTTCTTTTGCACGCTGTAATGATTATTTTTATTTGGTTTGGTTCATATAAATTAAGGTTCATTTAATATTTTTAAGGTATTTGGATAGTTTAAGGTATTTTATGATAATTAGATACAAATGTTGAATAAACTATTAGTATAAATCAATGTATATATTATTACTTCTCTGAGAAGGAATAATGTATTTTATACGTAAATACTATTTCGATAAGTTATGGATTGATAATATTAAAGTATTGTGTTTTGATATTTTAATTATTACCTTTATCAAAATAAGACTCTTAATATTACTATTAAGATGTGACTTGAGTGATATAATACTCTTTGCTTTAAAATCAGTTATATAAATATAGAATAAAGGTTGTGCGGTTTGTATGATTGTCTCTTGATTCGTAATGTTAATATACCATGATAGTGGGAAAAAGTATGAAAGAAGAAGTACAAATTCTAATACTTTCTTAATTGTTTATAAATAACCCTCATAGGGTAAAAATGACATAGTTGATATGATTTTGGAAATTATTATTCATACTTGTGATCTGTTAGTAATATGAAATATTCTTTTAATGATTTTGAGTTAAACATCACATGTTTCTTTTAAGAATTATGAAAGAAAGGAAAAAGGATAAAAAGGGAAAATGTTAAGTTGTTATCTTAAATGAATTTTAGATTATGTTGTTTAGCTAAATTATATTCATTGAAATATTTGAGTTCTATGAATCATAAAGATAAGAGGGTTGAATTTTTCATGTCAGTTCTTTTGAACTGACGGTTGCCTAAATTTTTTTCAAATGGTGGAATTTAGATCTTATATAGCAGATGATTTTTAAATGGTTATGTTGAATTATTGTTGTTATGATTGAAATATGTATTCATTACTTGATTATTGTAAAAGTGAGTTTTTGCTTTGCTGAATAATTTGTGAAAGGCATTATGGCCTCTGAGCTTTTGTATAATTTTTGGAAAAAGGAAATAAAATTTTATATTCAAGTTTTGGATATTGTTGTAAATGATCATGGATGCTCATATAAATTATTCAATTCTTTATATCAATTAGTATATAATTGTGATTGAATTATTCAATTTGATTTCTTATGTTATGTATTGTTATAAAATTGAATAATGAACATTGAGTGATTAATACCCTTAAGTGTAATAGATTTAAATATAAAGAATGAACTAAAGCTATATGAAGGATATGAGATGCAATCTATTAAAATAAATTAATGTGGGTTATTATCTTATAGTTGTATGATTGGACTCTTGTATGATAAATGATTAATGACCATTTATTAGTTAATCATAAGTATGTAATTTTATGATTATGAATGATTGTACTACATTCAGTTGTTGAGTTCAATTAATTTGTACTTAAGCAGTTTAAATGACAATATCGTAACTTAAATAAATTAGGGACTGCATTAATAATGCGATGCATTTCATCGTAATTATATTAGGATGCTTAATGAATGTACATAAATAAACTTATGGAATTGATTAAGAATAATTATTGAAACTGGCTTATGGACCTTAGGATCAATTAATAAATGCGATGAGGTATTGCTACATTATGAAATATAAATTTGTCGTAAAACTAATTCAATGAGGTGAATAAGTTACAACAAACCTAATACATGGTACTCAAGAGCCAACTTCAGATGGATGTTGTAGTGTGGTTTTCATCGAATGACGTAGTTCATTCAATGAATACTGCCATGAATAAGTTATTCTAATTTTTCCCTCGAAACATTTATTACGTATTTTTTAATCAATAAGGAAGATGGGTTGTGCTAAGATACAAAGGTTTTCTATTTATTCCATTCTCATTCCTTTGTACTAACTTATGTTTGATATGGGAAGAAATTTATCATGTGATGATGCAAGTCGTTACGTGATCTCTTTCTCTCCCATAGGAAACCTAAGTTAGCACAACCATGCTTCATCGCAATGGATGAACAAGTCTTGTATCATGTGAGAAAATTGAATTTGATTAACTTAAGCAATTGAATCAATTCTAATAACTTAACCAAGTTACATTGTGATGGGAAATGTTTTGGAGACTAATGTGCAATATAGAAATAAAACATTAAAAACATGACTTATAAACTTTGGCCAAAGTAGTGCATGTCTTGACATTGTCATGTTCACCTAGTTCTAACTAAAGTGTGAGATGTTGGATGAGATTCAATTGATTAAACTCTAGGTATACACTTAGAGAAACACTTGTAAAATTAATGTCAAGAAGGGCACTAAAGGATAGACATTATATACAGACTCGAAAAAACATCTAATGGGGATAATTGAATCCAATTGACCCATAAATCTGCACATGATTTATCGATTTTTTATTTGAAGATTTATAATTTATAAGTTTTTTGACTTAAATGTTAGTTTATACATTTAAATCATTGAACACATATATTTAGTTTGGAAATTTAAAAAAAATCCCATAATTACGATGTCGGAAAGTGGTTGTTACATTTTTCTATAAGAGCTGAAGGTTGTATCTCTTCAACCTATTGATTCCTCACGCTAACACAAAATAAAATTATTTTCTACTAGAAAACAAGGTTAAAGCGAGAAGAAACATTATGAAAAACCAACTTGCGAATGATGAAGATGCCACAACAAATAAGTTAGACGAGATTCTCATTTCCATTCAAGACACGAGAAATAGGATGATTGTTTTGGAATAGAAAATCCTATGAAATGTTAGTGATCATGAAAGTGATGGTGAAGAATCATCACATGAGAATTGGAATTCTAAAAATAGTGATGTTACAGATCCTAATCTAGCAAATAAAAACACTAGTAATGAAAATGCTAACATAAATCTAAATGTTAATGAAGTTAACCCACCTAAGAATAAGAGGGCACATTTGGTAGTTGAACTATCAAATGATATCAAGAGGATCATCCCACCAAAGTTCAATGGTACCACCTTGGGTGATGGAGATGAGAATTGGCTCAATGAAATGGAGAAGTACTTTGTAATAAGGAACTTCTCAGAAGAAAATAAGGTAGTTTGGGGAGCCTATTAGCTCTCCAATGAGACATCCTTATGGTGGGAAAGCCAGGAAGGTTAAACTGGTAATGGATGAAAAAAATTCCGTAGGATTAGTTTAAGTTATACTTCGAAAACATTGGTTACCCTAGCTTTATTACGATAAGGAGATGTCTAAATTTCAAACATTAACATAAGGAAAAATGACAGTGATTGAGTATTGGGATAATTTTATGAATCTTCTCAAGTATGTACCTTAGTATCAAATGGATGAAAAATTTTGTATTAGAAATATATCATGGGGTTAAACATGTTGGTACCCAATTTTATGCCTCCTCGGGGCCGAGCAACATTGGTGAGTGAAATGAAATGCTTTAAGGATGCAAAACTTTTTATGTCATTTTATAGCTAGGGAATATGTTTTTCAAACTCATTTGAACCTAGCTTTGGAGGGACTGAGTGACACATACAAAGGGGATGGCCTTCCCTACTACTTTAGGCCCTACCTTTGACCTGGGTGAGATAACTCATTATGTAACCTAAAAATGTAAGGGGATGATTGAAATCTTTAGTCTCTTAGTTTCATTTTAAAAGAAAATAAGTCAGTCTGGATGATCATGGCCAATGAATGCACTATTTAAATATCGAAGTGTCATAATAAACAGTGAATATGTCACTTCAATCAAATCAGGTTACTCTAGACAACATGAAATTCCATCTGCTTTTGCATATTTATGGAAAGGGAAGTAAAACTTGCAAAGTCCCTTGGAAATTTTTATAGGAAAAAAAACAGAGATGAATTGTAGGATTTAAGAAATGGTAGGTTTATATTTTATGTGAATAGGAGATTAAAACAAGATGGGATTGACTATGACAAGTTTCTTAAAAATCCAACAGTGCCAAAAATCATTCTAGGTATAAAGGAAACTCAATTAATCAGAAACAATCCCTTGGAGAGAAGGTATGCATTCATGGAGGCCCAAGAATACATGATTTCATACAATCTTCAAGAAATTACACATGAAAGATCATGTAAATGTCTTGAAAAAATATTCACAACTCACTACCTATTATGCCTAAGATACACTCAAAGGATTACAAAAATCTTAGCAACAGAATGGACACATTATGAATTTAAAATTGTTCATAGTACTATGAAAAGAAATCTCTAATTATAATACAAACTCAATTACCAAAATACCCCCATCAAGACCAGATCTAGTGTAATTCAAAGGATCCATAAACAAAATATTGCAATAGGAAAAATAGTTGATTGGATTAAAAGTATACTACCTAAGAACAAAACATGACAAAGCTTAATGAGCATGCACACAATTTATTTTCAGATTTTAAATTTCCTTAACAAGGGAACATAAATCCTATGATCTCAATGTTTATCAATGGTTGTACACTTACAACCATCTTGACACAGGAAAATTTGAAGAAGTAAAACAACTCACAAACATCTCATTAAAATTTAGGATTCAAGAAATCACATTAATTATCTTTGTCTCTTCTAAAGCTTAGAAAATTTTAACCCCCCCTTTCATATGAGGACATGCCCTCATACTTTATACAATTCTATTGAGTCCCATCATTTCATTTTCCCCCAAAAAATATAACAAACAATTCCCCCTCATTTTTATAAGAGAATGAATCTTTGTGCCAAATATTCCTTACTCAAGTATCAATATATGATTCATGGTTATTGATCTAGGAATATTTTAAATCCTATCATGTCATGTGGAATAACTTCTAGTAACTACTTCTAGGTGTGAGTTGTGATAACCGAGGCTTCACGTCATCAATTTTTCATTTATTTAGTAGTCATTTCATATCTTAAATAATTTTTTCAATTTTGGGCCAATTGAAAAACCTTTTACTGATTTTTGATATGAAAAGTGAGTTGATTTGATATTAATCATTCTCTCTTCTTGGGAATGTGTTTTAAAACTCACACAATAATTATTTCTCCTTTTGCAATGAATGTCCCTCCATGTGATTTGCTACATCCATAAAATGACATATTTTTAATTGATGTCAGTCTATTTCACAATTACCAGTCTCTTGTGAACATCAAGAGAAAATATATCATTTAATCATGCAAGATTATGTTCACAAAGAACTTGAGCTTCATTATTGCTATAAATTCACACTATTTTATTTAGAGTTTTCTATCTTTTCTTCAAGTTTTGACGTGAGAAACTCAGTGTAATTTTTTTGTAGGATGGAGGGAATAACATTAGCACCTAGCTTAAAAGAAATTTCATCGAAACTCTACGTCAAATCTTTGACTTGTTTGGTCCATATGAGGCATTCATGTGAATTCTCTTTAATGTTGTGGATAAAATAAGAATGTGACGGGCCGATGGCTCAAGTTTTCGAGGTAGATCGGATTAGGAAGCTAATCAAGATAAATCTAGTTTTTTCTTCTTTCCAAACCATGTATTTCTACTTGTTCAAGAGGGAAAATAAAAAATTCCGAAGGATTGAAAAAATTCTTGATTTAGTGTCATCCTGTTGTGAAGAGTAATTCCACCACCACTTTTCCTTTTATTTGTAATGAAGAATTTGTTGGGAAAGAGATTCTAGTGGAGGCATATGTTCCTCATGAAGAATCCTCTACAGATGACATTCCTTCCCTCTCTCGTATGATGGATGATTTTGAACAACACCTTTCTCGCTTGGAGAAGAGGCCATCAGAGTCCTTGCCCATACAAAATCCTTGAGCACAACCATTCTATGAAGAAATGTAGAGGATGAGAATCCAGTTCCAAACACCCATGTCAATAATTTCAAGGACTTTCTGAAGTTATACCTCAAACTCTTGCAAACATTCCTCCACCATCTTCTATTTCAAAAGATATAGGAAAGAAATCCTATCACAAGGGTGGTCTAAATCTTAAGCAATAGGTGTCTTCATATGAGAATAAATTTGAATTAATTCACATTCTAGATAGCTTTAAGGCTGTAACAATGAAATCATGGATTTAAACATGTCTCGAGACTTTGTAGGAGACATTGTATTTGTTCAAGGTGTTGAGGAGTTTATGGAATTTTTTTCAAGGAAGAATAGGATTTTCGATAGGCTTCCTCCTCCTTTAAAGGAGGATTTCTTAGGATCTTTTCTTTTTCTTTCCTAGTATGATATCAAAATGTATATGGATATTTCCTAGGTTGGGGCCCTATAGAACCCCATTTTTATTTTCTTACAAATAAAAATGATTCACAATATTACAATGCATTTCATGTTTATAATAGATCTAAGTTTCTATAAAAAAAATGAAATAATATTACATTACATTAAACCATATATATATAATTGAAATCAGAATTGAGAAAGTATGTAATTGTTATGAATGAAGATAAACAAACTAAAAAATGATTTTATTTAAGAAACAAGCCTAAAATTGTTCATCATGCAATGGGATCATCATCACTTTCTTCATCATATTGTTTTTCACGTATCATATTGAGAAAATAATCAAACCGATGGAATATTTACATGATATCCTCTCCATTCGGTCATGTATGGAACTTGGTTATAAAAATTGTTTGTTTAACATATTTTCATACCCATTCATTATGACTTTTCTTTCTTTTTATTTTTGAGTCAATTCAGCAATTACATTCTCCACATGTGATGAACCTTTGAATTATATCATAAGAGAAATGTTTCTAAGAAAATTACTAATCAAAGAGTTGTACTGAATTTCTATTTATTGATCTCCATTAGTAGATGTTTCTTTATCGGACATTATTTTTCTCAACCTTATTTATATATCATCAACATAATCCAACACTTTATCCTTCATTGTTTTCAATTTCTCCCTAACCTAGTTTAGATTCTCTAGTCTGAGTTTTATTAAATCTTCATGCATGTACTAAAATTCTCTCTCCTCAGATGGTATAATCCCTTCTTTATTTACAAGGTATTCATTAAGTTGAGTTATGGATTCAAGTTTTGGAATGATTCCTTCCCAATAATGTAATTTTTGATGAGAAAATTTTAGGAGTGGACAAATATTTGAATTCCTTGCCAATGCTCTGGGAATCTAAGTCCCTCTACTTAAGCGATGCATTTGTCATGTATGCATGCGCGAAAGTGTGGATTTATATGATGGCCTTTTGGCCGAGGATCCACGAGGGGCACTCTACTAACCCCGTAGAAAATGCTTGCGATTATCTGCATGGAGAGAATTTTCCATGAAGGTGGGAAAGGGAGTGAGAAAAGAGGTAGGAGAACTACTGTGGTAGGTATAAAATTAGATTCCTACACGCACTAGTTAGAAACTTTAACACATGCATTTATGAGAAGAAACAACCCTACAAATGGCAACAAGATGAGATAAGATTATGAACTCAAAGTTTCTAAAATCTCCTCATCAAAGAGACTACCAAATACTTATTCTTGTATTGATGCTTGAGAAAAAGTTGTGCATAATGTGGGAATGGAATAAATTTGAGAATGGAGGAAACTAGAAGAAACATAGCCTTCTCCTTTTCTTTCTCTATGTACAATGCACTCCCGAGTTTATAATATTAATTGCCAACCCTTTACAATGGCATGAAAAAGCCATTAAATATCTTGTAAGAAATGGTTACAACTTCTTCTTTGTTAGCGAGAAATGGTTTACAATATTTTAAATCATCCATGTCTATTTAGATTCTTGATTCGAGAAGAAACACTAATGGTGAGAAAAACCAGACTTTCCATTATGCGGTCATTACACTCATTTTGTAACTTTGAATTTGGAATGCTCATCTTACATTTGAAACTTTAAACTAGAGTCATCCGCATGGGAGAAATTTACTAGAGTGGGCATGGAGGATGCCTTTTGCATTTTGGAACATTTTGGCCCACTCACCCACTTTTGATATGGTATCGACACATGCCCTCACTTGAGTGGAGACGAGTTGTGGGCCACTTTTATAATTTTACCTTTTTTTTCAATGTGGGCTTAAAAACAAAAATTGCTCCGCCAACCTACCAACCTACTTTGACCTTCGATGTAGACTTAATATTTGAATTTTTCCTCATGGCATGGGTGGGGCTATGGGTCACTTATTAACTTTAAGCCCCTTTAATGAAAATAAGGCTCAAATTCTCAAATCTCCCCGATGACCCACTTCCCTAACTTGACTTTCTATTCGGCTTAATATTTGACATTCTCCCTTATAACATGATCGGGATGCATGCCACTTTATGCCTTTTAGCCCTTTTACAAAAAATTCTCAAAACCTCAAATCTCCCCGCCGACCCACTTCCTCACTTTGACTTTTAATGCAGGCTCAACATTTGACTTTTCTTCATAGCATGATCGGGGTTCTTTGTTAGGAAATAAGGGATAAAATATGTGGAATAATCCCTCACATAATCGCAATAGTAGAAACTAATATACATAAATTATTACAGATCTAAAATAAAAGTATAGAATAAAATAACACAACACAAAGAGATAGTATTTAACATGGTTCACCCAATTTGGGCTACGTCCACCAAGAATCACTTGCTCATATTTTATTATAAGCCACCACTCTCTCAATAAAATACCTAGATCTATTTTGAGCTATGCTCAACAAACTCTATAGAATTCACACCTAAATTCAAAACACATCTGCAATGTTACATTATCCCTACCATATGCACAAAACCATATAAATAGACAACTACTTAAGAAATTTTACAAAACCATGGGTATCAAAACCATGGGCCAAAACCGTCCCATAAACCTATGGGTCAAAAATCCCACCCATATGAGAAAAGTGCATTTCCCAAAGTATATTGGGCATGGTTTAAGGTCAAATGTTTTTTTTTTTTTTTTTTTTAATTGGGCTGCGTCCCACGAACCCCTACTACTAGGGGTTTCTACCCCTGGACCCCACTCGGGGCGAACCTAGCCCCAAACCTCGGTGATACAACTGTGGAAAGTGTATAGTACTCTTAGTGTACAGTCTTCAACACTTCCTCACATGAAAACAAGCTCCACAACCTAACAATATCCCACTTGGAGACTAGTTTTCCTCTAAGCAAGCTTCTTAACCCTTCACTAGTTTTCGTGAAGACCAACCAAAGCTGAACATAGCTTAATTTTTTCCCTTGTGACCACCATGGTCATCATGTCTATAGGATTCAAGGACTGGTATGAATATCCTCTAGCTTCAACTTCTCTTCCTCCAAAGCTTTCTGATGAAATGGTATCTTAACTATATATACTTCGTCCCAGAGTGGAAAGAAAAGTTCTTAGCTAGGTGTATAGCACTCGACTATCACTATGAAGATTTCCTTCCTCATGATTATGCCCCAACTCCCCAAGGAATTATTGTAACCAAATCATTTCTTTGTTTTCCTCTGTGGTAGCAACATACTCACCTCTGTGGTTGATAAATCCACCACTTACAAGTCGTGAAATCTAGCTCACTGATGTCCCACCTATAGTGTAAACATAACATGTCATGCTCCTCCTGTTGTATACATCTCTAGCCATATCTGAATCTACATAACCACATAAAGTGGTGTCTGATCCACTAAAGCACAAAATTTTTCCATGGTCCCTCTCAAATATCGAAGGATCCACTTTCTGCCTGTCGTGATCTCTACCTAGATCACTCATAAATCTACTCACTACTCCCACTACATGGGCAATATCAATCCTTGTGCACACCATGGCATACATCAAACTACCAACTACTGATGAGTAAGGTATCTTGGACATATGGTTTCTCTCCTGCTCTATCTTCAGACACTACTCCTTTGATAACTAAAAATGGCCTGCCAAAGGAGTCCCAACCGGTTTGTAATCCTGCATATTAAACCTCTCCAAGAATTTCTTAATGTACTCTTCCTAAGATAAATTCAACTTTTTTTCCTTCCTATCTTGAGATATCCTCATACCAAGGATTTGTTTGGCTACCCTGAAACCCTTCATAGCAAAGGATTCATTTAGCTACTTCTTGGGTACTTTTATTTCCTACATGTTTTTACCTACAACCAACATGTCATCTACATATAGAAATAGGATAATATAATTTCCATCCTCAAATTTCTTTGTATACTTGTAGTGGTCAAAATGACATCTAATATAACCTTGATCCATCATGAAGCTATCAAATTATTTTCTTATACCATTGACATAGAGATTGTTTCAAGCCATATAATCTCTTCTTCAATTTGTACACCATCTCCTCTTTACCTTTGATCTCATAGCCCTATGGTTGCTGCATATATAGTTCCTCCTCTAAATCAACATGGAGAAATGCGCCTTTACATCAAGTTGTTCTAAGTGCAAGTATTCGAGAGCCTTATGCTCCTCATCCGTGGCTTACTCCCACTTCTTCTTGGCATCTACCTACATTACTTCATCAAATCTCTCTGCTCTCCTATATCGGTGAGTAATAAATAATAAAGAGAAGGAGAAAAATGTTCAGGCTCTCTTCTTACCCTAGAAGACCTCATCAATATAGGAGTTTGGGGTTCCTATTAAGGAGGTTCCTGAACTGATTCATGTGTCACTTTCCCGTCTGGAAGATCCTCTACCACTGCATATTCTTTCTTGGATTCTTCCCTATTTTCCTACAACTGCTACTTATACATGACTTTCTCATTAAATACCACATCCCTAGATCAAATGTTTTTCTTGTCCTTAATACTCCAACATTTATATCCAAATTCATCACCGCCATAACCAATGAAAGTACATTTTTCTGACTTAGCCTCTAGCTTGGTACTATCATCCTTGTCTATATTGACAAACACCTCACATCCAAAGACTCTAAGAAATGAATAATCAACTTTCTTACCATAACAAGCCTCTTCAGTATGCCTCCATCTAAGGCACTTGAGGGTCCTCTGTTTATCAAGTACATAGCATGTGCTCACTACTTCTACCCCCAAAAAGAGGCAATATTACACGTAACCTCATGCTCCTAGCACATTCTATTATTGTTCTGTTCATCCTTTCTAACATCCCATTTTGTTGCAGAGTTCTTGGAACCATCTTTTGCCTATGGATTTTATTCTTAGAATAGTAATCATCAAATTCATTACTGTAATAGTTCCCTCCATTATTTGAACTAAGACATTTTAGCTTAAGACCTATTTCATTCTCTACCAAGGCTTTCCATTTAACAAAAGTGTCAAATACATCAGATTTGTTTCTAATACAATAAACCCAAATTTTCCTTGTTGCATCATCAATAAAAGTAACATAATAACTTGAACACCCAAGAGATGATATCTAAGCCAGCCCCACACATTAAAATGTATAATATCTAACTTACTCTCTTTCTTTGTAGGTCCAACCTTGAGAAACCTTACTTCTATTTTCCATAGATTTAGTCCTCATGAAACTCCAAACCTATTTCTCGTATATCTAGGTAAATCCTTCTTTATGATCTCCATGCCTTTATGGCTCATCCGATCAATCCTATAGTGCCAAAATTTTCTATCTACTTCTAAAGACACAAGATTATAAACATTAGTGTTATAAGTGGTTAAATACAAGGTTCCAACCTTCTTACCTCTTGTTACCACAAGATCACCCTTTGTAACCTTCCAAGAGTTTGTTGTAAATATCACAAGATCAATCATCACTTCCAAACTTCCTTGCCAATATCAAATTTTTTCTTAATATAGGCACATGTCGACATCCTTCAATAGCCAAGTATTTCCATTTTGTGTCTTAACCTAAACATAACCTTTTCCAACTATGCTAAAGGGCTCATCATCACCAATAAAAACATGCCCAAAATCTCCTTGGACATAATCAATAAAATAATGCCTATATGGAGTAGCATGGAAAGAAGCCCCAAATCTAAAACCCAAGATTCAGTAATATTGTGCAAAGAAAGAATCAAAGCATCTTGACATATATTACCCATTGCCACATTTTCCTCCTTGTTTTCTTCCTATTGTTTCTTCTTATCCCAAAGCTCCCAACAGTCCTTCTTTACATGCCCAGACTTTCCATAGTGCCAACATACTATCTTGCTTTTGGATTTTGACCTTGTCGATCCTTTGATTTTCCACGACTTCCTCTATTCTTCTGTCTCCCTCTAGTTTTCACTGTTAAAGCATTCCCTGGAGTAGAAGATTCACGAAAGCTTTTTCTTTGCATTTCCTCACTTATATTCACCCCTACAACATCCTCAAACTTAAACTTTGAGTTAGCTAGAACCGAGTTTCTTACCACCATTACCAGGCTATTCTAACTCTCAGGTAAAGAGTACAGAACTAATAAATCCCTAACTTCTTCATAAAATTATATTGTAACCGAAGCTAGCATATTTACAACCGTATTAAAATCATTTAAATGATCTGCTACTTAACCATTCTTAGACATTTTCATATTAAACAACTTTTCATTAAATATATCTTATTAGAGGTAGAGGGTTTTTCATACAACTTCCTAATGCATCCAGCAGTTCTTTTGTAGTCTTTTCCTTTGAAACATTAAATAATACCGAAGATGCAAGACATAGCTGGATTATCCCAAGTGCCTTCCTATTTATCAAATCCCATTCCACATTTGTCATGCTTGAGGGTTTGTTCACCTTCTCAGATAGTGGAATATAAAGATCCTTCGATAAAGGTAATCTTCCATTTGCATCTTCCAAGACTAAAATTCTGCCCATTGAATTTATCAACCCTAGATCTTTCATCATCTCGTCATGTAACACCCTCGACAATTGTTATATTCCTCCTTTGCATTTAAAGTGTTGACATGTGATTTTCTTCTAAAGATGTGTTCTTTTGATTATTGAAGATCATGCTTGATATGGATAAATATTTTCTGTTCTTAAGATCATTATACTAGAATGGAATGGCTTCCTTAAATCCATTTTTCACTTCTTGTAGGTGAGTTGCAATCTGGTTTAGGAGTTGCAAACTTACCTCTTTATCTGACTCATCCTTGGATCAATTTTAGTGATCTAAGGAATGTTTTAAACCTTCTCAGTTGAATGAATGGTAAATTGACATTCCATAATTGAGGGACATGGTGGACTAAAATTTGTTATTACAAGTTCTTTAATCTTGTGTGAACATGTTTCTATTTAGTTGTATGTTGTGCTTAGGTCCTTGGAGATTGATCTTGGTAGTACATTGCTGATGTAAATGAAATACAACTTGTTCATGACATAGGAAGGATTCAAAATCCTAAAACTAAAGGATTATCCTATGGAATCCTAAGTTGGTTAAGAATATTTACTACCTAGCTATGTTACTTAATTGATTTTTTTCTAACCTAAGCCTTGTGCTAAGGGAATATGGAAAGGTTTCTAGGCTATCTAAATTAACCTAAAACCTAATGCTATAAGGTTATGAGATGATCTAACCTAATGTTGGAATTACCTAAGGTAATGTGTTAAGGCCTAAGGTAATTATTCCTAAACTAACCTAAGTTTTAAGGGATCTATCCTAAGCTATTTAAATGGGAACCTAAATGGGTCGCATACCTCTAAGGTGACGGTTCCAATGGCATTGAATTGTTGATAAGGTTCTTAAAGGCATTAAGTACTACCAGTTTTTGTAGGGGCTAGTTGATTTGGTGGAGGCTTATGTGGAAGCTCCACTAAAGATGGAATTGCATGTTAAATGGGAATTGGCATTTACCAGATTTGGGAGGCGGTGGCAAGGAGAGTTGAGTGGGAAAATTGGAATTAATGAAATTAATTGGCCTCATTTTTTTCACAAACCATCTAGGAAACTTGGAAGGCAGGTTTGTGGGAGGTTGTTGGTTTTGCATGCTTTTTGGATTTTTCTCTTGCATGAATAAAATTGGTTCTTGAACCAGCAGGTTTGACTTGCACTTCATTGCTATTTTTAACTCACCTAGTCTAGTTTCAATCATGGGTAGGTATATGAGGCATGCTAAGGAAATTTGTTGGTTGGTTGATCTTTCATGGAGGATAAAAGGAGTTGGAAGCTCGTCTGGAAGTCTCCTTCGATTTGGTAGAAGAACTATCAAGAATGATAGGCTCTAACCATTAATATATCTTGCTTTCTTCTAAATGTTTCATTAAAATGACTCTGCTCTTATGAGATTCTTGGCTTGCATGTTTTATCTGGTTATTTGCTTGCTTTGGGTTTTATAATCTCTAGAAATTTGGGTATGAATCCATGGAAAATTAATGATAAGTGTTGGAAACTTTCTTGGTATGTGTTAATTAGCGAGACATGCATGAGAAACTTGTTACTGTAGCTCTGCTTGTCATTTCTTGAACCATTATTCAAAGAGTTGTGTTTTTAACTAACCTTCATTGTTGTTTATTTGGTTATGAGTTTTGGGAACCTTGAATCCCGTCTGATCTTACATTTGAGCTCGTGTTTTGTTTGAGCTTGAGCTTGTATTTGAGCTCATGTTTTGGTTTGAGCTAGAGCTTGTATTTGAGCTCGTGTTTTTTTTGAGCTAGAGCTTGTATTCAGTTTATGTTTTGCTTGAGCTTGAGCTTGTATTTGAGCGGGTGTTTCATTTGAGCCTATATTCGAGTTCATGTGTAGTTTAAGCTTGATTCGGGGTTAGTGTTTTGTTAAGAATTTGGGTTGGAGGTTCTTGTTACTCTGAAACCGTGTTTGGATTCTCGAGTAATCTTGGACTGTTGTTTTAAGTCCATATGTACCTCTATACTCGTGTTTATTCTTGTGTTATTCTAGACTGTTAATGGAAGTTCATAATTTACATAGTAATCATATTTTATGAATAGTTCGAACTCTGGTTAGGAGCTCATGTTTCATTTTGAGCTGGTATGAGTTTTCTTTGTTTGAAATACAAACTGGAATGGGAATTTGTGGTTGCCCTGAACCTATGAATATCTACTTGAATGGTTCTGAACTCTTCTATGAGAAACTTGTGTTTCATTTTGAGTTGGAAATAGGGTTTCTTGTTTACGCTATAAACTAGTTAAGGTTGTTCATATTATATTCTGACTTGTATCATAATATTTGTATATATCTGTGCTCACATTTGAGACTTTTGATTTGGCACTGTACATGTAATTTGATACACGTTTTAGAATTTTTAATTGAACGACATGTATTAGCTCACGTTACAGGTATTTTTGAGTTGGTTTTAAATTGTATTCTAGTTGAAAGCTTATAACTCCTTTAATGCAAACTGCTTACTCTAGGTAATTCTGGGTAAGTAGTATGACTGAGTTGTTTGAATATCTCTTGGAGATTTAACTGGAACACTTTCATTTGATATTGGATTAGAACTTCTTTTATAAACGAGTTTTGTACCAGTGCTTAGAGATTGTAGTGGAAGGATTACTTAACTCTGTTTAGTTTGATTATTAGTTCTAAAGGAATTATGACCCACTTACTCTTAAGTACAAAGTTGTGGGGGAATTTTAAAGAAACTTCAATTTTGAGTTTGAGTATACTCTCGAACTGGTTTAGTTTAAGGTATTAGGTCTTCTATTCTTATTGGGATCAATAAGTGAATACTTGAGTCTCTTAAAAGAAAAAGGAAATTGAGAATCCTTAGGGACAGAGTGTTGTTTTTGAACTTTACTATTTATGTGGATCTTAACTGAAATTGGAACTCATGCTTTTTATTGATAAGGACTATAAGGGAGACTTGCAGTACGTTTTCCTTACAATGTGTTGGTTTGTTCTCTCTTCTGGGAACTAGTATATGAGCTTATCATTTGGATTAGAAAAGGGAATTTTGTTGTTAAGTGTAGAGAAATGATTAAGGATTGAATCAAATGCTGATAAGATTCCTTTTCTAACCTATTGGGATTAGTTCATTTGATTGAACCCTTCTATTACTAGTTCCCTTGTGAAAGGGAGATTTATTATAATTGTTTAATCTTCCTTGTTCATATCATTTGTTGAAGTGATGTAGGAAGAGATTTGATGTTTTAGTTTTTTTGAACAAAAAATATAATCTTGTTCTTTGAGACTGTTTAAATTTTATATTCCTTCTTAGATTGATAGGGATTATGTTATGATTAAAATCTTAAATGTTTAATTGAAAGGTAGTTGTCCTTTAAAAAAATAGTTAAATTCATGTTATGAACCTGGATCTATTTTAAGATGTTTTGAGTTAGGCATAGTCTGGAATTGTTATCCTTCTTCCTTGCTTAGGAGCTAGATGAATTTTCCTAATGAGAACTATGATGTAAACCCTTTCTTTGTCTCATAGTAAAGTTAAATGTTGTATTATATTATGGTAGAATTGAGAACAATAAGATGTTTTGTTCTATTGTTTTTTTAAAGGTAATTGATAGGATAAATCAAACTTTAATTTTGTAAGGTAGATATTGTGGATTATATTATGTTCTTCTCTTAGAAGTGAATTTAGATGGGTTAATGTACTTCTTTTCTAATTGTTACTACTTACTAATATGTATGATATATTAATTGTTTCATTAAAGCATAGTTGTTTTAATGGAACAATTAGTGGAATGCACTTTGTTTTAAGGCTTAGTGCTTATCATGCTCAGTTCATTGAACTGACCCATGCTAGTAATTTTTACAGATGGACTTCGTAAGTGATAAAAGAAGGCAAAACTTATATGATGCATTAGTTGATTTAAGTTTGATTCTTTGTGAAGAATTTTGATTCGTTCTTGAAATTGTATTGAAAAAGAAAAGTAGTATTCTTTTTAGAATGAAGGAGGTTTTTATGCAATATGCCTAAAATGCATAAGTCTTGCAAATGTATAAGTTATAAAGATGAACTTAAAGTTGAGAATTTACTTGTTTTGGTGTGTAAATTATCTTGTACTTGTATGAAAGAGATGGATTTCTATCTTGTTGATATTCTTCATATTATTTATATGCTTAATTGGTTATCTTTTAATAAGTTGGATAAAGGGATTTAGTTCAATTTTCCTAATTAAGATGCAACTTGTTAAGTTGCAGAATATGATGTTCTTTATCTAAACTATATAACATAGTAATGTAATGTGTGATGAACATACATTAAGAAATATGGATATTGGGTAGGATATACCCTAACACTTAAACATGTAGATAAAGACTCTTTCTCTTTCTTAATTGAATATAAACCAAAAAGGTTTGGAAATATGATTACAATTTATTAGACTTCATTTTGTATGAAGTCTACTTTAAATTGGATATATTCGAGGTTGAACCTTTCTAAAAGTTATTGTACTTTTTAAATGAAACTTATGATAATGTTGTTCAGTTGCGGTTAATTGGTAGTTTAACTAAGAAATCAAACATTAAAAACAACCATAAGTATAAAAAAATTTCTTCATGGACTAAATGAAGCAAATTTAGGAAAGAATTTATTGAGTGTTGGATTAGGGTTTGGCAGGGTTGTTGTAATCAAGAAATAATTCAAACTAATAATGTATTAACAATCTCCTTGGGGGTATGTACATCTCGATGAGGTAGTTTCTGTAGGATGTTGGCACACACCAACTGTAGGGTTGTACTTTTGAGAAGGCTTGGGTCTTCTCGAGAATACAATGTTGTAGTTGACATGTGGCATCACCCTTCCGCATTAATCATCTAGATCTACACACAATAGGAAATCGACTTGAACTTAGTTTCTCTTTAGGTCTGGATAGGAGCATATTTAGGATATGAATTAGCTTCTAATGGCTCAGGGTACGTTGGCACATCCGGTCGACTTAGGTCAACCAAGTATGCCCATTTACCCTAAGCCATTGTGAGCATCTTCCTATAATAGGTTATGTTCCTATCTAGGGTTAGGGTTAGTCCTGGAATAAGTGGACTGATGATAGTTAGTAAATACCAATCATGATAATAGAGGAGTGAGGTGAAGGACGTATTCCGATATGATGAGTATGTCATCTAGGAATAGTGACATACATAGTATGTTATAAATATTTGGCCAAAGTATCGCAGTTTTTGGTTACATTGTCCTATGTCACCTAGTTTCAAGTAATGTGATGTCATATGAAAATTGGTAACAAATATTTAGATAGGTTCTTTAAACATATCACTCAAGACTTGGAATAGGGTAAGAAAACAATGTATACGTAGTATACGACAAGTATTTAATACTTTGAAGTTAAATAGGAATAGATCGGTAGAGTAGGCCGAGTCATAGAATGAATAGATTAGTGTAACACGAGTCATTCATAGCTGCATATGGTTATCTATTATGAGATTGATTTGCATTAAATATGTGTTCTAAATAATGTTTTATTTACAATGGGATAAAAAAATACAAATTCCCTTGTTTGTAAAGTCTTAAATCGGGAATGTTACATCTTGATATCGAGTCAAGGTTACGAGATATTTGACCTATTGTGTCCATAATCTAATGAAACTTAAATTTTTTTATAACAGAAAATGGTGAGAACAAGAGGAAACATTGCAAATAACCCTCCACCTTAGGAAGGAATAGTAAATACCCGAAAAATCGATGAGATCCTTGCTACTTTGTTAGACACAAGAGATTGTTTGGTTGTGCTTGAACAACAAGTAATGGGTAATGAGGAGGAGGAAGAAGATGATAACAATAATCAACCACCTCTAGGGGACAACGCCAATGTAGGTGTTGAAAATAACAATGTTAACATACCTAGGCTAGCAGAGAACTCACTAATGACATAAAAAGGATAAGTCCACCCAAGTTTGGTGGCACCACATTAGGATATGGGCCCGAGAACTGGCTCAGTGAAATGAAGAAATACTTTGCAATAATAAATTTCTCAGAAGAAACAAAGGTGATATGGGGAGCATATCAACTTTCTCATGAAGCATATTCATGGTGGGACAACCGCAAGGATGATTTGAACATTGATGAATCTAATATCACATGGGACCGATTTAAAGGTTACTTTAGGCAACGATGGATGCCACAACTCTACTATGATAAGAAAATGACTGAATTTCAAAACTTAGCTCAAGGAAAGGTAATTGTGGCGAGTATTGGGAGTGATTTACAAAACTCCTCAAGTATGTGCCTTAATACCAAAATGAAAATAAGTTTAGGATACGAAATTCATCATGGGATTGAAACCCATTATAGGAGATAAGTGGATGTTTACAACCCAACCAAAATGGAAGGGGTTATTGAAAAAGCCATAAGGCAGGAATAGAAATTAAAGGAAATTTTTTCTCACAAGGAGGAAGTAAGGAAGAAGAATCCCAACTCCTCTTCATCATATCTTACACCTAGGAAAGGGTCATGCAAGAAATTTAGAATGAAAAGTAATTTTTCATCTGATACAAATAAGAAAGAAACAACAAACAAGTTTGTTAGTAATGCACGGAACAACTTTGCCAAGAACAATAATAACAGACACAAAAAAGTCCTATGGGGGTCAAAATGATAACTCTAAGGCTAGAAATAAACTGAGCCTAGGAAGGGACCTATATGAGGCTGTTATAAGTATGGAAAAATCATTACACAAATCAATGTCCTTTAAATAAGGATGATTGTACTCAAGAAACATAAGATACACGCTGCAAAGAGCGATGGTGACAAGTGCTAAGAAATAGGCCACACCCATAGAATTTTCGGGTAAGTTATTTGGCTTACCAATAACTATTATTTTTGATACTAGAGCTACTAAATGTTTTATTTCTAGTAACATAGCATCAAAATTAAAAAGAAAAGCTGGAAACATGGATAAAACATGGAATGTACAGTATGGGAATAATGTTGTTCATATGGTTAATATGTGTCTTTTTGGAGCAATCCTTGACTTACCTAACTTTTCCACTGAGGTTGATCTTTATGTTGCACCCTTGGGGTCTTATGATGTAATCATAGGTGTTAATTTGTTAACAGAACATAAGGCTAAAGTGGACTATTTTGAAAAACACATTAGTTATTCAGACGACCTATAAAAAATAGAAGAGATTTAGGGTGTGAAACATGATATTTCTGTTAGAAAACTATCAGTTATGCAACTTAAAAAGGCCAAAAATAAAGGATGTACCTTATATGCAGTAAAAATTACTGAATCAACAAAAGAGAGCAGCGATATTATGGAACGATATCTGATGTTACAATAATTCAGTGATATATTTCCAGAAGAATTGCCAGTTCTTCCACCTAAAAGGGAATTTGATTTCATGATTGAGATCAAGCCTGAAACTGAACCTATTTCTAAAGCACTGTATCTAATGACTACTATAGAATCAGTAGAGCTTAAGGCTCAGTTGCATGAACTTTTGTCTCAAGGTTTGATCAAACCAAGTGTTTCACCTTGGGGAGCACCCGTAAGTTTTGTGAAAAAAAGATAAAACACTTAGATTATGCATTGATTACATGTAATGTTAACACAAGGCAACAATAAAGCATATATATCCACTCCTAGGATTGATGATTTATTTGATCGGATGCGTGGAGCATTGGTATATTCCAAGATAGATATTTGATCTGGATATCATCAACTATGAATTAAGGATGAGGATATTCATAACACAGATTTCAGAACAAGGTATGGACATTATGAGTTCACGGTTTTACCTTTTGGATTGACAAATGCACCTGCAGCTTTTATGAACTTAATGAATAATATCTTTCAAGAATACTTGGACAAATTTGTGCTTGTATTCTTGGATGACATTCTCATATATTCTAAAAGAAATGAGGAGCATCGTGAGCATTTGAAAATAGTTTTAGAAATTTTGAGAAAGAGACGGTTGTTTGGTAAGTTGTTCAAATGTTCTTTCTATGACACAGAAGTCCACTATTTGGGTCATGTTATAAGTAAAGATGGGATTGTTGTAGATCCTTCAAAAATTACAGCTATAACAGAATGGCCTACACCAAAGAATGTACATGAAGTTAGAAGATTCATGGGACTTGTTGGCTACTATAGGAAATTTGTAAAAGATTTTTCTAAGATAGCTACACCAATAACTTCCTTACAGAAGAAAGATAAAAAGTTTGTTTGGAGTGAGAAATGTGAAATTACATTTAAAACCTTGAAGGAACAGTTAACTTCAACACCTATTCTTACAGTACCAGATCCTAATGGATATTTTATGGTGGTAACTGATGCATCCGGTGAAGGTCTAGGAGGTATTTTGTTACAAAGTGGTCATGTCATAGCATATGAAAGTAGGAAACTTAAGTTACATGAGTTGAATTATGCTCCACATGATTTAGAGCTTACTACCATTATTCATGTACTATAAGTTTGGAGGCATTACCTTCTTGGTAAGCCTTTTGAATTGAAAACCAATCACCTTGGACTAAAGTATATCTTCACTTAGCCAAATCTTAATGCAAGACAACAAAGGTGGTTGGATTTTTTGTCTCAATATGATTTTGACATCAGTTATATAAAGGGTAAATAAAATAGAGTGGCTAATGCTCTAAGTCATAGGAAGCACATTTCTGCTCTTATAACGTTAAGAAATCAGTTTAAGGATGAAGTAAAAAGTGTTATGGAATTTGATTCTTACTCTCAGCAAGTAAAAGCAGCACTTGCTATAGATTCGAATGATTCGAGGTATAAAGGTTTTTGCTTTGATAAAGAAGGAATCTTATGATTTGAAAATAGAGTCTATGTACCTTTGCTAAATAATTTGAGAAAGAAATTGTTAGCAGAATTTCATAATTCACCTTTTTTTAGACACCCTGGCATTACAAAAATGTTTGTTGATATAAAACAACAATATTTTTGGAAAGGAATGAAAAAGGATGTTCTAAACTTTGTGACACATTGTCTTGAGTGCCAACATGTTAAGGCGAACATATGCACCCAGCTGGTTTGTTGTATCCTCATAGCATACCGTAGTACAAATGGCAAGTAATAAACATGAATCTTTTGCAAGTGTTAACTATGTCAAGAAATAAGCATGATGTTATATTAGTAGTTGTGGATAAACTAGCAAAGGTAGCACATTTTATTGTTGGAAATATGAAGGACGATTCTCCTATTTTGGAAAGAAAATTTGTACATGAAAATTTCATATTACATGGATTACCTAAGTTAACAATTTCAGATAGAGATCCTAGAATGACATCAAGATTTTGGCAAACACTTAATGTAGCTTTAGGAACTAAGCTAAATTTCAGTTCTGCATATCATCCAGAAATAGATGGGTAGACTGAAAGAGTAAATCAAGTTTTAGAAGATATGTTACGAATGTATTGCATGGATCAAAAATATAAGTGGGAAGATTATCTTCCATTAGTTGAATTCACATACAATAATCCATAGTATGCTTCTCTTAAGATGGCACCTTTCGAGGCATTATATGGAAGAAAATGCAAAACCCTTGTTAGTTGGGATAGCATAGAGGATAGAGAGGTAATTGGACCTAAAATTCTTACTGAAATGGAACAAAAAGTTAAATTGATTCATGAATTCTTGAAAGAAGCAGCAGATAGGTAAAAGAGTTACGCTAACTTAAAGAGGGTTGATAGGAAATTTGAACTTGGTGAGAAAGTCTTTCTTTGGGTTAAACTGAAAAAGAGTTCTATAACTTTTGGCAAGGCTGCCAAGTTATCACCTTATTATGTGGGACCTTTTGAGATAGTTGAAGTAATCAACCCTGTAGCTTATCATTTAGCATTACCTTTTGCTTTATCAAAAATGCATGATGTTTTCCATATTTCTTTTCTTAAGAAATATGTTTCAGATTTATCACACGTGTTAAATTGGAATTCCTTGCAGGTCCAGGACCCAGGAATAATTGTGGTTAAACCCATACGAGTGCTTGAAACTCACCAATTGCATTTGAGAAATCAAGAAATAATTCAATGTAAAGTCCAGTGGGATCACTTTAACAAATATAGTGCAACTTGGGAAAACCTAAAGGATATGAAAATATCTTTTCCATATCTATTTGAACAGAATTGATTCTCGTAGACCGTTAACTTTTTTTTATTTTTCTTCTGTATATGACTATAAGTATGCCAGTTTTGGGCAAATATTTATATGAATTGAATAAATAGCTATTTAATGCTGATTTCGGAAATATAAGTTTTTGATATATTTGACTTATGGTAAGAGAAGTGAATGAATTGATTATCATTGATATAAATTGTTAAAATGAGGTAATCATCGGGATGATGATTATTTTTAGGAGGGAAGCATGTAACACCCTTGACAATTTTTATATTCCTCCTTTACATTTCAAGTGTTGACATGTGATTTTATTCTAAAGATGTTTTCTTTTAATTTTTGGAGATCATGCTTGATATGGATAAATATTTTCTGCTCTTAATATCATTAGATGGAATGGAATGGCTTCCTTGAATCCATTTTTCACTTCTTGTAGGTGAGTTGCAATCTAGTTTAGGAGTTGCAAACTTACCTCTTTATCTAACTCATCACTGGATCAATTTCATTCATCCCAGGAATGTTTTAAACCTTCTCGAGTTGAATGAATGGTAAATTTACATTCCATAATTGAGGGACACGGTGGACTAAAATTTGTTATTACAAGTTCTTTAATCTTGTTTGAACGTGTTTTTATTTAGTTGTATGTTGTGCTTAGGTCCTTGGAGATTGATCTTGGCAGTACATTGCTGACATAAATGAAATATAGCCTATTCATGACATAGGAAGGATTTGGAATCCTAAAACTAAAGGATTATCCTATGGAATCCTAAGCTGGGTAAGAATATTTACTACCTAGCTATGTTACTTAATTGAATTTTTCTTACCTAATCCTTGTGCTAAGGGAATATGGAAAGGTTGTTAGGCTATCTAAATTAACCTAAAACCTAATGCTATAAGGTTATGAGATGATCTAACCTAATGTTGGAATTACCTAAGGTAATGTGTTAAGGCCTAAGGTAATTATTCCTAAACTAACCTAAGTTTTAAGGGATCTATCCTAAGCTATTTAAATGGGAACCTAAAAGGGTCGCATACCTCTAAGGTGACGGTTCCAATGGCATTGAATTGTTGATAAGGTTCTTAAAGGCATTAAGTACTCTTTTGGTTTTGGCGGAGCTAGTTGATTTGGCGGAGACTTATTTGGAAGCTGTTATCCAAAATAAGCCCCTGCTTATTTTGGCTAACTTCCCTTCATCCTTCCTTCTTTTGTGCCTCAGTTAAATTTTTCCATTTTTTAGGCACTCAAAATTATCTTGAAATGGCTTCATCAGATAGAGAATTTTCTCACCTTTCAAGAAAGGTAAAATTTTCCTTCTAACTCCTTATATTTTGCAAGTTATGGATTGGTAGAGTTTTTGAGGGAAAATTTCTTTGGGAAGGTATGCAACCAATAGGAATGTGCCACATGGGGGAAAAATTGTTGGTCAGCGGAGGTAAGTTAAAAAAAATCACTAAGGAATGGGCGGGGTGTAAAGCATTTTTTTCTCCCGTGGGCTCGTAGAGGAAAGAAATTGTTTGAATCCCATGTCGAATGAGGATGTGCCATGTGGCGGTGGAGGTTGGATTGGTGGGGGTAAGTTGGAAAAATTTCCAAAGATGGCGCAAAGAAAATTTTGGCCTAGAAGCCCCATGTCAAATGAAAATGTGCCACGTGTCCATGAGGTAGGAAGAAGTCAGAGGGGTGGAGAAAATTTTGGCTTTTACCAAAATAGCAAAGGGGCGAAAAGTAAAAAAGCCCGCGGAGTGCAAGGAGGAGAAGAAGAAATTTTGCAAAGGCCCATGGACCAACCAAAGGATGACACGTGTCCACTTAGAGGTAGAAGTTAGAGACATGAAGAGAATTTGGAAAAATTTCCAAAGTGTAAAATGAGGCGCAAAGGAAATAATTGGCCCACATTCTTGCTAAGGAAGAAATGGAAAATTTTAGAGCGCGTGCCCACAACTAATAGGAGGGTGAAATGTGTGTAGAAGTGGCGGTGCGAGGAGAAATTTTGGAATTTTTTCCAAAATTCAAAAAGGTTTAAAATAGCCATTTGAACGCATGGACCAATGTCAATGTGCCACATGGTAAGGGAACGGTGGGGCATGGAGATTTTTTAGGAATTTTTCCCAAATTCAAAAAGGGAAAAAAATTAGCTTTCGGCCCGCCAACCCGATTTTTGCCCCATTTTTTCCCTAAATATTTAGAGGGGCATATATTTCGATCCAAAGCTCAATTTTTTTTTTAGTTTGGTTTCATTAGAAATCTATTGAAGTCCTCTGTATGATGGAATCTTAAAAAAAAATTGGTGGAGTTTAGTGAGAGAAAAATGAGAAAAATTCCTTTGGCATGGGGAAAAGAGTAGAACCAACATTCAACCACCATTTTTAATGCAGTATGGCTTCCATTCTTCTCTAGCATGGTCAAAAATCTTGGGGAATGAACTTTTAAGGGTACCCATGCCATTTTGATGGATCTGTTGGTGATTAAATCATTCATTTCAATTTTCCCGTGTTTCTCCTTCCTGAACTCGAGTTTTCATTATTAAAAGCCAGATTTGGCTCATTTATAAAGGGTTGGACGTTTTAATGTTTTTTAGGATCCCTCCTTCACCCCGGAAAGTGGATTTATGGAATATCGACCTTTTTAGGACCACAACATGTTTTCTACCTCCTTGTTGTTGTAATGCACTGTATTTAAAAATGGAAATGCCAATGCAAGCTCTGTGAATGAATTTTCAATCCTTTCTTGTGTTGTTTTCTCTATCCTGATCCTTCATTACAATTTTAACAATTTGCGCATGATTTGTGTTATATTTTTATAATGTGTCAATCTACGAAATAGATGTTCACCGGTTCTTTGGTGTATCACCTTGTTAGTTTAGTTTTATCTTCTTTTCTCTCTTCTATCCTTGTCTCCTTGGCAAAATTAGAGTAGGATTTTGAGTTAAACCTCTACAAATTTCATGCATACATCTGATCAAAGGAGTAGAGGAACCAACCTTTAATCTAGATATTTTTTTCTAATTTTTTCAAGTCTCACACTTGGGGAAAAATTCCATGTTGTGCAATCACACTAAATGACCCAATTCTCACTTGCAGATCGAAGAAGGTCATTTAGGGGTGCTGAATTTACACTAATAGATTTGGCATGCCCAATGGGACCTTATAGGTCTTCATATTCATTACAACAAATTTGATGTGCATTTTTGTAAGTTTATTGCTTAAAAGAGCCTTTATTTGCACATATGGTGACTCCAAAGAGATAAAATCAACTAGTTTCAGCGAGTCCAAGTTTAAAGATTCATGAGAAGGATCCAAACAAGGTCAAGGGTCGGAGAAGAGGTATTTTCTGAGTATCTATAGTTATACCTAGGAAGAAGAGAGAGGGGAAGAATAATTCAAAGGTCTTATCTCCACCAAATAGAACTCTATCAACTCCTCCACCTCGGTAGACCTTTCACCAAATCAATAAGGGTTCTTAGGCCAATCGAATGGCACAACACAACCCTTATGTCAACTTAACTAGCAGCAACCCACTTGCTCCCAATGCACAAAACCTAGTTCCAAGATTCTGATATTAAAGAACATCCCATACTTTACTGGGAAAATCAGACCACTCCTGGTGATCATGTCAAAGACATTGCTAATGTTTGTGCAATCCATGAGATTGTTGAGATGTAAATTGCTTTGTCAAATTTTTGGCATCTTCATTCAAAGGGAAAGCCTTGCAATGGTTTAGGAGCCTTGGGGTAGGCTCTATCCAAAATTGGAACCAGTTGTGCATAGCTCTCCATGAGTAGTTTGGAGAAAAGGGAGATAATTTGTCTCTTTTGGAACAACTGACAACTATCAAGAGAGCTCCCAATGAGTAGCTAACAGACTTCAATTTCAGATTTCAAAGGACCTGGGATAGAATCCCAGTGACAATAAGGCCAATAGCTGAAGGTGATTTCTTATACTATCTCAAAGCTTTAAATTCTAATATTTCTATGTTAATTCAATCCACGGGAGGTGCCAATATACCTGTAGCTTATAGCATTGCCATTAGGGCTGAGAATTGTTTGATCCAATCTGGTAAACTGGCTCCTAGGCCTCCCATGCCATTATATCCAAACTTGGAAAACCCAAGCACTAGTCAAGCACCTACTTTATCTCCTATTCCCACTCCTAGAAATCAGAGTTCAAATGAAACTTCTACTTCATCCTCTAGTGCCTCAAATGAACTTCAAGAAGTCGTGAAAAATTACAAAATTTAGGCAATGAGCTGGTTACACTCAAGAGGCAAGTAAGCCCAAAGTTTTAGACCTTCGTATCAGTCTCAAAATCAACCTAATAGGTAACCATATCAGCCTACTAGGCCACCCAATCTAGCTGCAAATCAAAATCAAGTAAGGTCTCCCGCCAACATACCGTTTCTACCCTAGAACCCCAATGTTGTATCTACCTCTAAAGCCTTAGTGCCGGTGCAAAATAATATAGCTCAAGAGTATGATTGGTGTTTCCCATGAAATGAACCTCACAATCAGTCTATGTCCTTCAACCAAGCTTTGATGGTGACAAAAATTGGTGTAGAGAGTGAGGTGAGTCAAGAAACAACCCAACAACAAGGAACATCTCATAAAAATACAACTCCAAATGAGACTACACTTGTGAATTGGCGGAGTTTGAAGATTTTTTTGGTATGAATCATACAATTTCTCATAATGTAGCAGCTAACACACAGTCAAATAAGAGGAAATTTTATGAAGGGAATTCATTAGCTCCAGGTGATCCACAACCTTCCATCACTCCACAATGTGTTGGCAAGAAAATGCAGTTCCAAATGTGCAAGGACAGCCCAAGCCATCTTCTAGACAAGCTCAAATGACAGCTTGTTGCAGCCCATGTACAAGAAAAGAATGTGCAAGATAAGGGGCAACAAAGAGATGTTTCATCCCCATTTAACATCATTAAACAACTGAAGAAAACAAATGTGAATATATCTATGTGGGAATCACTATCCATCCTAGGCCAAAGGGATCTACTACAAGCTACCATGAAGAATTGGTCAATTTCAAATAAGCAAGCTCATATGCAAGAGAAGGTACTCAAAAATTTGGCTCACTGAGGAGAAGCTTAGAGGACAAAGCAAGGTAAATTTTTTAAGCCCCCTCCATTCTATGTTTCATTGATCATTGGGGATAAACTAGTACACAATTGTATGACTGATTATGGGGCAAGTAGTTCTGATGCCCAAGAAAATAACTCGATCGAGATGGGCCTCCAATATGAATTCATATCAAAAGGGTTGGTGCAAATGGATGGGACGATAGTAACAATAGTAGGGGTAATTAAATATTTGAGCCTCACTTTTCATGCATGCCCCAATGTCACCATTTTTTAAGATGTGTCAGTGATAGATTTACCACCACTTTTTTCCCTATATTTGCCAAGGGATTTCACAACTAGAATTAGATGCTATTTATCTACTGATTGAGCACACATGTTGTTTTGGACTAGATATGGAACTAAGGCCACAATCAGGTCCGAACCTATTGCAAAATTTCACATTGAGCCTCATACTCTAAGCCCAATCAATGCCAACTGTTCAGTATTTGATCAAGAGGATTATCCAAGCACAAATGAAGCTAACGCCAAATTTGGAAGCATCCTAGATTTGAATCTTGATGAATGGGCTAGCAAGGTACATGCTTTTGATCCCTGCAAGGAAATAGAGGAATCTAAACTAGGATTCAATTACATGCATGAAGAAAATCAGCCTATTCCTAGCATCACCAAGCCAGTCCATAAAGATGAAAATGAGGTATGGTAGTTGTTCTTTGATGGATCAAGAAGTAGACAAGGTGCAGGGGGGAGCTATGCTTGTTTCACCTCAAGGTATTAAGTATTATTCAGCTTTTATATTTTAGTTTGCATGTTCTAACAACACTGCTGAATATGAAGCTTTGATACAAGGATTGCATTAGTCAAGAAAGAGAGGTATCAAAAACTTACAAGTCTTTAGTGACAGTGAGATGATTGTTAATCAAGTTAAAGGACAACATGTTGCCAAAAATGACCTACTCAAGTGTTATAAGAATAGGGTGTGGGACCTTATTGAGGATTTTGAAGGCTTTGGTATCAAATCCATCCCTAGGAAAGAAAACCAAGCTGCTGATAGGCTTATAGTAGTTGGAGCAGCCTTTGATGTTGTGGAGAGTATCAAGGAAGATAAAGTATAGCCAAACATTCATGTGATTATAAGGCCATCAGTGCCAGACAATAATGTAAGTTGGAAAGTGTTTTCAAGTGACCAAAAAATCATCAATTTCTTGCCAGAAGAAGCTGAGTTCTCACCAAAAAATTAGGAAAAGTTAGAACAATAGTATGGTGATCAAGTGGTACAGTTGAAAACCAACAAACTACAAAAATACTAGTCACTTTGGAGTCCATCTTTAATACTAATGATCAATTTAGGAAAGAGAAAGAAAACATCCAATTCAAGGGAGAAGATTCAATGCTCATCTCAATGGAAGAAGGAAAATCACTTCAAATTGGTAAAGTGATAACAAAGAAAGAAAGGTATGAGTTCTTACTGCAACTTTTCCAAGAGTTCCTAGATATATTTTCTTGGAGATATGAAGACTTGAGAGGTTTCAATCCCAAGCTAGCTCAACACACAATTTAATTAGAGCCAAGTTCTACCATCGACAAAAACAAAGACCACTCAATCCACACATGGAGCCTCTCATGAAGAAGGAATTAAATAAGTTAATAGAGGCAAGTATCATATTTCCTATCAAGTATCCAAGTGGGTTACAAACTTGGTTTTAGTTAGAAATAAGAGAGGATAAATCAGATTGTGTGTAGACTTTAGAGATTTGAATAGAGCATTCCTCAAGAATCATTACCCACTTCCTTCTATGGAGAAAAATTTGCAAGTTGTTGCTAGCTCTAAGAGGTTTTTCAGTGCTAGATGGTTATTCAGGGTATAATCAGATCATGGTAAAGGAGGATGATTAGTTCAAAATGGCCTTCACCACCAAATGGGGAACCTATGCATATAGGAAAATGCCATTTGGGATGTCTAACTTCGGAGCTACCTTCCAAAGGGAAATGGATATGGTGTTCAAGGGATTGATCTAAAAAAAGTGCTGATATACCTAGATGATATTATTGTATTTTCTCAAAGTGCAGTAGATCATCTCTTTCATTTGAGATAAGTGTTCCAAAGACGTAGAAGATTTGGGGTATCCTTGAATCCCAAAAAATGTATTTTCCTAGCTCATGAAGGAAAGCTCTTAGGCCACATTGTTTCCAAAGAGGGATTAGTAATTGATCTAGAGAGGGTTGAAGCAATAAAATCACTACCATTACCAAGTCACAAGAAGGCCCTTCAAAGTTTCTCGAGAAGAATCAATTTTGTTCAAAGGTTTGTTCCAAAATTTATAGCCCTTATCAAGCCAATAACTATGATGTTATAGAAAAGTATGGCTTTTAAATGGACAGCTGAAGGTAAGGCAAGTTTTAAGGCAATCAAAGAGGATATCTCATAAGCTCCAACTCTCATTAACCCATATTTCTCTAAGGATTTTATCCTTTATGCATTTGAAGGTGATGACACAATTTCGTAATTTTAGTACAAAGTAGAACAAAGAAAATGCGAACAGCCAATTGCCTTATTCAACCAAAGCTTGGAGGACTATGAGGTGAGATATTCCTTCATTGAGAAGCATGTTCTTGTAGTGATTAGGATCTTGAAGAAATTTAAGCATCTAATTTCAAACAACAAGGTTCAACTGTTGGTTTCTCATGTGGGAGTTAAGGACTTCCTCCTCAACAAAGACCTAAATGTAAAACGTGCAGGGTGGATTACTCATGTCATGGAGTATGACATTGAGATCAAAGTTACCAAGCTGGTCTGAGGAAAAGGGTTGTGTGAGCATCTGGTCTTGAGAAAATCTATGGAAGAAAGCAATGAGAAGGATGTTGTTTTGATGTTGCAAGACAACCAAGAACAAAGAGGTGCTCGAGAAAAAAATGGTGGTATGATCACTCCTTGCTAGACCCAAGACATAATGCACTACTTACAAATAGGCCTATGACCTCCAGAGATGAACAAAACCAAGAGAAGACACTTCAGATTGTAAGCTATTCCATATGTACTTGTTCATGGTGTCTTGTTCAAAAAGGATGTAAATGGAGTGCTTTGCTAAGATGCATTGGAACAAATCAAATTAAGAGAATGTTAGAGGAGTTCTATGGTGGATCACCTGTGGGTCATTTTTATCCAAGAGTGATAGCCCTCAAGATTATGAAGTTTGGATATTATTGGCCCAAGATGTTCGATGAATTATTATGCATGGATCAAGAGGTGCAAAAATTGTGCATTCTTCACTAGGAAAAGAAAGATTAACAGCCCTTCCATTGCACCCAATTTCAGCTAACCATCCATTCATGCAATGGGGTTTGGACTTCATTGAGTCATTAACCCAAACTCAAGCCAAGGACACAAGTGGATTCTAACAAAGAACAGAGACTACTTCACCAAATGGACTGAGGCGGTGGCACTCAGAGAGGAAAATGAATCTAGCATTCTAGACTTATATGAGGGGATAGTAACTAGATTTGGTATACCTGCCACTATAATATCGATAATGCATTGACATTCATAGGGTCAAAGGTAACTGAATGGGCTTTTAAGAATGGGATCTATCTAAGCACTTCATCAAATTATTATCCTCAAGGTAATGGCCAAGATGAGTCTACCAACAAGTACCTATTAAAGATCATCAAGAGGAATCTTGATGAAAATTAGAGGAGTTGGCACACTAAACTTAAATCATCCTTATGGGATGATAGGATAACTCTAAGAGATCCACCAAGTAACTCTCCATTCAAACTTGTTTAAGGAAGAGAGGTAATTTTTCCTATGTCACTTGAGTTACCAATGTTGAAACTCATGAAGCAATTGGAATTGTTGGAGTTTGAATCCATGGGGGTTAGATATACGAGTTGAGGGAACTCTAAGAAATTAGATAACATGCAGCCCAAACAATGGAGAAGGACCAAGCCTTGATCAAGAGAACCTTTGATAAGAAAGCTAAGGCTAGAACCTTCCAAGTTGGAGATTTAGTGTTGAAACGGGATGCAGATTGAGCAAAGCCAAGAAGACATTCAAAGTTTGATGCCATTTGGAGTGGCCCCTACATGGTCACAAAATGTAAGAACAACAATGCCTTCCAATTGTCTACATTGGATGGTGAAGAACTGCAGATTCCAATTAATGGAATCCATCTAAAGCATTGCTACTAGAAGAGAAACTCCTCACCTTGTACATATTAGCTTAGATTTTCATTCCTCTAAGTGATTTTGCACATTATTTTGTTTTATCTTAGTTTTACATTTCCCTATGTGCTTTGGCATAGGCTTTGTTGTCCCAAGGATGCATCTTTACAAGCCATGTTCAAGATCAAGTGATGTTCTGCTCTCAAAATATTCTTTCTAGAAATTTTCTAATGAGTTAAGACTACTGAAGCAGATTAATTTGATGACTCCATTGCCCAATGGATTGCTTCGTAGCTAATCACTCCATCCAGCAGGGTAGATGATCCCTCCGAGTCACCAAATTGTTATAAAAAATAAGTCCCTAATTATTTTGGCTAACTTTCCTTCATCCTTCTTTTTTTCCTGTCAAATTTTTCCATTTTTAGGCACTTAAAATTATCTATAAATGGCTTCGTCGGATAGAAAATTTTCTCACCTTTCCGAAAGGTAAAATTTTCCTTCTAACTCCTTATATTTTGTAAGTTATGGCTCGGAAAATTTTTTGAGGGAAATTTTCCCTAGGAAGGTTTGCAACCAATAGGAATGTGCCACGTGGTGGCGGAATGGCGGGTCAGTAGAGGTAAGTTAAAAAAAATTCCAAGGAATGGGCGGGGTGTAAAGAATTTTTTTTTCTTGCAGGCCTACGAGAGGAAAGAAATGGTTTGAAGCCCGCATCGAATGAGGATGTGCCACATGGCGGTGGAGGTCAGATTGGCTGGGGTAAGTTAGAAAAATTTCCAAAGATGGCGCAAAGAAAATTTTGGCCCATCAGCCCCGCCTTGAATGAAAATGTGCCACATGTCCATGAGGTAGGCAGAAGTTAGAGGGGGAGAAAATTTTGGCTTTTTTCCAAAATAGCAAAGGGGTGAAAAGGAAAAAACTAGCCTGCAGGCCTGCCAAGGAGGAGGAGAAGAAATTTTGTGAAGGCCCATGGACCAACCAGAGGATGACATGTGTCCTTTTGTAGGTGGAAGTTGGATGCATAGAGATAATTTGGAATATTTCCAAAGTGTAAAAAGAGGTGCAAAGGAAAGAATTGGCCCACAAGCCCGCTAAGAAAGAAATGGAAAAATTTGGAGCACATGCCCACAACTAATAAGAGGGTGACACATGTCCTAGAGTGGTGGGGCACGGAGAAATTTTGGAATTTTTCCAAAATTCAAAAAGGTATAAAATAGCCATTTGAACCCACGGACCAATGGGAATGTGCCACGTGGTAGCGGAGTAGTGGGGTGCAGAGATTTTTGAGGAATTTTTCCCACATTCAAAAAAGGGGAAAAATTTTAGGTTTCGGCCTCACCGACCCGATTTTGCCTCGCTTTTCCCTAAATCTTTAGAGGGACATATATTTCGATCCAGAGCTTGTTTTTTCAATTTTGGTGTCATTAGAAAGCTATTGAAGTCCTCTCGCATGATGGAATCTTAATTTTTTTGTGGAGTTTATTGAGAGAAAATGAGAAAAATGCCTTTGGCATGGGGAAAAGAGCAGAACCGACATTCAATCACCATTTTTAATGCATTATGGCTTCCATTCTTCTCCAAAGATCATTGAAAATCTTGGGAATGAACTTTTAAGGGTACCCATGCCATTTTGATGGATCTGGTTGGTGGTTAAATCATTCATTTCAATTTTCCCGTGTTTCTCCTTCTTAAACTCAAGTTTTCATTGTTAAAAGCCAGATTTGGCTCATTTGTAAAGGGTTGGACATTTTTATGTTCTACAAGCTCCCTCCTTCACCCTGACAAGTGGATTTGTGGAATATCAGACCTTTTTAGGACTACAACATGTTTTCTACCTCCTTACTATTGTAATGCACTGTATTTAAAAATGGAAATGACAATGCAAGCTCTGTGAATGAATTTTCAATCCTTTCTTGTGTTGTTTTCTCTATCCTGATCCTTCATTACAATTTTAGCAATTTGTGCATGATTTGTGTTACATTTTTATAATCTGTCAATCTATATAAATAGATGTTCACCACTCCTTTGGTGTATCACCTTGTTAGTTTAGTTTTATCTTCTTTTCTCTCTTCTATCCTTGTCTCCTTGGTAGAATTAGAGTAGGATTTTGAGTTAAACCTCTACAAATTTCATGCATACATCTGATCAAAGGAGTAGAGGAACCAACCTTTAATTTGGAGAGTTTTTTCCCATTTTTGTAAGTCCCACACTAGGGGAAAAAATTCCATGTTGTGCAATCACACTAAATGACCCAATTCTCGATTACACATCTAAAGGTCATTTAGGGGTATTGTGAATTTGCACTAATATAAGCTCGACTAAAGATTGAATTGGATGTTAAATGGGAATTGGCATTCACTAGATTTGTGAGGTGTGGCAAGGAGAGTTGAGTGGGAAAATTGGAATTAATGAAATTAATTGGCCTCGAGTTTTGTTCAAAACCATCTAAGAATCTTGGAAGGTGGGTTTGTAAGAGGTTTTTTGTTTTTGCATGCTTTTCAGATTTTTCTTTGCATGAAGGAAAACAGTTCTTTGAACGAGGAGTTTGACTTACACTTTGTTGTTATTTTTAACTCATGTGGTCTATTTTCAATCATGGGAAGGTATATGAGGCATGCTAGGGAAATTTGTTGGTTGGTTGATCTTTCATGGAGGAGAAAAGGAGTTAGAAGCTTGTCTGGAAGTATCCTTTGATTTGGCAGAAGCGCTATCACGCATGATAGGCTCTAATGATTAAGATCTCTTGATTTCTTCTAAATGTTTCATTAAAATGACTTTACTCTTATGAGATTCTTGGCTTTCATGTTTTATCTGGTTATTTACTTGTTGGGTTTTGTAATCTCTAGAAATTTAGGTATGAATCCATGGAAAATTAATGATAAGTGTTGGAAACTTTCTTGGTATGTGTTAATTAGTGAGAAATGCTTGAGAAACTTCTTACTGTAGCTCGAATTGTCATTTCTTGAACCGTTATTCAAAGAGTTGTGTTTTTAACTGACCTTTGTCACTGTTTATTTGGTTCTGAATTTTTGGAACCTTAAATCCTGTCTGATCTTACATTTGAGATTGTGTTTTATTTGAGCTTGAGCTTGTATTTGAGCTCATGTTTTATTTTGAGATAGATATTTTATTTGCGCTCATGGTTTTTTTGAGCTAGAGCCTATTTTCGGGTTCCTATTTTGCTTGAGCTTGAGCTTGTATTTTAATGGGTGTTTTGTTTGAGCCTATATTCAAGTTTGTGTATAGTTTAAGCTTGATTCGGGTTAGTTTTTTGTTAATAATTTTGGTTGGAGGTTCTTGTCACTGTGAAACCATGGTTGGATTCATGAGTAATATTGGAATGTCGTTCAAATTCTATATGTACCTTTGTACTTGTGTTTATTTATTTTTTATTCTACAATGTTAATGGAAGTTTGTAATTTACACAAAGAATCATATTTTATGAGTAGTTCTGAACTCTAGTTAGGAGATTGTGTTTTGTTTTGAGCTGGTATGAGTTTTCTTTGTTTTTAATACAAATTGGAATAGGAATTTGTGGTTTTCCTGAACCTGCAAATATTTACTTGAATGGTTTTGAACTCTTTTGTGAGAAACTTGTGTTTCATTTTGAGTTGAAATAGGGTTTCTTGTTTACGCTATAAACTAGTTAAGGTTGTTCGTATTATATTCTGACTTGTATCATGATATTTGTATATATTTGTGCTCACGTTTGAGACTTTGTGATTCAACACTGTACATGTAATTTGATACATAGTGTTTGGAATTTTTAGTTGAACGACGTGTTAGCTCTGTTCTGGTATTTGTGAGTTGGTTTTAAATTGTATTCTAGTTGAAAGCTTATAACTCCTTTAATGCAAATTGCTTACTCCCGGTAATTTTGGGTAAGTAGTATGACTGAGTTATTTGAATATCTCTTGGAGATTTAATTGGACGCTTTCATTTGATATTGGATTAGAACTTATTTTATAAACGAGTTTTGTACCAGTGCTTAGAGATTGTAGTGGAAGGATTACTTAACTTTGTTCAGTTTGATTATTAGTTCTAAAGGAATTATGACCCACTTACTCTTAAGTACAAAGTTGTGGGGGCATTTTAAAGAAACTTTAGTTTTGAGTTCGAGTATACTCCCGAACTGGTTTAGTTTAAGGTATTAGGTCTTCTATTCTTGTTGGGATCAATAACTGAATACATGAGTCTCTTAAAAGAAAAAGGAAATTGAGAATCCTTAGGGACAAACTGTTGTTTTTGAACTTTACTGATTATGTGGATCTTAACTAAAATTGGAACTCATGCTTTTTATTGATAAGGACTATAAGGGAGACTTGCAATACATTTTCCTTACAATGTGTTATTTTTTCTCTCTTTTGGGAACTATTATATGAGCTTCTCGTTTGGATTAGAAAAGGGAATTTTGTTGTTAAGTGAAGAGAAATTATTAAGGATTGAATAAAATGCTTGATAAGATTCCTTTTCTAACCTATTGGGATTAGTTCATTTGTTTGAACCCTTCTGTTACTAGTTCCCATGTGAAAGGGAGATTTATTCTAATTGTTCAATCTTCCTTGTTCATATGATTTGTTGAAGTGATGTAGGAAGAGATTTGATGTTTCAGTTTTGTTGAACAGAAAATATAATCTTGTTGGCAGACTGTTTAAATTCTATATTCCTTCTAAGATTGATATGGGATTCTGTTCTGATTAAAATCTTAAATGTTGAATTTAAAGGTAGTTGTCCTTTAAATGAAACAGTTAAATTCATGTTATGAACCTATTTCTATTTTCAGATGTTTTTGAGTTGGGCATAGTCTGGAATGGTTATCCTTCTTCCTTTCTTAGGAGCTAGATGAATCATCCTAATGAGAACTATGTTGTAAACCCTTTCTTTGTCTTATAGTAAAGTTAAATGTTGTATTCTATTATGATAGAATTGAGAACAATAAGATGTTTTGATCTGTTGTTTGTTTAAAGGTAATTGATAGGATCAATCAAACTTTAATTTTTTAAGGTAGATATTGTGGATTATATTATGTTCTTCTCTTAGAAGTGAATTTAGATGGGTTAATGTACTTCTTTTCCAATTCTTACTACTTACTGATATGTATGATATATTAATTGTTTCATTAAACCCATGATAGAAATTTTTGTAGATGGACTTCATAAGTGATAAAAGAAGGAAAAACTTATATGATGCTTGGGCTGATTTAGCTTTGATTCTTTGTGAAGAATACTTGATCTGTTTTTGAAATTGTATTAAAAAAGAAAAGTAATATTATTTTTAGAATGAAGGAGGTTGTTATGTAGTATGCCTAAAATGCATAATTCTTGCAATTGTATAAGTTATAAAGATGAATTGAAAGTTGAGAAGTTACTTGTATTGGCTGTGTAAATTATCTTGTACTTGTATGAAAGAGATGGATTTCTATCTTGTTGATATTCTTCATATTATTTATATGCTTAATTGGTTATCCTTTGATAAGTTGGATAAAGGGATTTTGTTCAATTTTCCTAATTAAGATGCAACTTGTTAAGTTGCAGAATATAATGTTCTTTATCTAAACTATTTAACATAGTAATGTATTGTGTGATGAACATACATTAACAAATATGGATATTGGGTAGGATATACCCTAACACTTAAACATGTAGATAAAGAATCTTTCCCTTTCTTAATTGAATATAAACCAAAAAAGGTTTGGAAATATGATTACAATTTATTAGACTTCATTTTGTATGAAGTCTACTTTAAATGGATATATTCAAATGTTGAACCTTTCTAAAGTTTATTGTACTTTTAAATGAAACTTATGATAACGATGTTCATTGCGGTTAATTGGAAGTTTAATTGAGAAATCAAACATTAAAAACAATCGTAAGTATAAAAAGTTCTTCATGGACTAAATGAAAAAAAAATAGGAAAGAACTTATTGAGTGTTGGATTAGGGTTTGGCAGGGTTTTCTGTAATCAAGAAATAATTCAAACTAATAATGTATTAACAATCTCCTTAGGGGTATGTACATCTTGATGAGGTAGTTTCTGTAGGATGTTGGCACATGCCAACTGTAGGGCTGTACTTTTGAGAAGGTTTGGGTCTTCTTGAGAATACAACATTGTAGTTGACATGTGGCATCACCCTTCCACATTGATCATCTAGATCTACACATAATAGGAACTCGAGACTTGAACTTAGTTTCTCTCTAGGTCTAGATAGGAGCATATTTAGGATATGAATTAGCTTCCAATGGCTCAGGGTACGTTGGCACATCTGGTCAACTTAGGTCAACCGAGTATGCCCATTTACCCTAAGCCATTGTGAGTGTCTTCCTATAATAGGTTATGTTCCTATCTAGGGCTAGGGTTAAACCTAGAACAAGTGGATTGACGGTAGTCAATAAATACCAATCATGATAATTGAGGAGTGAGGTGAAGGACATATTCTAATATAATAAGTATGTCATCTAGGAATAGTGACATACACAATGTATGTTATAAATCTTTGGCCAAAGTATCGTAAGCTGTTGGTCATTGTTGTCCTATGTCACCTAGTTTAAAGTAATGTGATGTCAGATGAATATTGGTAACAAATATTCAGATAGGTTCTTTAAACAGATCACTCAGTACCTAGAATAGGGTAAGAAAACCAAGTATACATAGTATATGACAAGTATTTAATACTGAAGTTAAACATGAATAGATCGGTAGGTAACCGAGTCATGGAATGAATAGATCAGTGTAACACCGAGTCATTCACAGCTACATATGGTTATCTATTATGAGATTGATTGGCATTGAATGTGTGTTCTAAATAATGTTTTATTTAGAACCGTGATCCAAAAAAAATTCCTTTGTTTCTAAAGTCTTAAATTGGGAATGTTACATGTCATAGTTCCCACTCAAGATAAAACTTTCCGTGTTTCAAAAATTCAGCAAACCAAACCAATCTCTCGATACCAATTATTAGGAAATAAGGGATAAAATATGTGGAATAATCCCATTTAATCACAACAAGAGAAACTAATATGTAGAAATTATTACGAGATATCAAAGAAAATTGCGAGAATAAAATAACACAACACAAAGAGACAATATTTAACGTGGTTCACCTAATTTGGACTATGCCCACCAACAATAGCTTGCTCGGATGTTATTACAAGCCACCGTTCTCTCAATACAATACCTAGATCTGTTTGGATCTATGCTCAAAAAAACTCTACAAAATTCACACTGAATTCAAAACACATCTCGCAATGTTACATTATCCATACCATATGCATAAAACCATATAAATAGACAAATTCTTAAGCAGTTTTACAAAACTATGGGTATCAAAACCATGGGCCAAAATCGTCCCATAAACCTATGGGTCGAAAATCCCACCCATATGAGAAAATCATTTTTCCTAGTATATCGGGCACGTTTTAAGGCCAAAAAAATTCAGCAATTGCACTCCCGAACCCCTACTACCGAGGGCTTCGCCTTTAGATCCCCTCTCGGGCACAGTCTGGTCTCAAAACTCAAGTAAGACAACTATGGAAAGTGTATAGTACTCTTAGTGTACACTCTTCAATACTTCCTCACATGAAAACAGGATCCACAACCTAACAGTTATGAGTCACTTTATGAATTTTAGCCCTATTTACAAAAGGCTCAAAACCTTATAGTTCTCAAATGACCCACTTCCCGCTTTGACTTTCCAATGGTGGGCTCAAGATTTGACTTTTCCCTCATAGCATGATCGTAGCCGTAGGTCACTTTATAACGTTTCTCCTTTTTACAAAAAGGCTCAAAAATACAAATTACTCCATTGGCCCAACTCCAATTAGATATTTCCATGTACCCATGGATAATGGGGCCAAAATTTGACAGGGAAGAAAATTCCCATCATTCAATACTATGGAAAAATGCAGAGAAGATAAAAATTCCACCATTTTGCACCTGATTTTCAAATTTCTTTTGTGAACCAAGGGATTGAAAACAATATAAGGTTCGACGATCCATGGCCATTGAAAGATTGACAATTTCATTCAAATGAGGACAACGATAGAATTTTCATGCGTCTAGATGGGGAAACAAAAATTTATCGAATGTGCAGATGAGAGTTTAAACAACTTCAAAGCATGAATTTATCTATCTTTTCCAACTTCCAACTTTACTTCAACACTTCGGAGGCGTGAAATCAAAATCTCTAAATTTGAATTAAAAAACGAGGGGAGGATTTTGAGGGTGACAACAACTGGCTCTAGCTTGGGGACATGACATGGACTGAGCATAGTGAAGACATGACATGGGAATCCAGAATCTCAATATCTAGACAATGTAGTTCATAAATTAGTGCCTTATACATTGGTCCTTGCAGAGTCATATGTAAATTTGAGAAAGAAAGATTAGAAGAAGGAAAAAACAAGCACAAAATGGGAAGGAAACACATGACATGCAACAGAAGGGGAAACAAAACCACACATGGAAAGGGAAACACACCTATGGTACAAGGTGAGGGAACAACCCACTTTCACTGATGATATAATTTCAAGTATTTCCTGCTTCAAGGTAATTCTAGTGGCGTTCCATCCAAATATGATAGAAGAAAAGTGTTCTCTCCACAAGCTTCACAAATATGGAATAGGCTGAGCCATTATCAATCAAACTTTCCATGGCTGCATTTTGGTTATCTTCTCTTGTCCCATAGTAGGATGAAGTCTCTAACTTTGAATTCTCTTACCTTGGCCTTCTTATCAAAAATATTCTTTACTTTCAATTGGTTCTCCTTAATGCAATCCACCATTTGTATTTTATTTTCTTCCACTTCTTAAGAAAGAGGATCCTCTTGTCCATGAAATCCTTGTACTGACCATCTTCTATTTCCTGTAGTAGCTTGAGAATTGGCATCTCGATCGTGAGAGGGATTTCTGCTTCGAATCCATACAATAGTTGGAATGGTGACATACCTATTGCCTTCTTAGGAGTGATCCTATCCACCCACAATGTGTCATACAACCTTTTGTGCCAATTCCTTTGATTCTCATTTACAAGCTTGTGGAAAATCATCACAATGTTCTTGTTGCTTGATTCAACCTATCTATTTCTTTGTGGATAGTAGTCAGAAGAATGTGATAGGGAGATTCTGTAGCTATAGCTAAACTTGGTCAACTCTCTTGAAGAGAAAAAGGTAGCATTATTTGCTATAATCTTCTGTGGGCACTCCAAAACAAACCATGATATTCTCCTTGATGAAGTTACATATTGTTTCATTGTTGGCTTGTTTGGTTGGAATGGCTTCAAGCCATTTGGTGAAGTAGTCTATTGCTATGAGTACATAGGTGTGCTCTATGCTTGAGTGAGGGTTCAAAACACCAATGAAGTATTTCTCCTCTTTTATTGAAATTATTCTTCAATAACCACATGCCCGATTGGTAATGCAAAGAGTTGTGGTCTTCCAATGAACTGTTGGCATGCTTTGCATTTAAAACCCAATCTTGAGTGTTTGCAAAGATGGTGTGCCAATAATACCTTCCTCCAAAGATCTTGTGTGTAGTGAGCCTTCCTAAAATCATCCACCGGATGCTTGGTCATGGTATTCTTTAAGCAACTTTTCTTTTTTCTCTTTATCTACGCACTGAGGAAAAACCCATCTAGGCCTCTTTTGTAAAATGCATGAGTCCAGATTAAAAATTTAGTTTCCTTCAAATTGATTGTTCTCCTTCTCTTGTAATCAATATGGGGAGATAATTCTCCATAAATCATTTAATAGGCAGCATCAACATACTACTCATTAGTATTAGTGACAAAGAGAACCTCTCGGGTTATCTTGTGAACAAGTTGAACAAGCACCATTTTCTTTTCCATGTTGAACTTTGAGTGTTTCATCTTCAACAATCAAATTATACAAGCCATTTCCCCTTACCAGATTAGAGGGTTGAATCTCCAAGTCATATTATTGAATCTTTGCAATCCAATTTCCTCTTTTAGCTCTTGGATCCTGCTGTGTCAAGATGGACTTAATTGCACCGTCAGGGACCATCACCACCGTATGAGAATTGAGGATGTAAAACCTGAATTTTTTATAGCCTTGACCACTACATAGGCATGCTTCTCCAATTGGTTGTATTTTAGCTCATGCTTTTTCAAAGGACAACTCATGAAAGCAATAGGTGCTTCCACACCTTCATCATTTTTCTGAATGAGAACGGTAGAGAGTGTATGTTCTGATGCATAGCAATACATGATGAATTGTTTGTTAAAATTTGAAGATACAAGATTCAAAGCCTTGGAAATGGATTTCTTGATCTCTTCTAATGTTGCCTTCCCTTTATTGTTCCATTTTAATATTTCTTGTGGTTTCATCATGGAAGTGATGTGCTTCGTCAAATCATCAAACTCAAGCACAAAATGATGAAGAAAGTTCAACTTTCTCAAGAATGAATGAACTCCTTTATTGCTTGTGAGCAGGGATAATGCTTGAATGGATCTAATCCTCTCAGGATCAATGTGTGCTCCATGTTTTTCACAATGTTCCCCAATAACTTACCTTTTGTGACTCCAAAAATTTGCTTTTTGGATTTAGTGATATGCCATGTTTCCTATACCTTGCAAGCACTGTTCCAGTGATAGATATGATCTCCCTCTTCTTTAAAAATACTGTGAGATCATAAAAATATATGACAATAGAACGCTTCAAATCTTTGAAGGCCAAATCCATTGCCCTTTGAAATGTAGCTTCTACATTGATTAGGCCAAAAGGCATTCTGCTGTAGGCAAAATTTCCCCAAGGTGTTGTAAAGGTTGTCTTGGTGCAGTCCTCCTCTGCCACTTTGATTTTATTATATCCTGAAAATCCATCAAGTAATGAAATCATTTCAGATATAGTGACTTCTTGTAGGATATGGTCCATGATAGGAAGGGGAAAATTTTTCCTTTAGTGACGCTTGGTACACAAGTTGCGAAAATCTACACATATCCTTATTTCACCATTCTTCTTCCACACTGGCACAATGTTAGCCACCCACATTTAATGGTGGATGGGAAAGATGACCCGTGCATTAAGCATCTTTACTACCCCTCATTTATGGTATCAGCAATATTTGGGTTGTACAGCCTTTGTTTCTTCCTGAAGGGCTTAACACCTTGCTTCAAAGGAATTGAATGATGTATTTCTTTTGGTTAGAAGGATTTGAGTTCATCATAAGAGTATACCAAGACATCTGATTATTTCTTGAGTAATGCAACAAACCTTGTTTTTTCTTTAGGAGAGAAACAATTTCCAATATTGACCATCCTTGGCTCCTCCGAGGTACCAATGTTTTCTTTATCAAAATTAGTTGGGCACCAAGAAGATTTACTTTTTTGTCTTGAATGAATATTTCATGTTTGTCAAAAAAGTCTTCTAAAGAGACTAGGCCTTTGGGAATTTTGTTCCCTTTCAATTTCATTACTCCCTCATCATCAATCCCTTCAATTCCTTCTTTATATTCTTGTAGGGACTGCTTCTCGGTGTGGATTTTCACCTCCTTCAAAGAAGAGATTATTGAAATTATCCCTTTGCTCTAAAAAGGCTAGAATTTGGTTTTCATCATTGAAGACTTGCCAATGATTTGCATTGTCTGTTACACTAAGCCTAAATACCATTTCAATGGTTACTTTTTCTTTACCAAAAGAAGGATGAGGTGTCACTAGGGAAGATGAAACTGCAAGAGAATCAACATTTTCATTTTGTTCCCTTGGAATAGCTTCAATGGAAAATACATAAAAAGATTCAATGCAGTCCCACACTTTGTTTCTATAATTCCGGAGTCTTGGATTCTTCACCTAATATTATTGGCGGACCTACTTTACTACAACCTTTACATCACCTCAGCATCTCAGTTTCTTGATTCACATGTCCTCTGCTGCACTCATGCCTAAGAGTAGTGCTTCATACTCTGTAGTGTTATTTGTATTATCAAATTGCAGCTTGTAGGCAAATGGGTACAACTCATTGGAAGGAGAGTACAATACTACACCATCTCCTGAGCCCACACTGGAATGAATACCATCAAATTCCATTTTCCAAATTTTATCTTCCTCTTCCTCCATGAGAAGTGGAAGGTTCTCCTCTATCTTTGATGTGAGGAAGTAGTTTCCAAGCCCACAATCTTGAAAGAGAATGTTTTCTTTCGATCATCAAACTATCGTATCTTGTGAACTTCATCTTTCTTACTAGTAGAAACTTCCTCATCTCCCCTTTTACTAGGATAGTTGCAGATGACTAATATAGTTTTATCTTTCCACCCAAGTTTCTGTAGAAACTCCAACTCAATAACATACTAAAGGATGTTGGGATGTCTTATACCAAAGATGGTTAGGAGCACCTTCTTGTCCTGGAAAATCAGCTCATACTACCTATGCATCTTTGATTCTTCCTACCAATGGAACTTGTTTGGATTCAATTGAGTAGCAGGTGCCATTTACTAGGGTCAAGATGAGGCCTAGAGAATTTTCAAGTTTGGCTAGCATCACATTATCTCGAGGCTCAAATCTATGATATAATTATTTAGTTGTAAGCCTTTAATGAGGAGTGACAGGTAAAGGTTCAACCCTATTTATTTTTTAGAACCGAGGGCTACCATGTTTTGGGAAGGTGGTGTGGTTGGTGTGGGTAGTAAGACTTTAGAATTAGGACTTGGGATATAGGGTTACCACCACATTAATGAAGGGTGTGTTTGTAAGTATTCTATTTATGAGAGTTAGACTTTGGTTTTGTTTGCATGCTCCACAAAGTCAAATGGGGTTATGGTGAGCAAGGAAGAGGTTCTAGAAATGGAGGAAGATTTACATGGTAGAGGCTTTGCTAATTTTTTTGTAGCAATTGGCTTGGAAAGGGGTCAGGTGTAGCTTTTGATTGAACTTTAGGTGTTTTTATAGGAACAAAATTTAAAGGAGAATTGTTCTTAGAAAATTTTGAGTTGGGAGAAGAATTAGATGACTTACTTGGCATAGTAGCATGATCCCTAACAACTAGTGAGTTTGGTTTTTCTTTGGCCAACTCCATAGAAGGTGGTAATGGTGATCCTTTGCTGATGATTTTATTTTGTGTGACCTCTGGAGGAGAATCTTCTTTATTCTTCTTATCCTTTACCGCAACCATTGAGGATGAAGAACCTTTCTTGGATTGTGCACGAGTGAGAATAACACATGAGAAACTTGCAGCTTCTTGATCATATTCATCTTCATCATCAACATACTCAATTAGGCCATTATGTATATCAACTTCCTTAACCTCAAGATAGTTTTCACAGTCTTCCATATGTTCTTTAGTTTCATCAATTTCTACTTCCTCCTCTCGGCTCTTTCTTTGTCATAGATGGCATTGACTAGTGGTGCTTTGAGAGAAAGCTTGACGAGGAGGTGGAGAAATCCTTGGCCTATCTGGAGGGTTTGGTTTCCTTGAAGCATAAAGCATTGTGATTTGAGATAGATGTTTCTTAAGGTAACCAAGTCATTTGCCATTTTTGGAACATCATATCTGTGGTGACAGAGTTTGAATTCCCGATCCTTTTGCTTTCCATTTTGGCCTTTCACTTTACCAAACAAGATTAGATCATCATTAGTTTCTATTGCATGGTATTGAGATTCCCTTAATGTTCTTGGTTGGGTTATTCTAAGGAAAAAACCTACTTCGATGGCAAAGCACCGATGAAGAATCTCTTCAAATTATTTTTAGGAGGCACCATATCTTTAGGGATTCTTCTTATCACTCTGTTATATCTTGCTATGAATTCTCTCATTCAATCGTAGATTTTTTTCATTTGTACCAATTGGACCAAGATATCCTAAAAATCTTCCATGGCCTTGAACTCCGTGTTCAAATGCACTTCTTGTATCTTCCCAACAAGTGACAAACCACAGGGGTAGTATGTAGAACCATTCGGCGGCATTTTCTTGAAGTGACTCCACAAAGAGTCAAACTAACACATCTTCATTTGCAACACTCAACACACCACAAGCAGTGATAAATGATGCTACTTGCTCTTCAAGGAGTTGAGAGCCATCCCCTCTTAATTTTGGGAATTTTTTTCTCGAGCCTCTCGGTAGCTCATGGAGTGGTTGAGCGAGAGCCAGTGGATTGGTGTTTCCTCCCCATGGTACATTAGGCCTATGGACCTCATGATCACATTCACACTCATGATACCCCATTCTATTTTTGTTTCTAGCTTCCAACCTTGCTAAGGTTGTGGCTTTTGTTTCTACTCTTTTGTCTACCTCAGCTTGAAGTCTCTTGATTTCTTCGAGTTGAGCTATTATTTCTTCGTTGGCTCTCACCTCTCTTTCTCTATCTTCTTCTTTAGTCTCTACATCGGTGAAATATTTAAGGTTCTCATTGATGTATGGAAATTCACCATCCAAAGGATTAGCAACACTCAGGTTCCCAACGTGACCGATTGTTTGAGAAGGAAGCCTCTAGATTCCGAGTAGCTCTTGTCTCCTTTGAAGTTCCTAAAAATGGGATTAGTTTTTCCTCCTTATCTTTGTTGTTGGGTGTATCTTCTATCCACCAACTTGAAAATCTATGCTCTTCTTTGCAGTGCTAGAATTTGTCTTTGCCTCTCCAATTTAGCAGCACGTTCTTCTTTAAGGTCCAAAATTCTTGTGGCAATGAAGTAGTGATTGGCACTTTGTCTATTATGTCAGATGGCTTCCCTCAAATCTGAAGCAACATCTTCTCGGATGTGGAAGAGAAATTTGGGTCTTTCAACAAGAGAGTTTCCTGAAATAGCCATGATTTGAATCCATATGGCTCATATAGCCATTTAAATTCTAGAATTTTTTCTCTTTTTATCTTTTTTGAATTTTGAATTTTCTAACCTTTCAATGCATTCGAGTGCGATGATCTTTGCTAAATCTTCCCCACGGTGGGTGCCAAAAACTATTGGCGAGGAAATTTTTCTAGTGGAAAAATTTGTGAATTCCTTGCTAATGCTCTGGGAATCTAAGTCCCTTTACTTAACCAAAGGTCTGACTACCATGTATGCATGTGTGAGAAAGCATGGATTTTGTGGGTGGCCTTTTGACCGAGGATCCAACAGTGCACTCTCACCGACCCTATGAAAAATTATTATATTTATCTACAAGGAGAATTTTCTATGAAGGTGGGAAAGGGAGTAAGAAAAGAGGTAGGAGAACTAATTTGGTAGGTAGAAAATCAGATTCCTATACGTACTAGTTAGAGACTTCAACACATGCATTTATGAGAGGAAATAACCCTGTAAATGGAAATAAGATGAGATAAGATTGCAAACTCAAAGTTTCTAAAATCTCTTCATCAACGAGGCTACAAAATCCTTCTTCTTGTATTGATTCTTAAACAAAATTTGTACATAATGTGGGAATAGAAGAAATTTGAGAATGGAGGAAATTAGAAGATAAATTGCTATCTCGTTTGCTTTCTCTAAGTACAATGCACTCATGAGTTTACAAGATCAATTACCAACCCTTTACAATGGCATGAAGAAGCCATTAAATATCTTGCAAGAAATAGTTACAACTTATTCTTTGTTAGAAAGAAATGGTTTACAATCTTTTAAATCATCCACGTCTATTCAAATTCTTATTTTATAAGAAACGCCAATGGCGAGAAAAACTAGACTTTCCATTATGTAGTTGTTACACTTGTTTTGTAACTTTGAATTTGAACCATTCATCTTACCTTTGAAACTTTAAACTAGAGTCATCCACATGGGAGAAATTTAATGGAGTGGGCGTGGAGGATGCCTTTTGCATTTTGTGACTTTATAGAGATTTGGCATTTTGGAACATTTTGGCCTGCTCACTTGATTTTTATATGGTCTTGACACGTGGCCTCACTTGAGTGGAGACAGAGTCATAGACCACTTTTATAATTTTATCTTTTTTCAATGTGGGCTCAAAAACACAAATTGCTCCACCGGTCCACCCACCTGCTTTGACCTTTGATGCAGGCTTAATATTTGACTTTTTCCTCATGGCATGGGTGGGTTTACGTGTTAATTTTTATATTTAAGCCCGTTTAATGAAAATGAGGCTCAAATTATCAAATATTCCCGATGGCTCACTTCCCTTCCTTGAATTTCTATTCGGGCTTAATATTTGACTTTATCCCTTACAACATGATCGGGGTTACAAGCCACTTTATGCCTTTTATCCCTTTTTACAAAAAGGCTCAAAACCACAAATCTCCCAAATGGCCCGCTTTCCCTCTTTGAATTTCAATAAAGGCTCAACATTTGAATTTTTCATCATAGCATGATCGAGGTTGAGGGTCACTTTATGAATTTTAGCCATTTTTATAAAAAGGCTCAAAACCTCAAAGTTCTCCACTGAACCACTTCCCAACTTTGACTTTCTAACGGTGAGCTCAAGATTTGGATTTTCCTCATAACATGATCGAGTTGCGGGTCACTTTATGAATTTTAGCCCTATTTACAAAAAGGCTCAAAAGCACAAATTGCTCCACTGGCCCACCTCCAATTAGATATATCCACATACCCATGGATAATGTGGTCAAAATTTGACGAGGAAAAAAACCCCCGTCATTCACGACTGTGGAAAAATGTAGAGAAGAAGAAAATTGCACCATTTCGCGCCTAATTTTCAAATTTCTTTTGTGAACGAAGGGATTGAAAACAATACAAGGTTCGATGATCCATGGCTATAGAAAGATTGAAAATTTCATTCAAATGAGGACAACAATAGAATTTTCATGCGTCTAGATGGGGAAATGGAAAATTTATAAAACGTGTGGATTGGAGAGTTTGAACAACTTTAAAGCATGAATTTCTCCATCTTTTCAGACTTTCAACTTTATTTGAACACTTCTGTAGGGTGTGAGATCAAAATTTCCAAATTTTACTTTTAAAATGATGGGGGATTTTGAGGGCAACAATAGTAATTCATTCTCACATTTCTCAATTTGTTCTTTTGTATCATTGGCTCTCACATATTAGTATGTATATTTCTCCATAGCATGTTCAATGATCTTATTTCCCTTTTAGACAAATTGTCTTTCCATTTATTTATGGCATTGGCCTTTTCTCCAGATTTTTATACTTCGCTCAAAAACTCTAGGGTGATAACGTGGTATCCTCCTTTCCTTCATTGTTTCACCAAAAAAATTATATTGTTTTAGGAAAAAAATATTAGGTGAGGTGAGGAGGAATACCTGTGATTATGTAGAGGGTGTTTGCATGTAGAATGTTGACTAAGATGATTGTGAGAGCTCCCCTTATGATAGCGTAGTAATTTTTATTCCCTTAAAACAATAATCTAATCCCATGTGTTCCACCCTATCACCCAACAAGTGAAAGGTGCTCACCCGAGGCACGCGTGAACACCAAGCCCTTCCCTTATGTGATACTTTTGAGAATACATTGCTTGATGACAAAAATTAGATGCAAAAGTTAAAGAACCATGCATTCATTTTGAGAGCTTTAAGATGAGTTATCATATCACTATACCTAGTTCTATAACAAGAGAAATATCAAACAGATGATAGATTTGATTAATATCATAAAGGAAATCCATTAGGGTTTACACCCATGAACAATACATATATTAAACAGAACCATATATTTCATATTGATCTTAGTTCAAAACCATATTACATTCACTAAGGTCATACCAGGCCAATGTATTAATGTAGATAAGACTCATACATAAAAAGTCCTAACTATGCCTCCCATGGTACAAAAATATTTTCATAGACCCATCCCTCTAGACAAGCTATTACTCCTACAGTCCTCTAAATGAGAACCCCAAATCTTTGGAACCTTCTTACTATTTCTATAAAGCTTTACCTTTCATTCTCTCTATTTTCACTCTCTTCCTTGATAGCACCTCTTGATTCTTTATGCATCCTTCTTCTAGCCAAACATCTCTATATATAGCTTTATTACCCAATGTCATGCATTTCTCAAGTAGCAAATTGGTCACCAAGTGTCAAGGTGGTCCTCTAATGGAGCATGCTTAATCCCATCTAGGTTGTCCACTCTCTACAATGATGTCTTTCTGGATCCTTCCATCATATGGAATATTTCTTTCTTAACCACTAAGTTGCTAAGATGACACCTTATCCACTCCGTATGCTTATTCAAGTCACACTTCTCTTGTGTGCTCCTTGAAATTCCGAATATGGATAATTCATGAAACCCTTTTATTTTCCTTGTGTGCATGTTATGGGTTCTACTAAACCCTTATAAAACCCTTTTCCTACGCACCTTTACCCCGCACTCACTTATTCATATTAGTCCCACTTGCCCACGTGCCTTCTTATACTTAACCAATATTTTGAGGCCCAATAACTAAGAGGAACAACCAATATAAGAAAAACAATAAGACCACCAAATGTTATTAAATAAAAAGTGATAGTGGAATGCCTAGTGAAGTCTAGATCTCGGGAAACATGATGCTTCCTTGAATGGTTGTCAATCCACTGTTGTAAAAAATTAATGCAAGGAAATATTGTAAATAAATGAATCCTACTGTAGTTGATAATATTTAGGTATCTCCTATAACATACAATAAGTAAATTTAATCTAACAGAAAATTTATGATTAAATCCAGAGGATTGATAGGCTTGTCTAGGTTGGCAAGTTTAAATAAGACTATAGATGAGGTTTGGGTGAGATCTGATGGGGTTTTGGGAGGTTTTGAGTCGGTTGGAAGATTGTTAATTTGTGTAAAAATACCATCCACAGATACGATGTTAGTTAGGAGACCATTGTCGGCTACACGATAATGGACTTATGCTATTTGGGTGACCAGTGTTAGTAGGAGAAATTTGGTAAAAATATTCAAAATGGGGTTTTGGGAACTCTTTGTGATTGCATAGAGAGGGAGTGGAGTCTAGGTGGGGTCACAAGATTTTTAGAAGGACTCAAACATAATAACATGTTGTTTTAAGTGAGGTATGAAATATAAATGGGTAGATAGTTAGAAAGAGGTGGCATGGGAGAGATCTTGGTAAGGTAGAATATGGGAATGAGATAGATATCCAATAAAAAAACTAATTGACTGAAAATGAGCAAGGAGAAACAATAATTACTTATAGGATGTAGATAGAAATCAGGTGGTGATGATGGTTGAAGAAGGAGGTGATTAAGAGAAAATGTAGTAACAAGATGACACGAGGCTTCCCTTTGTGTACACTATAGCTCTAGAGGAACCTATAGATGAACTATGTATATCCGAATGTTGTGAGAGCCTCTATTAGGTAGCAAGATTGCATGAGAGATTTAGATTTTGAATGCATAAATTTTAAGATAATAAGTTAGATTAAAAACCTGAACAAAGGGTCGAAACTCTTATTTAAGGTAACCAATGGCATTTAGGTGACCAACATCAGCCGAGGGATAACAAGAACTGGTTAAGGAGAATAGTCACAACTACTAAAAATATTCTGATCCTTATTAAACTTGGTGTGATCTTGATTTTGGTTTTGAGTCATAAGTGAAGAAGGAAGGGAAATGGAGTTAGAAATTTGTTAGAGGGATAATAGGTCATTAAGATTAGGGTTAGACTAAGTCCCAGTTAGTTAATTTGATTTGGGACTTGGTCTTGGTTAATTAATGAGCTTGGAATAGGTCTAGGGTGAGGTGGAGGGGTGATGTAGATGATTAATTTAAATATGGTAATTAAATTAATTAGAATATGTGTAAGGGGTCATGGTTAGGTGTAATGTGGAATTAATTAAGAGAAGGTGGTTTAGAGGGTTGTGACCCGATTTTGGGTGTCTACATTTTCCTCTTTTTATCACGTAGGTTGTATTGATAAGTAAAGCTGGAAAAATTAGGAGTGGTTACCCTAGGTATAGGTTGAGGTTAAGTGTCCCTAGTAATGGTGGAGGTGATCCCCTCAAATTCATAATTGAAGTAGTAGGCTGAATCAGTGATGGGTTTGATAAAATGGTAGGTGATGAAAAATAAGGTAGGGTACGTGCATAAAATATGGTGATTTTGGGTGTAGGTAATAGGTGGGGGAATTCAAATGCATGCACACATGTAGAATGTGATAAGGAACTATATTGAAGAGCTCACAAACTATACATCATGAAAGGTCAATAGTTTATCCAAACAAGGTTGATGTGGTCTAGGCATCAAAGGTATATGATATGGTTTTGAAACAAAATGAGGATATGTACAGGGAATGAGAATTAGATGCGTTCTAAACCACACAAAAGGTTTGGTATATTCAAGATATACATCATGACATTAGACAAGGAAAAGTTAGTAGGATAAACAAGATGAGTAACTTCATCGCAAGCTAGAGTGGGTAATATAATTCAAGTGTCAAATGGGTGGGTTAGGGTTTGGTTTTATAGGAAAGGCCATTGGAAAGGTGTAGATGTAGGAAGAAAACATGCCCCTACGTAAAAATTAGGGAGATGGACGGTGAGGAAGGCTACTAGGTGAGCCTTCTAGGTGATGATAAAGCTCGGCAATAAGAAAATGGTATTGTGTAGAAAAAATTTCCAATTTAAGAAAACTAGAAGATTAGGCATGGTTTTTTTTAATTTCCAAATTATTGATTTTATGTAAACTAAATGATGATGTGTAATGAATGATGTATGATTTTTTTTTGAGTTAACTTCCAACTTGTTGTTTTTATGGAAACTAACTAAGTATTTGTTTAATGGGGGAAATGATGATTAGGAAAAGAGTGGCCGAGCTAACCTCAAATGAACTCATGTGCTAAGAGTACTACCTACATAACCCTTACAAAAGGGGACTCGGGATGATTTAGTTCTCCCTTAAACTAGGGAAGAATGATATTGGGGTAGGCTAGATGAATATGTAGGTTGGATGGGTAAGTTGGTTGGGTAAGGTATGTTTTACAAAATAAGAAAGCTCAAATGTTAAATAAGTAGTAGGTAAGATGAATTAGGAATATGCATAGATGAAGGTGTATAAGTCATTTAGTTTCGATGATCTTGTACTTTTGAACAAACAAAAGGGTAGTAAGAGGTCAAATGAAAAGAAGAAAAAATCCCCAAGTTGGAAAATACCATAAATGTCATACCCTTAGACTTATTGAACGTAAGTCCCTACATACAATGCATGATGCAAAAGTTCTATAGGTGAATGAAGTGGCATGATCACTATGTATAAAGTACATGCATCATCCCTTAAATTGAGGTAGGAGATAATAAATAGAGGGTAAGGTGGAAGAGGTTGTTTAGTGTAACCTTTTTGTGGGACAACATGCCCCTTTTGTAAGATACCCAAAACTAAATAGTCAAGTCCATGACTAAAAGTTTTTATTTTTGTGATTTTTTAATTTATTTTTACTTGTATAGATTGATCAATGCAGGAATTCCATAATGGAATAAATAGGTTCTCCTTGAGGTATTCGTGAAGTTGGTTGATGTAGGAAGCTCTTGAATTATTTTATTTGAGAGATACAAATTAGTCTTATTTTGGGGTAAACTAATTACAATAAGTGACTAGATTTCTATAGTTTTCCTTTGAGGGAGAAGCCTAATTACAATATAAAGAAAGAGAGGTAGATGTCCTTTTGATGGAATCATATATTTGTGAGAAGTTTGAATCAAGGAGTAGAGTTTTGGTTATCCCATGTGTATTTTTTTATTTTATAAATTTTTGAACCTAAAGTCATGGAAAAGACTATAATGGAGTCTAGGCTTCTTTTATGAAGGAAAGACCATAACACAAAAAGGTTAGCTAAAAAAGAGGTGTTTCAAGTGATGAACGATGGGATTACATCCTGAAAAGGATGAAAAGTATCCATGACAATCATCCTTGAGTAGAGTCATGGTACTCATATTTAAGACAAGTTTGAATGGTGAAAAATGTTCACATAATTATAGTTTAGTCATTGATCCTTAAAATAAGAAGATGGAGGAAATATTTTCTTAAGGGACAAGCATATAGGTGACATAAAGTGATGTAGTAATTTTTTCAACAGTAAAAAGGTCAAAGATGCAAGGCATTAAGGAGCTCAGGTTTGGGTTTACCTTGAAGGGAATATGAATGATAAGCACCTTATCCATAGGTATGGGTGACAATGTAGTGTCTAAGACAATTAACAGAAAAATTTCCCGTTTTCTTCTCTCCTTTGGTTAAGTGTTGATTTTCCTTTAGGAAAATATCATCGATCTTCCAAGTTCACTCATCAACACATTTTTCATAGGCATGATTGATGCATTTTTGGTATATTTGAAGATGGTCTAGAGAATTTAAATGATGTTCATCTAATAGCTCAAGTTATACCAAATGTTATTGGAAAAAATCATCGTCACTATCATATCTTTGAGTGAAATACAAAGAGATGGAATTTGGACTCAAGAGGCGGACGACCTCTGTATGGTAGACCAAATAAAAATGTGTAGCATTGGTAGAGGTATTAATGCTAGTATGGTAAGCCCATAAGGTGAAAGGAATGTTCGTGTGCCAATCCTTTCCCGTGTCATCATTGAATTTCATAAGATTTGTTTTTAGGGTTTGTTTGGAAAATTCAACTTGGCCATTGGTTATTGGGTAATAGGGTGATGATAATTTTAGTTGAATGCCCAATTTATCACACAATTTATGTAGGTTTTTATTTTTAATTGTTTACCATTTTCAAAGTGGTGAAGTAATGAGGAACTGATGGGAGCTAGAGATTATATGCAGAAATAATGATATTCAATATTATACTTGCTATGTATAAATTACAACAATGGATGACTATTATATAGCCAAGAATGTAGTTGAACAAATTCCTAAAAAGTAGGATGTATACAAAACAATAACATACCCATATTTATATATTGTTATACATTTGTTATAACAATATATCAATGAAATTACTAAGAAATTACTCATTTATCATGAGTAATTATATAATTACATCACAATTATAATTATATCATCATTGATAATATAATTGCACACACTAATAATAATTTGAACAATGTTCATTCCTAATATTCACCCCCTTAGTGTGAACATTATTAATAGAAAATATTCATCCCCTTAATGTGAACATGGGAAGAACCATATTCAAAGAAGTTGAACCACCTCCTAAAAGCACTACATAGATCAGGTATAAAATCCATTTATTATCTCTTTACCCTTGTAAAGGTATAGTGTTAAGCTGAATTATGCCGGAATACTCCCTTCCTCCTTAGGTGTCTAAATTATGGATCTCCAATATCCACAAGCTTCACACTAGCTAGATAACCATCCCTTGATTCTACCTCGAAATCTTCTCCTACTCCCCAAAAGTGAGTTTTCTAAAAACATGAATCTTCCCCAAAATTATGGAAAGGGGTTTCTTCAGCAAACCAACAAAATGAATAGGAACACCAAAAAAACATACTTGAAATACACACAACTAAAAAAATGCCAATGAACCATCTGCACGTCCTTGTTATTGAAACGCGAGAGGTCGCTGATCAACCTCCAACCTCTGTTGCCTCCATCCTCCAGTGTCATGTTGCTAGCATTTGGCTTTGAAGCTCAATAATTACATACGTTATCCGAACATTGGATTCCACCAAAATGCGTTAGCAAGTTAATTTTATTTCTTTTCTAGTCTTTTTATAATGACAACTCACAATTGACTGACTAGACAAAATTGATAATAAAGAAAATACTTTAAAATGAAAAAAAAATACTTTGACTCACAAAAACTCTTTTTACAATATGATGGAAGCTAATTAATGACTTTGACAATAAATAATAACTCTTAATATGAGACTTTGTCAACACAAATACAACTATGAACATGACTAACTCAAGAAAATATTACTAAATTTTGATATGGTCACAAAGACTTGACGAAAAGATGAATTTTAATGTAGACATACGATAGATTCGAACATGACATGACTTTGTCTTTTGACTAATGGTGGATTAAAATCCATGACACTAAACAAACTATGGACTAAAATTACAAAATTACTATAAAATTTAAAACTTTAAATGATCTTACTATGACATACTACTAATATTAATCAAAACATGGATCAATCTAAAATTAAACAAAACAAGACTAAAACGACTCGACCTAAAGAACTTTACCATGAGCTCTTTGCTACAGGAATTGAGGAACTCAATGAAGAACTAGAATATGTTTTCATTGACACGGAAATATGCATTAGAAATACACATGTCAAGAATGTACGTCACTCTCATTATTCAAAATTTATGGCATGAATGTTTTGATTCCATAGGAGCTTTCCATTACAAACAAAGAGTAGATAGGATACCCATGCGAGTACGGATAAAACTAGATCTTTGAATGAGATGGCTAGAATTTAGGCATGTAAAAATTGGTGTTTGAAACTCCAAGGTTGGTAATGTCTGTGCTACATAGAGTGAATGACAACGCTTGATTGATAGAAAAAGCACATAGAACGTGTAAATGATGTATGTATACCTAATATAAAGCTTGATCCACACATGGGCCACGCACAATCCTCGAGGTCAAATGAAATTGCAACAACCAACAAATTCTCTGCTATTTAATCAAATCTTGGTGTGAAAACAGACGAGAATATGAATATAGCTGTCTTGGAAGATGTCGACCTGATGTAGCCAAATCTTGAATGCAAATCCAATATCCTCTGGTTTTTAATTTGATCAACACTTAATAACTACAATTCAATTGGAACCAAAATATTACGTGGTTAAAAGTATTAATACATCATTAAGATAAGCCAATTATCCATAACAAACAACATGTCTCGGTTAATAGTGTATTGCATATACAGGAGCAAGAACAGGATGCACTACCCCTCAATACTTGTTAGACATCCTTCACAGATGTGCTCGGGATCAAGAGTTCTCTAATGTCAAATGATGGGAACTAGAGATTCTATGCAGCAATAATGATATTCAATATTATACTGTTGTGTATGAATTACAACAATAGAGGGCTATTATATAGCCAAGAATGTAGTTGAACAACTTCCTATAAAATAGGAAGTATACAAAACAATAACATACCCGTATTGATATATTGTTATACATTTGTTATAACAATATATCAACAAACTTACTAACCAATTACTCATTTATCATGAGTAATTATACAATTACATCACATATATAATTATATTATCATTGATAATATAATTGCACACACTAATAATAATGTGAACACTATTCATTTCTACTAGGAACACCAAAACAAAAAACATTGTGATGGTTGATGAATTCACATATTTCTCAGATTTGGTAGAAATGAGAGAGACAGATTCCAACAATGTAGTGTATTATTTGTTTTTTTGTGATGATCCATTGATGACATTAAAAAAAATTAGGGTTAATATCTCCGATGAGATCCAAACCCCATTGAGAGAAGGGAAAAAGTTCCTAGTGACTTGTAAGGCGTGACTAGGAGTATGGTGAAGGTTAGCATGCTGCTGAAATTTCACACAATGTTTGACATATTAACAACAATTTTGGTTCAGTTTTTCCAATAATAGCCAAGGTGAAGGATGCACTTGGCAAAAATGTGGCCACTAAAATTTCCACCACAAATCCCATCATGGATTTCTTTAATGGTGTACGAAATTTTAGAACTAGTGAGGCACCTAAGTAGGATACCATCAAATCCACATTTGTAGAGAAGACCACCCATGATGATGTAATGGGATACCTTATGGAGGAAGGCTCGCCGACCATTACGAGTGAGGTCTGGAGGTAGAATTGAAAGGGAGAGGTAATCAACGAATTTCTTATACCGTGGGTCAGTTTATAAGTCCCATAAAATTAACATTGAGAATTATGTAGGAAGGTGAGTGTAACCATTTTACTATGACAAATGCTATTGATTCGGAAAGTGAGGCTAGTATTTTTGAGTTGATAAAAGCCATGGTATCCATGAATTTTTTAGTGGATCGTGGAGTAGTTTGAATGAGGTAATGGGAAAAGGTTGTCAAAAGTAAGTTTATATGGAATTTATAGTTTTGAAGGACCTCATTATGAAATTGTTATAAACTATTGACTTAGTTCACAACCAATTGAGAATCACCAGGTATATTAATAGTTTTAACATCTAAGGCTATGACAGTTTGAAGGCCTAAGACAAGTGCCTCATACTCGACGATGTTATTGGTGTAGTCAAAGTATAATTTGAAGGAAAAAGGGATAAGATCTCTATCAAGAGAAATGAGGATAACCCTTGCACCACCCCCATGTTAAAATTTAAAACCATCAAAGAATAAGGTCATTTGGTAAATGGTAGATTCATCAGGAAAATCATCAAGGTAAAGGTTACCGATAGTTTCATCTCAGAAATTGAAATTAGAAGTTTGATGTCCAGGAAGTGGAGCATGTACAAGTTGATCTATAATGGTTTGGCCCTTGATATAATTTTTATGAATGAATTCAAGGTCTAATTCAGTGAGGATCATAAGCCAATGCAAGGTGCATTCATGTTGGTAAGGTTTTTCACACATGTAATGAAAAGGGTTAGTTTTGGTGACGATGAAGGTTTTATGGTTACGTAGGTAGTGGAAACGTTTGGTAACTGTTGGTGCAATTTATGGTTTTGCACACTTTACTCTAATTCTCCATTTTCCATTTTTACTCCAAAACATCCTTGTGGCTCGAGCTGAAGATCTGTAACTCATTTTTTCAGTTGGATGTTTTCAAATGCCCTCATTGTTGTTATTCTGCCCCATTTTTAAAACAAATCTCCAGGTTTCCCCTTTGTTGTGCCCTAACTTCTTCATTTTTTAGGATGAGCCGTTATTTCCTTTGTCAAGTTCATGCAAAACTCAAAATGGAGGGAATCTGAGTCATTTGTTGCTAAAATCCTAGTCCCCAGGCCTAAATCATTGTGAAAACGTGATTCAGTTGATTTAAAGTGAAAAATCCACCTTCCTTGTGGAAAAAATTTGATTTCGGAGGCCTCCCCTACGTTTCGCATTTTGACGGGAGTACGGGCATCTTCTACCCATCAAATTTATCATTGCAACATTTATGCTGACATGGCAGGCTCTCATTGGCGGGTGCAGTCAGAAAAAATGTTATAACTTGTCAAATTTTCAATTTTTGGTGAAGGGAGAATTTTCTCCGCGCCCCGCATTTGCCTAGTGTGCCTACGTGGCATATTTTGATTGGTCAGATGGAGCAGCGAGTGGTGGAGGTCACTTAAAAATTTTGCCTTCATTTTTTGAAAATTTCTCAAAATCAAATTTCTACCCAAGGCCCGTGCCCAATGGGAGGGCGACACGTGGCAAAGGGAGGTCAAATAGACAGCGTGGGAGTTGGGAAAATTTTATTGTTTTTTTCTCAAGGATGTTGGAAGAAAAATTTTCCCCATGGCCCCATGGTTCCACAGGATGTGCTTACGTGGCCTGATGTGATTGGTCAAGGATTGGTGGGTGGCGGAAGTAACTTAGGAAATTTTTCTTCCATTTTGGAAAAATTTCTCAAAATTAAATTTTTTCCCGAAGGCCCGCAGCGAATGGCATGATGACACGTGTCCAGGAGGGCCAGGTGGATGGTAAAGGACTTGGAAAATTTTTGTTTTTTTGGCTCGGGGTGTCAGGGGAAAAATTTGGCCCATGAGCCCGCAACCATTGGAAAGGTGACACGTGTCCAGGGAGATCGACCGGAATAGAGGGAACTTAGAAGAATTTGAAAATTTTGGTTTCAAAATGCAAAAGGAAAATTTTTTCCGGGGTCCACACCAATACAAGGTGGACACGTGTCCAAGAAAGGTGGCATGGATGGGTGGAATTTATGGAAATTTTGAAGTCTTTTAACTTCAAAATTTTAAGGTTACAATTTGGCCCGAAGACCCACGCCCAATGGAAGGGCGACACGTGGCATAGGGATGTCAAGCAGGGGAGCGAAGAGTTGAATTTTTCAAATTTTTGGCTCAAAACCTCAAAGAAAAATTTGGACCCGATGGCCCACACCAATGAGAATGTGACACGTATGCGGGGATGAAATGGAGGGGTGGAAGTTCTAAAGACTTTGAAGTTTTTAACTTCAAAATGCTAAAATTAAAATGTTTGCCCGAAGGCCCGCAGCAAATAAGGGATGGACATGTGTCCAAGAGGAAAAATGGAGGAAGAGGCTGAAGGAGGAGTTTGCGATTTTTTGCCTCTATGTTTAAAGAGTAAAAAATGAAGAATAGGCCGCAGTGTCAATGAAAACAGGACACGTGTCCTAAATTTGGTAGAGGTTTGGAGCGCGGAGAGAAAGTTAAAAATTTTGCAAAATTTTAGCGAAAAATTTCAAGGTGAGAAATAAGCCCGCGGGAAAATTTGGAAGTGTGCCCCACATCCAATTAGGGGAAACATGTGGCATGTTTAAAAAAAGGAAGAAGCGCGGGCCACAAGGGATTTTGTGACTCGCGGAGGAGTAAAGGAAAAAAGGAGGGGTCGGTTCCACAGCGAATAGGAAACCACCACGTGGCATAAGTGGTAGCGGGTGTTCAGGGTGCAAAGAATTTTTAGAAAATTATCCTTTTTTTTAAAAGGTGGTGAAATGCGTCAAATTGGCTGCGGTTTTGGTGAAGGCCCACAGAAGGACACGTGGCGCATCTAGGGGCTCGGGGAAAATTTTCAAAATTTTCCAAAGGCCAGAAAATGTTCAAAATGCATTTTTAGGATTGGGGGCCCGCCCCAATCATGTTTGGACACGTGTCCCACCTTGTGTAAAGGAAAAAATGTAATTTGGGAACTTTTGAAGAGGATTTGGATCTTCCACATGGAGGGCTAGCATTTAAAATTGATTTTAATCAATTGCGTACTGCATTTTCGTTTTTGGCGCCATTAGAGCTCCAAGAAGTGTGGAATCATCATTTTTGCACCAAAACACATGAAATTTAATATGAATATGCATCCCTTCAGCCTTCTAAACACAATGGAATCATTTATTTGAGATAATTCAGTGACCTATAGTGTTTTTCATGAGATATTTTTCTCATCTCGTGAAAAACACGTGAAAGGTAAAAATGAAAAGTTGCAGAGTTAAAAATGATGAGGGAAAAAGGTGAAAAATGATTGCAAATGCATGTTGGCATGGTGGAATGCCAAAAACGTGACCCTGGGATGGATAAGGATCCGATTTCATGCAATATTTTAAAATATTTGTGCATCTCTGCCATTTGGCGAGTTGTTTCACAGTTTTCTATCATTTTTCATCAAATGGATAGGGTTTTATAATAAATTTGATCCCTTTGGCATATTATTTTCTTGGGATGCAAGGATCCAAGTTGGCAGAGGGTATATTATGTAGTTTTGGAAACATTTTAGGGATCTGTTGAGAATTTGGGAGAAAGAGAGAAGAAATTTCACAGGAAAAGACTGGAAGAAGTCCATTTCCCTTTTGAGAAACTACCTGAGAGCCATTTTGATTCCAGTTTGCATCAAATGTTCATCATGTTGAGTTGGTTTCAGCTGTAAAGCCATCAAAAAGCTTTGAGATTGTCTAAATAACTTTCCCTTGCTGATATATTTGATCAAATTCTTGGATTAACTGGTTTTATCTCTTGGCAAAGCTTGCACACACTTGTATTTCAATATGTTTTCAATTTGTGTTTCATGCTCATGTTGCAATCTTGTGTTTGGGATCTTTATTGATCATGCATGGTCTCATTTCTTGTAGAGGGTTTGAAGGCATCTACCATCTTCTATTCAAAAGAGCATTCATCTGAGTGGAGATAAACATATTTAAATTCATCTTACCTTCCTTGCAAACTGAGGGTATTTGTAAACCTTTGGGTGTACCTTAGGACATGATCTAACAAGGGGTTCTTAATGCTTTATTGATATTTTGCTTCAAGTCTTTGTGGAAGGTTATCAAAGTTTGTGTGGAATAGTGTAGATTTGGGCATCCATTATGCACATATCCTAGTTGGAAGAGCACGTCAAATTCATTGAAACATATCTGTTGTTTAGGTGTTGTAACCCATTTGCAAAGTTTCCCAAAGAAGGTGATGACTTCTAGCTACTCTTCTTCTGAGATCTCTCATCATAATTTCATTTCAAAATAACTCATCCTACCTATAATACCCCTACATTTGCATTGTGTGTCTACAAAAGATATCAATCCTTTCACAAAAATGCACAAAGTTGATTAGGGTTTTATCATGTCTTTAGCGGCTCTAGCTTTGCTTTGAGAAAATTTACAGCATTTAGTAGTGACAAATCCTTTGAGTTTGGATAATGGATATTTGATCATGTTTTCACAAAAACTCCTCCACATCACACACAAAATACAAGGATATCTCCATCTCCTTACCGTATAGGGGCTGCAATATAGGTTCTCTTACCTTGGTTGATAGGAACAACCTAAAATAGTGAGGGTTAGATCAAAACCCTTATGAAGGTGCTATCCACTCCCTCAAATCTTGAATACAAACAAGCAGATAGGTGTTCGCCCAGCTACAAATGACATACAAAACATCTATCTATCCTTGAGTGTCTTGTGCAGAGTCATGATCTTTGTTCAAATTGTGATGGAGATTAAATCGATACCAACATTAGCCACGAGACTAAGGATAGGAAAATATTTTGAGCATGAGTATATCTATTTTTATAGTCTAAGAGCGTATGACTTATGTAATAAATCACCTACTCCCTATGTTTCTCATCGCAATGAGCAAGCATGGCACCTAAGGAATGGTCCAGTGGAAGAAATGTATAAGTAAAAAGGTTTGTCATCTTTAGGTGGGATGAGCACGGTCTGCAAAGGCATTGTGGAAATCATCATTCTAATTGAAGGAGACATAATTTTTAAGAATATGATGAAAGGGGTGACATCGATTAAAAATTTGGGAAATAAAGTTTCAAATGAATTGCAATTTTCCTTGCAAACTAAAAAGTTATAAAAGGTTAGTAGGTGGAGGCGTCTTTAGAATAACCTTTATTTTGGCAGATCGACTTTAATTCCCCATAAATAACTGATGAAACCAAGGAGTTTTCCAGAGAGATCAGAAAATATGCACTTCTTTGGTTGAAGATGAATGTAGTATTTGATGAGCTGATCAATCATGATTTTGAGAACTGGGAGGTGTTTGGCATGACTTTTGACTTACCAAGAAGGTCATCGAAGTAGTCTTCTAATATATCATGCATGATGTCATGGAAGATATAGTTCATAGTGCATTAATAAGTGGCACCTATTTTTTTCAAGCCAAAGGGCATGACATGGTAACAGAAATTCTGCTAAGGGGTGATGAATGAGGTTTTGTGTTGATCTTCTAGAGTGAGTAATATTTGGTTATAACTAGAGAATCCTTCTATAACAAATAATATCTCATGTCCTACTGTAAGATCAACAAGTTGGTCGATATTAGGAAGAGGAAAGACATCCTTAGGATAGGTAAGGTTAAGGTTGCAAAATTTCATACAAATGCGGAGCCCCCTTCTCACCTTGGTGATAGGAACAATGTTAAAAATCCATTGCAGAGATAGTTGATATGTATAATGAAAGAAACCGAAAGAATGGGCTGGAGTTCTTCTTTGAAAAGAAGGGAAATGAGTGGATGCATTTTTCACAAGTTTGGCATTAGGGATAGTAACAATATTGTGGACCATGATATTTGGGTCAATACCAGGCATATCATCATAAAACCGATAAAAATCATTGCTATGATCTTGAAGGAAAGATGTGAAGGCTTCCTGCTCGGTAGAATCTAAATATTGGCGTATCTTTACAATGCGAGGGTCATACTGAGTTTGAATGTTTATCTCTATGGTCAATTTATTTAGTATCGTTTATGTCTCTAGATTTTTCTACTTCACTCAAAACCTTTGGGATGATAATAGTGGTATCCTCCTTCCCTTCATCTCCGGATGCACCCATTTCTACATTTATTATTTCGGTGTCTTAACGTGTTCCTTTAATTATTTCTTTAAAACTTTATCCTCATCAATATTTTACAACAAGCCCTAAACAACTATTGCGATATCCTAATTTAATGTTTCTCTAGTTGGTTTCCCTAGTTGAATGTGTGTAACATTGTAGTCACTCAATGTGATTTCATCTTTCAATTTACCTTCTTGTGGGGTTGTTATTTCTAGAGTTCTAAACCCTTACTAGTCCACACGAGTTTTAGTGAATACTTTAGATTTTTTTGGGACCTTTTGGGTTTTGAGAATGCAATACTTTTGATATCTACAAATTCTTCTTCAACCACATTCTTTTATTTTCTTGGAAGGAGTGTTTCATATGAGTATTCCCTATACCTATTTCTTGTAGTGTGAGATGTGGAGTCTCTGAAAAGAGAACCATTTTTTTGGATGAATCTTGAGGATATTGTAATAATGGTACCTCTTCATGTGGATTTTCCACTTTTACTATTGGCTCCTTAGATTCATCATGCAATGTCATTTTCTTTAAGTTTTTCTTTCTCATGTCCCTGAGTTTGGGATTGGCCATCTATTTCTGAATCTTATTATCACCGCACTTTTCCCTTGTCTTTTCTTTCCACTAGGGAGGTAGAAATTTATTTAGTTTCTACTATAGCTTCTTTGATTGGGGTTTCCACCTTGGATTATTTTTCTTCCTTTGTATTGTCCATCTCTTTTAGAGATTGATGTTCAGTGGAGAGATCTTCCTTAGTTTACAGATTAGTGACCCTTCATTTTAACATTTATTCCTCTTTTTTTTTATGGGTTAGGACCTAGAGACTAACTTCTGATCCTTGTCATAAATTGGTATGTTCTTATCACCATTGGCTTCAGATTAGTTTTGTGACCTCTTCTCAGTAGTTTCTATTATTATACCCTCTCAAGATTCTATATTTTGAGGGAATTTACCATCCTTTGGTACTTCTTATTATTTTGGAGATGGATCCTTAGTGGAAACATCATCTTGTGTAGGAGGTTCATTTACAATCATTTGAGTCATTGTTTCCTTTTATTGTAAAAATGTTGTAGTATCAATTTGAGTACTTTGAGATCCTATTTCCAATTCAACACTTGATGCTTGAAAAATGTATTTCATTTGTATTTATATCTAAAGAACACTCTCATCTCCTATTGTATAATTTTCAATCATTACATCTATAATTCAAAGGATAATAACCTCTTTGAGTTCCTCTACATTAACTATTTCAATTGGTTTCTTCACTTGCTCTGTGGTAGAATTAAATGAGGAACATTCTCGTATTTAGAATACATTGAACCTTAATCTCCTTTCCCTTGTTTTGTCACAATGCTACTAGGCTGATTAGATTAGGGGGAAGTATGGGTTACTTATTCATGGGACAACTCTTCTACTATTCATGTTGGAGAAATGATGGACATTATAACTTCTAGTGGTACAATTGGAGTATCATTATTTTTTTCTTGAACATGTGGTGGTATTTCTTGCTCTGTTAGTGTGGAAACCAATTTTCTCTAAGCCTCACTAAGTGGGACTAGGTAAATGACTTAAGGCTCTCTATTTTTCTTTGATACATGACCACCTTCCTTTATTTGACTACTAGTATCCCTTACCAATGGTGGTATCACCTTGGCTTTCTTTGCAACTCTTAAAAATATTTGAGGTCAGGTTCCTATCTCTCTTTGGAACTTTGCACTTTGATTTTTTCATCAATACTTCCAAAGAATCCTCTCATATTTTTCCTTATACTAGATGATCATGGAAATGTTACTGAGGGTGTCCTTAATTTTGCTATACCTACCCCTTTAGCTTGTATGGGCACTATTTTGGTAATAACAAAATTCTACATATATTTTAAGAGCATCTTCTATATCTTCTGCTTCAAAATAGACATACAAGTTCTAATCTCAATGGTAGCAATAGTCCATTCATAAGTTATTCTTCAAGTGGGTATTTTAGTAGGAAGTTTAGGAGCTATTCCTCTTAATGGATCAATCTTATTAGCACCTTCCCTCAAAAGAGGTAAATCTCCCTTCAAGATTCCAAAATATCTAAATTCATTCAAAAATTTGTATTTTGGATGGGCAAGTCCATACCCTTCCCTTGCAACCAATTCATGGTCCTTCTCGTTCCATTAGCTATTCTCTCATGTGGATTGTCTGAATCATATTGAAACCAAACTATGGGAGTAATTAGTTGTGACTCCATTTTATGGTCAATATAGTATTGACTCACTATTTGATGACCATCTTAAATTCCTTGAGGTACTAAAAAAATCTTAAAATCAATGACCTACATAAGGGTCATCCTCGAGAACTATATGAGCATGAATTCTTCCTCATCCCTACAGCTCATATAATAATCCTAAAATTGAGGTACATAGTTAGATGAACTAAAATCTCACATGATATCGTAATTGGGTCTATGTTCAATTTAATTTATGTCAAAAAAATTCATCTCCTCTTCTATCTCCAAGCCTTTGCAATGGTGGGGCAGGAGAACCTCCAAATTTCATAGGAAACTTAATATTTGTGTTGTATTTCACAGCAATTTTTTTATCTGGTCCCAACTTCCTTGAGAGTTCACAAAACACCCATTTTTTATCCACATATCTAGGTAATTTATATGTATTTCCATTAAGTCCACTTGGATCTGATGTAAGTAAAAATTTGTATTGTATGAAGAGGAAAACATCTTCTAGTATTACATTTCTAGCCTCATTAGATATCCTATATTTCTCCCACTCTAGTTTGAAAAGGCATACCATAGGTGCAATGAATGCATCATTCACTTGTCTAAAATTTCCTTTCCACTTATCCAAATTTAGTTGGGGATACACATCATACACTTTGTGATCTTTAAAACTTACAATTCATGGGAGACCAAGGAATGTCTTGCAACATGCAATATTGTAAATCAAATAAGACATCATGTAAAAATGAATATTGTAGGTGATGCCCATCCTAATCTTTGTGGCCATCTCCATAAGTTGGGCATGAATTGATGTAGATATAAAAGTTTCCCAAGAATTTTCCTCTTTCTTCTAAGATAACCCTTATGAAAGGGCACATCCATTTCTAGAAACTACATTTTGTTCTCAATCCTGTATTTCTACTTAACATCAAAATTAGATCTTTGACCTCCTCAAAAAAAAATTCCTTGTTCAACCTGTAGACACCAAAATTAGGTCATACCACCCTTATATCCTTGTTAATTAAACTAGCCATAGTTTACATATTCATATCCCATAGTGCACATGATTAATTGAATTAATTATTTTAATAAATATCTTCACCTAACCACCTCACCCAACCACATCACCTAGACACCTCATCATGGATCTATTCTTAGCATGTTTCTTTTAACTAAGAATCAATCTCTACTTACCATAACTAACTGAGACTTAGTCTAACCCTTACATTAGATGTCTATTCTTTCACTAACAACATGCCCACTTAATTAAGTGGAAATACCATTTAGACCTTGACCAACAGCAAAAGCGGCCAAAAAGATAGCTAAGATCTCGCTATTTTGGAAAACACAGGATTTCCCACCATAAGCGACAACTTTGGTTAACCCTAAATTGATGTCGTTTAACCTTAACCATAATTGGTTACCATATGTTCAATTTGGTAAACTTTTTCTAGAGGTTGGGAGGATTATTCGAGTTTGGAGAGAGAGAGATTTTCATGCAAGCATGAACGAGATCCCTCTCGCACATCCATACACATCCTAGCTGACACCAAGATTGATCTGAATATATTGGCATTCATGGTAGAACTCTAGGAAGAAATTTTGTGACACAGAGCACCAATTTCATAGATCAACCATCACCTTCATCCAACCACTAGGTCTGCAAATACAAGTAAGTGTTTTTTGATCTGCATCATTCCATACTTACTTAGATCATCATTTCTTTATCTTTCTCCTTTAAATCCTATTCTCTTTTGCATCTTATCATTCTTTCCTTCATGTCAATCCACCCATATAACCACCCATAACCTTTTGGCTCCCCATATTCAACCCCAAGACATCTCTAAGCATTCTCAACATCTTTACCAACCTAGCCATCCTTCTTCTATTCTTTGTGCAATCACAGAGAACCTCCAAAACCAAGTTTTATTGAGTTTCTACCATTCCTCCTCTCTTTGAAACCAATTACCCTAAATCATTGCAAGTTTCCCTCTCAATCGGCATCAGTCATACTAGACTGATGTTTTTCTCTATAACTTTTAATCCTTCCTATAATAGTAACGTAATAGCCTTCACCCAAATAGCCCAAAACCACCCAAATCTTGATCCTGGCTATTCTAGCCACCATGGCTACTCCGCCTAACCTCAAGATCTAATCATAACCAAACATGTTAGATTAGATTTTCTTATTATATTTAAATGAGATACCTAAATCATATCAACTATAGTAGGATGTTATATTTTATATGTTATTTCTTGTATTAAACGGTGGATTGACAACCATATAGGAAGTATCACATTTCATGGATCTAGCACACGCTAGGTAGTCTACTTGACATATATTGTTTAATATTATTCTTGTCTTGTTTTGTATTCATAGGTAGTTCCTCCTAGCGGTAAGGAAGTTCTCACAATCAAGACTAGATTAGGAAAATTAGAACACGTGCACTCTACTTTCCACCTTTATTTCACAGTATTCCTCCTCACCTTTACCTTATCTCGGTTTGATCATACGTATGAAACTTATTGGTGAAACAGTTTGGCATGCCCAGTGGGACCCTCTCTTGGGTTCTTTACATTTTCTTTATATATGGAAATCTTTTTTTCTCTTTCTCTTTTTGAAAAATACACATTTAATCTTCTCTCTTGGTAACATTCTTTTCTTCTAATTCTCTAAATGACATTTGTGATTTGGTGTTTAAAAAAATCATTTATTTCTTTTGGAATTTGCATAGTAGTGAAAGAGCACATTCTTGACCTACTCATCACTTGCTACATCGAATATAATTGTCAATTTGAGTTATAAATTTTTTTGCATTTCATCCTCGTATGTTACATTATTAGCTCACATTTAAAACTGAGGGTAACCTATATGTTGGAATTCATGCCCAACTGATGGTTGACATAATTGAATCATAGAAAGAACTTTCTCTTCTCTCTCTCTTTTCCAAAACTACACAAATACAAAATTCACACATTTTAATAAACAACACCTTACATGGAATAAGTTGTCAACAATCACATGATCGAGTATTCACATGGGTGCCCATCTAGTTTCTCTATCCAATAAATATCTCATAGAAAGAACTTCCCCACAAAAATCTAACTCAAAACCACCCTTTAGAATTTTCCTCTTCATAGGATGCCTTTCCAACCAAAATTTTTGTTATGGATTCACAAGTTAGTCTTAAATGGCATAAAATGAACACATAAAATTCACTTATTAGGATTTACGTTTTTGTTAGGTTTTTCCTGAGTTGCATTTTGAGTTGTGAGGTTACATTCTCCACTTTTCTCTTCCTATCACACTTTTCCATCATAGTTGGAGCATTCTATCTGTTTTTGAGTGTTTCAAGGTCTAATACCATCATCCTCCAATTTCTGGGTTGGTCTTTCATCCGATTTAATTTACAAATAATCTATTTTTTTCATTTCTTCTAATTTTACAGTAACTGGCGTCAGTCCACAGACCGTAATTGGTTTATATCTAACCATTATCGGTTTACCTAACCATTGTCACTTCTAAATATTTTTTCATTTCACCAAAACATAACATTCATCAAATTTGTTGTTCTATTTGAAGTTCTCAAAACATCATCATATCCCCAGAAATTTCATATCACAACCCAATATAATTTCCATTATTTTATTTTCATCAGTTTTTGCCTCATTTGTAGAACTGTTGATTCCCCATAGTAACTAGTATCGATTATCATAACCATCATTGATTCCCCTATAGCTATCATCGGTCAATCTGAAATTTGTCGATTTTTGTGTTTTATTTTTAATTAAAATGCCGATCAAATTTACTTCCCATAATTCATCCTTCTCCATTAATATTGTTTTTTGTGTCATTTGTAGAGTACTGTTTTATCAGTTCAACACTAATTCACATAGTGTTAACTCACAACCAAAATAACATCCTTATATTTAACGCTATCCTTAAGCCACTCCCATGTAGCCCATCACCTCCTTCCATCATGTCACCTATGGATCCAACTCAGCCCATCACCATTACTACCAACGATGAGGAGTTTGTAAGACCCCTTGACCACAATCCTATAGCCTTACAATACTATGTTGCACACTCATCTACCTCGAGACTCCTCGGATAACTTGATATAAGACATACCCGTATCTATCCCTCCTTCCCTTGCACCCACTTCTACGTCAACTACTACGAGCTCGGCGCTACCCTCATCCACTTTACCACCTATGGTGTCTCAACTAGATGCCACATCCTTAATAACTACTTGCACTAATCACATCTATTACACCCATGGCATCGACCATTCCTTCACCAACCACCTTAAGCATGGCCCCATCTGCACCATTTTCCTCATATATACCAGTTGCATCACAACCACCCCTAGTGTCGGTAACCCACACCCCATTTCAAAACCTCATCCTTTCCATCCCTAAGTTTCTACCTCTATCTACCACAATTTTTATTACGATTAACCCACCTATTTACATGCATCTCCAAAGAACCCCTAATCTTGTCTATTGCTTATTCATGGTATCTTCTACCCATTTTATCCCCCTTTAATATTTTTCATAGTCAGCACCCCATATATCGGGATTCCATCCACATTATACACCTATCATCAACCTCCCTTTACTTCAGGAGGTGCTAATTCCTCATAACCCACCAATGACCTCATTATGATGATGATGGAAAAGATGCAGGACATTAGAAGCATTAGTTTCGGCTCTTAAAACTCCTTAACTTATGATGAAATCTATAATGAGTCTAGTCATTCAATATTCCTATTCAACCATACCTATGCATTGGGAAATTCCCAAGCTTAACCATTTCAATAGTAAAGAAGACTTGCAACAACACTTGCAAACATTAAAACATGAGTGTTATCTAATTTACCATGATGATTATTTAATCCTACAAACATTCCCCATGTCCCTGATAATGCTTGCCTTAGATTTGCACACATATTTTTACCCAGGACATTCCATATACTCCTTTAACTAGTAGCTCTTGCATTCTTGGACCACTTCTCAATCAATGTAGTAAAAAAAGTCACCATGAGTGACCTATATTCGACATGATAGTATAGAAATGAATCTATCGTAGATTTCATTGGTTGCCAGTGAAGTTTTATCAACCAATTAACATTCTAGTTACCTCAAGTTAAACTAATAGATTTGTCCACTAAAGCTTGAGACAAACACATCTCACAAAATCTACGAGTGTAAACATTATGTACCTTTGATGAAGCATTTACCATGGCACGAAAGCTAGAAATTCATGCCATTGAAGAAAATAAAATCCAATTACGAAACAAAATGCCACATTCAAATCAAATGATTCTTCTTCATCTTCAAAACCCCAAAAAAATTATTCAAAATCCAAAGGATCTGCCAATGTGGTAGTTCTCAAATCTGGTCCATCTCATCCATCTAATCAAGCCAAACCTTCCTCCAATCTTTCCCATGTTCAAAATTTTCAAATCCGGCAAGAACAAAAAAGTACACTCTAATTGGAGAGACCTATTCTTCAATCTTGGAAAAGCTTCTTAAAGTTGGAGCCATTACACTACCCCCATAAAACCTCATAGTGGTTTCAATCCCACTCATCCTATGCCTGCATGGTATAAGGAACATTACTATTATAATTATCATCGCATTAAAGGCCATAGTGACGGTAATTCCATAACTTTAAAGAATATTGTCTAGGAAATGTTGGGTAATGGAGATCTCATCTTGGACAACCCGGATGCACCAAAAATAAAAAATTACATATTTTTAAGAATCCATTCCCTAACCATACACCTTGATCGATAAAAATGGTGAACCTTCAACCAATGACATCAATGTCCATGAAGTCAATGTTTTTTCAATACCTTACCAGTCATTCCTCAATTTCCACCTATTCTGTCTATCGAGTAAATTCTGGCATGAGCTCCTATACCCATGGAGGAACATACCTCATCCACTCCTTAACAGTCATAGGATTACCCTTCATCTCCCCCTTCACTCATGGAGGAGACAAAAATTTCTATTGATGTCGTTTTACTATCTACCTCGTAACCTACTGAACAATCAACAATATTAACTCTCCTACCCATAGGAGAATCATCATCGCTTTCTCCTCCACCAAAAGAGAAGTCTACCTCACCCCACCTACCATCTCTCCTACCCATGGGAGATCCTTTAGACATGCCACTACCTGTTGGGGACAATTCTCCATTAGCATTCTAGGATCCTGTTGACCTAGTCTTGGCTCTTTTACCCACAAAGTCTAAGGCTAACCAATTCCCTATCTCACAGACATATTTTATATGGATTTCCACTAAACCAACTACATATCCTCTTACAGCAGTCTCGTTTTCATGACTGGCTGATCACTTGGATTACGTTGATAATTCCACACTTTGGGGATTTCTTTAGCTCCCCTTTTTGGCTCAAATGTAAATGTTACCTCTGAAATACTTCCACGACCTATCCAAAGGTATTTCTAGTAACCATGTTGACTTTTACCATGCCTTTTACAACAAATTCTTCTTTTTCACCTTTACCTACATCTGAATGTTTACTTGTAACTAAAACCATTCCTATGCCTAAGAACCTACCCACACCTACATGTTCATCCATATCTAGACCCATCACTACCTTGGGTATCATGCCGACATCAAGTCTTACCCATCCACCTGTCAAATTGGATTCAGCCACATCTACCCAAATCTATAGAAATATTGTTCCTCTACCTAAAAGGAAGACCTAACCTTCTAGGCCACATACACCAGTCTCACCTACCACACATTTGTCACCTTCACCCCTTCCATCTATCCTAGGACCTCACCCATCAACCTTGGCCAAAAACCCCTACCCAAGGCCAATCAAAAGCTAAGCAACCTACCTCATCATTACAATTTTTGTTAAATCTAATTTACCTGCACAAAAACACCCTCTCCCTCACCCGTAAATTTCTTACCACCTATACCTCCACCAGCTTACTATAACCCCAACATTTCCTATACGAATTCAACCAATACCTTCCACCCAACATCTACCAACCACTTCCACCATTATTCTATTATCCTCATGGGTAAGTCATCCTCTTCCAAAGATCTTCTTTCCCTTCCGCATCACGTACTCCCACCTCACATTTACCCAATAGGGTAGTTAAACTGAAAAACACCTTCCATTGATAGTTCTTCCACCAAAACTAAGATAGTACCACCTACCAAGCTAGTGGTCAAACCTATCCTCCCTCCTATAACACCTCTACCACAACAATCATCCACACCATTACCCAAACCCAAACTCACTTCCCACCATAATCCATTAGTGGGGTCCTATGCCAACATTCTAGCCAACGTCTTAGAGATCTCGGTCATCACATTACCTCCTCTTAGACCTTATGACCCCCTCAAATCCAAACCAAAATTGTTTGATGATACTAAAATTTGTGCCTACCATTGTGTTCCAGGGACATGATGTAGAGGGTTGTAAGGATCTCAAATACATTCTCCTCCAATTATTTCCTCTTGAATAAAATTTCGATGAAGATGATATTTTTAATGAGGACCCTATTCCACCTTCACCTTTCACCACATACCCTCATCCCTTACTTCTTCATCGACCTTCATCTCCACCTCTTAAACCCTTTCATCAACCTCCAAAGTTTGAGATCAACATGGTCTCAGTATCGGAGATATGGCTAAACCACTTCTTAAATGCTAGTGTTCCTACTTGTTTCGCAAGGTTATTACCTGCATTAGGATTTTTTCCATCATGTCATTATAATACTCATGAAATACCTTCTCCACCCACATCTTTCCATCAGATTAACATGATCCAAGTTTTCACTGCACTCCAAAAGGAAAAAGGAAAATAAAAAGCAACTAGCCCATTAACCAATCACGTGCCCAATATACCATCTCGTATCCTCACCCAAAATCACAATTTGAGGACCCACATACCCTATTTATAATGAGGTCACCCATCATACAATGATAGCACCAATCTCCTCTAAAAATGTCTTTATGCGATCTCATCCAAACCTCTCGAATCTCATCGAAAATCCCTTATCCAGGTTTCTGCAATCCATTGAGGTTTTACCCGATGACCACACACTAGTAGCCTACATTATCACCCCTCACCACATGGGCTAGTTTACCAAATCATCTCCTTCTTCTACCCCCATGCCCACTCATCAAGTAGATGCCCTCATTTTTTTGGTGAGGAGATTGTACCTCTCCAATTAGATGACTCGATCTCACTTTTTTCATCTCTGTCTATATCAATAATATACACGTATGACATGTTACGATCGATGGAAATTCTATCATCAACATCATATCCTCCCACATGTATAACCAAATGCACATACCTTCAAATTGCATGCATAATAACCCATTTATATTGTGCTCCTTCAATGATACCATCACTTCCACCCTTAGCACCATTATTCTTCACATTTGTGTGGGCCCTCACACTGTCCCAAAATTATTCTACATCTTAGAGGGGGAGTTCCAGTATAACCTATTGCTTGGCCAACCTTGGATTCATGTCATGGGTTGTGTTCCTTAAAATTTACACCGTTGTGTAAAATTTGAACATGAAGGACATAACTATACCATCCCAACTGACCCATCACCGTTAAAAACCTATAACATTTTGTATCGACCTAACGATTTCCTTATACTAGTTAAGGCATCTACCACTACTACCACTTCTCCTTCACCCATATCCCCATCCACAATTTCTACCACAACCTCTCCCACACCTAAATATTCTATTCATATTGTTTCTGTAATGACTTCACCGCCCATCTACTTCCTAACCACCCGATACCCTTCTTACCCAATCACCTAGTAATTCATCTATCCCCGCTACCCACATATCTACTACCGATCCCTTAGAGGGTGTTTTTCAATGCCTCACTCTGGGGGAGTACCTCCTTTACAATATCAACACATTCCTCACTCTGCAAGAGTATGGCAACCTCTGCCAACACCCTCGTTATGACTATCACATAGGAGAGGTTTTCCCATTACGGTCCTCTCCACCTTCACACCAATTTGATGTATAGGGACTTGATAGTTCCACCTATTCACCTGAAAAATAATTCCAAACACAACCATTTTCATCTAACCTCTAATATCTCACTAATCGTCGCTTCACCCACACTTTCCTTCACCAATGTGCATGAAAAGGCTTTGGCTTTGGTTTTTATGAACAAGGTCGTCATACTGTCATCCCGTGTACCACCCGTAAACACAAATATCATAGTGGTATTTTATTTTCTTAACCATCTTCCAAGAAGACCCACATTGACCTCATTGAGGATGAAAAACCTTCTCCACCTTATTCACCAACATCAACACCTTTACCCACGGAGTCCCTAGATCCCAAATCTATTCCTCCTAAGTTTTTTTCCTTGAACATAATTTCCCTAGGACCTTTGACTTATCAATGTGATGGAAAGGCTCCTCTTCCCTCCCCTTCCCGTATCCTGACATGATCAATGACAATACACCTTCTATTAATTTCGTTCAATGTCATGATGATGAGTCTATCCTAACCTACCTTGGTGCAGAATACTCTTATATTCACCATTCGTTTCCTTCGAGATGCAAAACATGTTTAATGAATCAACCATTGAAGTCAATATTAACACTCGGATGACCCGCACATTCTTAAGATAGGCCAATATTTAGATGCCACCAAATAGGAAGCTTTTACTTCTTTCCTCCGGGATCATAGCAACGCTCTTTCACAGTCCTATCTGATATGCTTAGTATTGACCCAAACATTGTGGTCCATAATATCGTAGCCATTCCCGAAGACAAACCCTTAAAAAGAACCCGTAGAAAATGCATCCTCACATTTCCTTCTTATCAAAGAGGAACTTCAATGCCTTCTCTCGGTTTCCTTCATCCTACATATTTACTATCCCTAATGGATTTCTAACATCATTCTGTCACAAAAGTGATACGGGGGCATTGCATTTTCATGGATTTCCACAAACTCAAATTATGTTTCCCCAAAAGATGAATTTCCTCTACTAGGTATTGACTAGCTAGTTAACCTCACCACTAGTCATGAGATGTTATCACTCATGGATAGTTTCTTGGGTTATAGCCAAATATTACTCACTCACGGAGGATCAACACAAAACTACCTTCATCACTCTATGGGGGACTTTCTGCTATCGAGTCATGCCTTTTGTCCTTAAAAATTTTGGTGTTACATATCAATAAGATATAACTTATATCTTCCATGACATAATGCATTACATATTGGAGGATTACGTAGATGACCGTCTTGCCAAATACAAACATCGAGCTAAACACCTTACATTCCTTAAGGTCATCTTTGACCACCTCATCAAGAATTGTGTTCACCTTCAACCAAAGAAGTGTGTCTTCACCGTGCTCTTAGAAAATCTCCTCCATTTCATCTTTTCTTTGTGTGAAACAGAAGTTGATCCTACTAAAGTAAAGGATATTCTTGAAATGCATTTTCCTACTAAAATCTTCCAAATTCAAAGTATTTTGGGTAAGTTGTAATCTATTCATCGGTTTATTTAATAAATTTCTTATCATTTCCAACCATTTCATCATCTCCTCAAAAGGAAATCTCTTTTTAAAAAAATTATTAATTCCATAAAGCCTTTGACGCCTTAAAACAATACCTTCTTAGACCACTGGTTCTCATTCCTCCTAAAGATAACCATCCATTTTACCTATACATTTATGCTACTGATCATTCCCTAGGTTCCATGCTTTCTCATTGTGATAAGACAAACCAGGAGCAAGAGGTTTATTACATAATCCATACCCTTTTGGATTACAAAACTAAATACACCCATACCAAAAATCTTTTCTTAGCCTTAGTTTTTATCGCCACTAAAATTTTTCATTACTTACTCAACCACAAAACCTTTTTCATCACTAACACTGACCCCTTACATTACATGTATGCCAAACCCTACCAACATCAACATGTTGCACATTGGCTCATGCTTCTCGCAAACCTCGACCTCAAATTCATCCATAAAAAATCTATCAAGGGCCAAACCATCGCTAACTAACTTGAATACGTGCCCCTTTACGGAAATTATTCCTCTAACTTTTATTTTCTAAAAAAATCCATTAATACCCTTTATTTGGACGATACCATTTACAAGAGGACCTTGTTCTTCAATGGTTCTAAATTTCATGTGGGGGTAGTGTAGGCATTATCCTCATTCATCTTGATGGTGAACCTATGCCTTTATCTTTCAAACTATATTTTTATTGCACTAAGAACATCATCAAATATGAAGCACTTAGACTAGGGCTCCAAACCACCATCTCCTACATGTCAAATCGATTAATATATTTGGTGAGTCTAAACTAGTTGTAAACCAAGTCGGTGGTATATATAAGTGTTGTAATGAAATAATACGAAGTATAAACACCATGTTTACATACTTTTGACTACCTTTGACCATTATGAACTTCAAACCACCCCATATTCTACTAATAAATTTGTAGATACCATGGCCTATCTAGCTTCTCAGATACCCACTTCACCTACTGACTCCAAAATTTTTGTCACAATACAAAGGTTAAAATCACCTTCTTATTTATCTCAAGATGTCAACTCCGTTGAACTATTGCACCGACCCATGTGATATTTGGTATAAGAAGTATGTAAACTACCTTTCCCTTTCCATTCTACCTCCAGATCTTACTCATAATGGAAAATGTGTCTTTCTTAAAAGTGTTCTCACTATGTCATCATTGGTGGTCTACTTTATAAATGTGGCTTCAAAGATATTCTCTTACAATGCCTTCAAGTTATGAAATTCCCTACACCATCAAGGAATTTCATGACGGAATTTGTAGAGGCCACTTTAATGGCTTAACTGTCACTAAACACATTCTTCACCTAGAATATTATTGGCCAACCCTAAACCTTGAATGTTGTGTGAAATGCTAACAACATATTAATCTTCTTCACACACCTACTCATGGCTTACAGGTCACAAAAGACCTTTGTCCTTTCTCTTAATAGGGTTTGGATCTTGTCAGAGAGATCAATCCTCATTATTCACAACACCATCAATGGATTATAACCGCTACTAAATACTACACTAAATGGGTAGAAGCCATCCCCCTCATTTCTAAAAAATATGATAAAATTTGTGAATTCATCAACTATCACATTATTTTTCTCTTTGGTGTCCCTCACCACCTCATCACTGATAACGAAAATCAATTCAAAAAAAACCCTACAAAAACTTTATGATGCCTTTTGCATTCAACTTAATTTCTCTTCACCTGACTACCCACAAACAAATGGCCAAGAAAAATCAACCAATAAAACCTTGAATAAAATTCTTATGTATGGAGTTGATGATACTAGGAAGGATTGGCATACGCAGATTCCTTCCACCTCGTGGGCTTACCGCACTAGTATTCAAATTTAGACTAATGTAGCACCTTTCTCTTTATTCTACAAGATTACCAAGGAGGTCTTGCCTCTCAAATTCTAGATTCCATCTCTCCACATCTCACTCCAAGACATCCTCAACAATGATGAATTTCACCAGGACTGTTTGGCACAACTTGATTTATAAGATGAACGTTGTCTCCATGCTCTTGATCATCTCTAAATCTACAAAAAACATTTCAACCGTGCCTATGACAAAAATTTCCATGAGAAAACCTTCTTAGTTGGCGACCTCATCCTAAAGGAAAATCAACATGTAACTAAAGAAGAGAAAAGTAAACAGGGAAAATTTTCTCTTAATTGGCTTGAACCCTATATTGTTACTCAAACTTATGGATTAGGTGCTTATCATTTGTCTTCACTTGAAGGTAAACCCAAACCTAAACTCCTAAATTCCTTGCATCTTCGACCATTTTATTATTGAATCAAATATTTTATCACCCTCTATCTATTTTAAGCTCATCCCTTGAGCACCATGTTGGTGCTCAATTTGATCTCGCCCCGTTTTTCCTTGAAATTCTTCAGTTTGTAGGCTCTGTCATGTTTTCTATCTCCCCATATTGATGCATGAAAAATCTGTCCTCCATTTGGTTTCCATGATTAGTCCCTTCCTTTGGTTGAGGATCACTTTAAGTCAAAAATTTATGTTCCATTCCTCTATCCATGTGGAAGAATTTGTAGCTTGGGCATAAAATTGGGTTTTTTCCCTTTCTTTCATTTTTCCATAGTCATGTTTTTTCTTCTCTGTCAATTTTTGTCCCAATATCCATGGAAATGTGATTAGATGTGGCTCGAAGGATCACATTTAGGCCTTATTTCATTTCCAAATTCTCTTTCCTTGAAGAAAGATTCATTTCTAGGTGTAAATGGTGATTTTCATGCATTTAACATTTTTACGAGTGTGTTTTCCCCATCAAAATTATATCTAAGCATCTATGGACACGTGGCCCTTTCTAGTTAGATACAGACTAGGTGGGGTGCTTTGAAACTCTAAGGCCTTCTTCAACTCAAAACTTGTCCACATGGAGGGCTAGCGCTCATCTGAAAATTTGTCTTTTGGTTTGACCTTGGAGTTGCACTGTGTAGACACATGGTGGTTTCGTTACCTTACCTGAATTAATTTTTTTTTTCATGTGACTGGTGTAGCTTTGGCATACCATGGAAACATGGAGGGTCAGTGCTCATTTGAGGATCTGCCTTAGGGTCCCACCTTAATAGTTGCGTCAAGGGGGCATGTGGTGATCCCATGCTTGTTTAGGGTGTCCACTTTTGGGGACCATCTCAAAATTGTGTGAGCGATACACGTGGAGGCTTCCACCAACTCTGCACTATAATTTAAATTTTCAATGTAATTTTCTAAGGCTTGGGAAATGTGGAGGGACCGCATGCTTTTGGATGGAACCCTAAATTTTGATTTGAAGAAGCATCGGGAGGAAACTTGGAGGTTTGTCTTGACTCTACCCTTTCTTGGACTTTTCAACGGCCAAGGAAAACTGCCTCGCACCCTAGACCCATGGCGCCTTCAACTGATCCTTCAAAGTTTTCAAAAATCTTCTAGAATGAGACATGTGGTGAGCCCACACTTATTTAGGGTCTTCAATTTTGAGGATCATTATCCAAATTTCACCCCCTGGGGTAAATTTCGTAACATGCATCGAGTTTTATAGTTCCAAGCATGTAGATTGATCCAGGAAAAAACATAAAAATGACTAAGTCCTAGTCCCCGGACAGTCGGGACATTTGGGACGTCAAGGCGTGGATCAGCCGAAAATCCTATAGGTGACCCAAACAGCAAAGGGACAAGTGGGACAAGAGTGTGCGAAGGACGCGAACCAACTGTTTGGCCGAAACAAGAAACATCGGCCAAGGAAAATCGGGACAAGCGGGACAAATGGACGCGAATCGGCCGAATCGGGCGAACCGGAGGATTTTGTCCCAAGCAGCACTGGGACATCTGGGACAAATGGACGCGGTGGACGCTGAAGGAGCTGAAAGGGCCGAGAACCAACCAAATCATGACATGTGTCACAAGGGAAAAGGTCAAAGGGTGAGTTTTGAAGGGTCAGCCTGAACTAATGGGATAGTGCCACGTGTCCCAGCTAGGGCCCACAAGGAAATTTCAAAAAAAGCCCACCGAGAGGTGGAGGAGAGAGAGTTGCTCAGTGAATCAGAACCTGCCACGTGTCATCCAGGTGGCAGAGCGCGGGAAGAAATTTAAAAATCCGTTTTCACCTGTTTTGTGCCCTAAATCTTTAGATCAAGATATCTTTCGATCCATAGCTCGATTTGCACGTTCTTTATATCAACGGAAATCTTGTGAGATTCTCTACACAATTCTAGGGTCAATCTTGCATTTTGGCTCGGTTTGGAGAGAAAATTTAGAAATGGCTCGACGTGTGGTAATGCCGAAAGCGATGTTTCAACAACTAGTTTTAATGCACATGGGTCACATTCTTCTTCAGCATGGCTAGAAGTGATGTCTCAACCACCGATTTTAATGAAGAATGCATTTTGGTCAATGGTTGGGCTGCTTACATGTTTTCTTATGTTTTCTGTCTCTGGGCTTGACCCATGTATTGTATAAAGCCGTGATTTGGCTCATTTTAAAAGAGAGATAACAAGTGGTTCATCTTTTACTGCTCTCCTGCCCTCCCTTCTTTTCTTCTCTAGGGTTAAAAATGGAGTTCGAACCTCCTCCCTTGCTCTGTAATGGCATTTTTTCCTTTTACTATTGAAATGATGTTCTGTGTAAACTTCTGGAGCAACAAAATGTGTTTTGTGATGCATCTGTCCATCCTTTCTTGTTTTTGCTTGTTTCTCTTCTTGCCTCTCTTCATTGCAGGTATTTGTGCATGTTTGAATGTTCATTGTAGGTTTGGAGCTGTGTTCATGGAGTTTTGGGACATTTTCTGTGTGAAATCTATCTTTGGGCTGTGATGCATCTGTCCATCCTTCCCATTGCTCACCTCTCTTTGTCCCATGGTAGTTTTGATAGATGTCCAACATTCTCCTTCTCTGGTGTATCACCGTTTTAGTGTAGGCTTTTGTTCTTTTCCTTTCTCTCTCTCTCTCTCTCTCTCTCTCTCTCTCTCTCTCTCTCTCTCTGTCTCCTTGGCATTGTTAGATTAGGATTAGATTAGCTTGCCTACACTGGAATAGCTTGTGGCAGGTAGTTTAGGAGTAGGAACCAGCCTTCTCTGGAGATTCCTCTCTCAGTTTCACAAGTCCCATGCTTGGAGAGAGGTTTCCATGTTGTGCAATCACACTGGATGCCTAAGTGATCAACCTAGAAGCCTGATCTGCATCCAGGGGTGCTGTGATTTTGCACTAACAGTTTTGGCATGCCGGGTGGGACTCTAGAGGTCTTCCACTTCATCTTTTGCAGGTTGATGTGTTCCTGTGAAGATTTCAGCCTTTGGAGGCACTTTCAAACACATCTGGCGACTCCATCTGGTCAACAACCCATCTCTGAAGTTGCAGACCTTCCTTTCCATTAATTTTCATTCATTTTCCATCCATTATTCCTTCCATCTCTTCCATCATTCTTTCATTCTATGAATTTTTGCAATCATGACTTCATTTCCATCATGGAATTCACATCAACAACAGCAGTATATTCCACCTCCAACATGTTTTACAAATCCTCCAAATCAGCATTTTGAGTAGATTCAAGATCAGTATGCATACCCATATGAGCAGCTGTGCCAAAGTTAGTTTGGCTATGGAGCTTTCCAAGAGCAAGGGTGTGCATACAATGAAGACCATCAGATCCAAGATGCTGGTCTGTTGGAGAAGATCCAAAAGATGGAGGAAAAGATGGTGCAGTCCAGAGCAACAGCTCAAATGAGAGCTTTCGGGATCGGTTACAGGACTCCTTGTCCATGGGGAGGCCCTTTTCCAAGACACTTCAGCCCTCAAGAGAAGCTGGACTTCATGATAAAGATGCTGCCCCAACTTGCACAATGGACAACAGAAATAGAGGCCTATACATTCGGTGTTGAACAACCTTGTCAATGGGTAAGTTCTACACCATCATCTGGTTTTTCTCTTCCCATTACTCAAGCAGCATCATCTCATTTGGACTTGCAAATTTTAAACTCTCCATCTGCTGTCCCAAATGTTGATCCCATGTCTCCACCTCTCAGTCTTCCACCACACCTCAATTCTTCTTTCCTTTTTCCTTCCAAACAGTCATCCTCTCCACAAGAGCTAAATGAAATACCTCCCACTCCAAAGAAACAAGAGGTTTCACCTCCTCTGCCACCACAAAAAAATGTCAAATCAGTTGAGTTACAACCCATCCCTCCTCTTGCATTCCCAAATCCATGTTGGGAGGATGACAATCAGAATGCCAGTCAAGGAAAACAACAACAAAAAGAGAAGCCAAACAAAGATGAAGAAATTCAAAGTCTGAAGAGTTGGGCTCTTAGATTTGGGATGAAAAAGATCCCCTTGATGGTTAAACCTACAGAAGAGGCTAGGGTTGGAGAACAGGTGGTGGTTAGGACTGATTTTGTTGCAGCAGAAGAAGAAGATCTTGCAGTCACAACTTGTCCTCTAGAGCAGCAGATTGAAGAGTTTGACTTGACAAACTTCATGCTGGAGGAAGAGTTCAATCAAGAGAAATATTGTCTTCAAACATTGGAGGAAGGAGAAGCTGCTCCAAGTCCAAAAGAAGAGGAGCACATTCCAGCTGTGGGGGAGAAAATTGCAGACCCAAGAGCTCTGAGCACAAAGCAGGCTACAGGAGAACCTTCAGTTCTTCTTTCTACTTCACCTCTCTCAAGTTCCAGTGCTGAAGAGGAGTTTGATTTCTCAAACTCAATATTGGAGAGTGAAGGAAACCATGGTGGTCAAGGTACAGATCAAGAGGACACCATGGAGGAAGTTGAACATTTGCAGCAGGATAGCCATGAGGTAGTTTATCGCCGATTTGGAGGACTGTTTTGATGGAGAAGAGCCGGTTGAGTTTCCACCATTCTCTCTTTCATCATCCACATTCCAAACACTTGAGTCTGTTGTCATGAAGGAGAACATTCATTTGTAGCAGCCTGCAACTCATAGCAGCTCTTCGGAATCGAGATTGGAAGATTTTAATCTTTCATGTTCTTCATTGGAGGAAGAGAAAGGACAGAGGAATTTCACCATTTCTTCCACATCATCCATTCAAGAGGGTCTACAAGAGAACTCCATTCTTGGAGTTGAAAATCAGGGAAATGGGCATACTCAAACGATCAGACCTTGCCCAATCAGGTATTTGGCTTCATTGGAGCCAAAGGAGAAGTCACAACTAGTCATGCTTGCTTCTGAGCATGAGGGTGAGCTACAAAGTACCAAGGATCAGCTGTCATACCTCTTCAATCCAAATGCAGAGCAACTAAAAGAGGTATTGAATTTTCTTTCAGCTGATACCTTGATGATTTGGGTGGAAGACCAGCTTCTTGTTGATTTTCCACTCATCCTAACAGCCATGATCAGCTCCAAATCAATTGCATGGCTGCCACTTTTGAGAAAGGGAAGCTATTTCTCACAACCAATTGCAGGGTTTGTTTAGCTTGCCTTTGCTCCCGGTTAGAATAGAGTAGGTAGGTTTGCTTTCAGTAGAAGAAGTGCTTGTGCACACTCTGCATGTTTCATTTTGGAGCATGTATGATTTTCAGTTCTGTACATAGTTTTTGTTGTGCTGGTTTTGCTCTTGCACAGTTCGTTTCAGTGGCATTTTGGTAAGAACAACTCCATGTCCGGTGGGTTTCAAGTGGCTCAGAGGGAAGTTTTCAAAGTTCAGATCAGTTTTCAGGCTTGCTTATGACTCCATGCCCAATGGATTGCTTCAGAAACTGGTAACTTCATCTAGCAGGCAGATGCCCCCGCTGAGTCGCCAAATTGTTATCCAAATTTCACCCCCCAGGGTAAATTTCGATAACATGCATCAGAGTTTTGCAGTTCCAAGCATGTAGATTGATCCAGAAAAAACATAAAAAATGACTAAGTCCTAGTCCCCGGACAGTCGGGACATTTGGGATGTCAAGGCGCGGATCGGCCGAAAAGCCTACGAGCGACCCAAACAAAGAAAGGGACAAGTGGGACAAGAGTGCGCGAAGGACGCGAATCGGTCGGTTCGGCCGAAACAAGAAACTTCAGCACAAGGAAAATCTGGGACAAGTGGGACAAATGGACACGAATCAAGCGAACCGGAGGATTTTATCCCAAGCAAAGACCTTTGGGACATCTGGGATAAATGGACGCAGTGGATGCGAAGGAGCCGAAAGGGCCGAGAACCAACCAAATCATGACACGTGTCACAAGGGAAAAGGTCAAAGGGTGAGTTTTGAAGGGTCAGCCCGAACCAATGGGATAGTGCCACATGTCCCAGTTAGGGCCCACAAGGAAATTTCAAAAGAAATCCTCCGAGAGGTGGGAGAGAGATTTGCTCGGTGAATCGGAACTCACCTGCCACGTGTTAGCCAGTGGCGAGCGCGGGAAGAAATTTAAAAATCTGTTTTCACCTGTTTTGTGCCCTAAATCTTCAGATCGACATATCTTTCGATCCAGAGCTCAGATTTGCACGTTCTTTATATCAACGGAAATCTTGTGAGATTCTCTACAGGATTCCAGGGTCAATCTTGCATTTTGGTTCAGTTTGGATAGAGAAAATTGAGAAACGGATCTGACGTGTGGTAATGCTAGAAGCGACGTTTCAACAACCAGTTTTAATGCACATGGGTCGCATTCTTCTTTAGCATGGCCAGAAGTGATGTCTCAACCACCGATTTTAATGAAGAATGTGTTTTGGTCAATGGTTGGGCTTCTTACATGTTTTCCTATGTTTTCTGTCTCCTGGGCTTGACCCATGTATTGTATAAAGCCAGATTTGGCTCATTTTAAAAGAGAGATAACAAGTGGTTCATCTTTTCTGCTCTGCCCTCCCTTCTTTTCTTCTCTAGGGTTAAAAATGGAGTTCAAACCTCCTCCCTTGCTCTGTAATGGTGTTTTTTCCTTTTACTATTGAAATGATGTTCTGTGTAAACTTCTGGAGCAACAAAACGTGTTTTGTGATGCATCCGAATCCATCATTGCTCGTTTTTGCTTGTTTCTCTTCTTGCTTCTCTTCATTGCGGTATTTGTGCATGTTTGAATGTTCATTGCAGGTTTGGAGCTGTGTTCATGGAGTTTTGGGACATTTTACGTGTGAAATCTATCCTTGGGCTCGTGATGCATCTCGTCCATCCTTCCCATTGCTCACCTCTCTTTGTCCCATGGCGCTTTGATAGATGTCCAACATTCTCCTCGGTGTATCACCGTTTTAGTGTAGGATTTTGTTCTTTTCCTTTCTCTCTCTCTCTCTCTCTCTCTCTCTCTCTCTCTGTCTCCTTGGCATTGTTAGATTAGGATTAGATTAGCTTGCACACTGAATAGCATGTGGAAGGTAGTTTAGGAGCAGGAACCAGCCTTCTCTGGAGATTCCTCTCTCGGTTTCAAAAGTCCCACGCTTGGAGAGAGGTTTCCATGTTGTGCAATCACACTGGATGCCTGAGTGATCAACCTAGAAGCCTCGATCTGCATCCAGGGGTGCTGTGATTTTGCACTAACAAGGACCATACCAAAGGTTTGCCAAGGCGACACATGGAGGCTTCCATTGGCTCCTTTTTTACTAAGATTTTTTCAAAGGCCAAAAGTCATTTTTCTTGGGCCTAGGGCATGTGCAAGGCCCACACTTGTTTGGAAACTTTCCTCTATACCTCACCTTTGCAATTACGCCAAGAAAACATGTGGATGACTCTAATATAAAGTTGAGAACAATTAGAATCAATGGTTGTTGTGCATTGCATCTATTTTTCTGCCATTTTTCTCCAAGACTCTTAGAGATGCAAATACACACTATTTTTCATCATTTTTGATGAAATTCCTTGTCATTTTTATCTACAAAGTGCCATTGAATGGATTTAGAACTTTATTTGTGAGTCCAAGGATTGTAAAGGTTGATATTTTGAAGTTAGAACTACTCAAGCACTTGCAAAAATGTGAATTACTAAAGAAGTTGGATGTGGGATAGAGTTGCAGAGGAAAGATAAGGAAAAGGATGAAATAATGGAGGTTACAGTGTAAAGGATGGAAAATGTGTTGCCTCAAGGAGAAAAAAGGATTACCTATTACATCCAGAGTTATATAAAGCCTCTAGAAAAAAATTAAAATGGGGATCTCTTGCATGAAAAAAATAAACGAGAATGATTAGAAGGAATGTCAAAATTTGTGGCATGGCATCCTAGTAATTAGTCAAGGGTTTGGGAAACATGATCAATTCATGATTTATCTAAATGACAATTTTTGCTGCAAATTTGTTAAACATCACTTTCGAGACAAATTAGTAACAAGAAAAGGTCCCTCGAATATTATTTTTTTTTTTTTTTGGGGGAATTGAGAAAGTGAAATGTATAAATGCAATGAGAATACTCTTGCAAAGGGTTGAGGGTTGAATTCTTAAGAGAAAATTTGAGAGAGCCCATCTTCCTCAGAGACCAATCTAAGAAACCTATTAATTTCCTGTGTTTTATATTTCAATCACGTCAAGTTGGTTGTGAGTGTACAACCATTGACAAGATCGAGGTCATTTAAAGAAAATTTCCCTGCTGATGAATCTAATTAATTTTGAGTTAATTTGGGTCAATCTTGGAGCAATTTGTGTCTACTTTATTTCAAAATGTCTGCAAGTAATTTTTCTTATTCCTATTGCAATCTTGGGTTAAATTCCCTCTAAACCACACATGATCATGTCCTTGTGATAGTTTAGTGGCATTTGCAATTTCCTTTCAAGAAGATCCTTCATCTTGTGATGAAATAAACAATTTAAAATCACTTCACGGAATTTATTGATAAAGATTATATGTAAGCCTTCAAGTGTATCTTAGGTGTGAGGAATCAAGGGTCTTTGATTTTTTATTGAGTCTCTAGCTCGAGCCTTCATGTTGAATTCTTGGAGATTGTGTGAAAAAGTGTACATCTATGCCTCCATTGATGCACACCATCTAGTGAAGAAATATTTTATCTATTATGAAGCTTTCATGTCATTTAGCTTTCCAATTGTTGTGAAGTCTCTCAAAGATCTGGTATAATCAACTTTATCCTGCTTAATCTCCCACCAAAATTATTCAAAAACAATGAATCCATCCTAAACTACCCCTATTTTCCCTGTGTGTCCACAAATGTATAAATTCTACTACCAAAATATGTAGAAGCAATCAGGATTCCATAATGTCTTTAGTAACCTTATCCCTATCTAGGAAATATCACCATTCTTTAGAAGTGACAACTTGTGAGAGTTAAATTGTGGTGCATTGATCATATTTTCTCGGGTCCCCTTTCAAAATTGTGTAAAGAAGGATATCTTCATTTTCCTTCACCGATAGAGGTTACAAAACGAGTCCTCTCACCCTGGTCCAAAGGCACGGCCTACAACAGTGAGGATAGATCAAATCTTCAATGAAGGTGTTATCCATTTCTCTTAAGCCTTAGTGACAAAGAGTTAGACTAATCCCCCCTTACTATAAAATGAATCATAATATGATATGTCTATCTCTTAGTTTCCTATTAAATCTTTGATGTTGCTCGGTTTCCAAAGTAGAACTAATTTGGATAGCAACACCAGAATGGTGTCATTGCCGGGGACATGAAGTTATGTGTAAAGTTTGAAACACTATTAGGAACACATATAGACCTAGGTAAATGCTTCTTACAAATTTTAAAGTGAAAATATGTTGTTGAAACATCATCGTGTGTTCGATTTGTAAGAATTGACCAAAGTTACAAGTTACTGTGTGTAATATTTCCAGTTTTTGTGGTTTTTTGCACTAATTTTACATCATCAATGTTAAATATGGGTAAAGTAAGGGTAGATCTGTAAATATTTACATGAATCTAGTGTTTATAGACATTTGATAGACCAATTTTAGTGCATTTTCATAACTAGGGTGAAAATCCTTAGTGGCGATTCTATATTAAATGAATTTTTGATAAATGCCGTGTCTTAACCTATGTAAATTGAAATTTATCACTAATCATTGCAAATATCAAAGGAAGATGATATTTATTTGCTATAGACCCTATTAGAAAGTTGTTTCTAGAGTGGGAAATACGAATTCGTGGAAGGAAGAAGAATCGGAAAATTGTTGGAGATCGTAACTCAAGAAAGGAATTATCAATTATGGAAACCGATCAACCTGTCATTGAAGATTGCCATACTTCCTCAAGTGCTTCTGAATTAGGTAGTCTCTTTGTAAATTAAAATTCTCCAATTGGAGAGGGTCCTTCTTTTGTATTTGAAAAATTTGCATCTCATTCTCGTCCCCGTGTTCTCCAAAGTGATAGGATCTTCCAAGAAACATATTTTCTGGAGAACATTAATTCTCGAGAATTGTATTCATGTGCCCCATAGATCCCTCACTCCTCATCATTCTATTTCTCCCGTAAGATCACCTCCCCAAAATAATATGGCCCAAATTTCCCACCTGCACCTCTATTTATTGTGAACACTTTTGGTCCTATAGATTTCAGCGGTATGGTGGATATCCAAATGTTGTGCCCTGAGATGTTGGAAATAGACTCGCCTAAATTTCAAGGAAATAATGCCATTACGGGGATCAACACTTAAAGGTTTTTTTCAATATGATGGAAGAATTTGAGATTGAATTTGAGGATATGTACATAAATTTGTTTATTCATACTTTATAGGAAGATGCATGGGACTGGTATAAATATTTACTAGACAATTACATTGATTCATGGACAGAGATGAATAATTCTTTTAGATTGCAGGTATGGAGATAAAACAGACCCTAGGTTTCTTTTATCAGAATTTGAAAATATAAGAAATAATCCTAATGAGTTTGTTCATGACTTCAATATAAGGTTCAATAGGACCCTAACTAGGCTACCTATGATCTTGAGGCCAAGTGATGTTTCTTGTTTAATAAAATACTTTAATTCTTTTGATAAGAAAGTTTCCTATTATTTAAGAGACAAGAACCCAACAACATTAAGGTAGGCCTTCACCAAGGCATTACAGATTGAAAACAACATCAAAGTAGTTGATAAGCCTCCTTAGAGGGAAGGTATTAAGTTGTTAAATCTAGATAATCCTCAATCAAGTAAAGTTGTGGATCCGGAGGAGGTTGTGAAAACTTTGGCCGAGTCATAAAGGAAATATCCTATAAATTGGATAGAGTAGAGAAGGGAATTAGACAAGGTTCCTAGGGTTAGCACATGCCACAAGGTTAAGAAAGATTTTCCAATCATCCCATAGGTAATCGAGATTTGATGACACAGGTAAAGGACTTGTGGGATCGGAAATAGATAGCCCCAAGCCCATGAGAATAGAATTGTGCACGATCCTTTGATCGCTAGAGTTCTTGTTGTGGAAAAAAACCAATGAAATTGAGTGGTGTGACAAATTTTTCTTACCACATGCCCCATATGATGAAGAAAAAGAAGTTGAGTAAGACAATAATGAAATTGATGATGATGTGTGCATGGTGGGGTGTTCTACAAGGTCACATCAAGGAGTAACTTCAATTGAATTAATCGGTTCCAAAACTTTTGTAGCTTTCGGGATTGCATCCACTTTGGGTATTACCCCTTCCTCCCTCATACTTTTTAAATAGACATGGTACAAGATTTTGAATTTCCTAGTAATGATTTTGAATACTTAAGGGAATTAATGATTAAAAATTATGATGTAGGAATCCGTTATGAGGAGGATAGGTAGTTGTTAATGAATGTTATAGTTGGCCAGAAAAGAGTATAAAACTAGGAGTAAATTTGTCAAAGGGACGGGGTCTCGGGCCAAACAAAAACTCCAATTCTCACCAATATCTCAAAATAAACTCCTAAGAAAGATACATTTGGAAAAATCCTTGTTTCCCAGCATGCAACCGGTATCCCCGCCATGCTTGGATCGTGAAAAATCCTTTGTTGTCATATGAATTTGTTAGTCTTCCTCAAAATGTTGCTTTTCCCAAATATGTTCCTTATGACATTGCCCAAGTCTTGAGTCAAATAAAGATTTTTTTCCAATCATTGAGCTACTTAGGATTCTTGAGCAAAAGAAAAGGGCCTTTTAGTATTTGGGATTGAAATAAGAAAAGATTACCCAAGGCATAAATGTAAACAATGTTAAGACTCCTCCTACCATTTTAGAGTTGAAAAAACCCCAAGTGGTGGAAGAACTAGATGAGCCACTGAAGTATATTTGGGAACATCCTTGGTTGAATCCCAGTTGAATGTATATCCATTTTTCACTACTCGATTATTAAAGATAGGTTGTTACACCACCGTATGTTTGATTTTAGAGCATCATGTAATTCCATGCCTCTTGAGGTCATGAATTAATTAGATATCAAAGTGAAAACAACTTATGGGAAGTGCACTACCATGGATTATAGAGAAGTTCCAGTGGTTGGATGTGATAAGGGTCCGATAGTGTAGCTTGTAGATTACGCAGGCAAGAACTTAAAATTAGATGTTGTTATTGTTGATTTCCCTGCCAAATGGGAAATTTTGTTATTAAGAAATTGGGTTACCGAGTGTGGGTGGTAGTGTGCAAATTGATATGTATTTTTCCACTATACCTATTAAGGGAAGCCTTGTAAATTTGTAGGATGAGAAGAAGATGCTACATCTCTTTGAGGATCCCAATAAAGCTTCCAATGAAGTTTTATACACTCGATATCGATGCGATAACTTTGTTAGATTTTCGATGGTAAAGAGCACAAAATGGATCAATGCAAGTCTCTTAATCAAGTAGGTTCTCCTTGGACTTTGTTGTTTAATGGGGCTTTCTCTAAATTTGGAAATGGTGATGGTATTGTTATGATATCTCCAGGATAGGAAGAGTTTATTTTTATTTTAAACTCAACTTTGAGTGTACTAACAATATTGTTGAATATGAAGCACTGCTCTTAGGTCTAAGAATTACTTGGAAGTATGGTATTAGAGACATCATTGTTAAAGGAGATTCAAAGCTAATTGTCAAGCAGGTTAGAAAATTGTATGCAACAAAAATTAGAGAATGAAGTAGTATAAGCATGTAGTCTGGGATTTCATTGAGATGTTTGGCTCCTTCAACATAATACATCACGATAGGAAGAAAAATAATCTAGCAAAAAAATTGGCCATATTAGGGTCCAGATTTTAAAATTATACCGTATCCCCTATAGTGAGTATAATGTTGAGGTATTGACTAAGCCATTTGTTCCTAACAATGTTTAACATTGGCAAGTGTTCAAAGATGACCCCATTCTGAAAGGTTTTTACAAAAATAAGGATAATTTTCTCATCAATGTATAGATTGGGAGACAATGGTTTATGTGGATGATGGAAAGGAGACTTTGTTTGGCAAAGATAACATTCAGTTGAAGACTAATAATATTCCCATAGGTTTAGTAGCACTTGTATCAAACTTTGATAATGTTGATTGCATTGTCAATAGACACATTCAACATCAAGGGATGTTGAAGAGCATGACTCAGGGCATAAAGGATAAACCACAAAAGATTTGGGTGGGTAGCAATTTCAAGAAGGAAGAAAAGCAATCGTATGTCTAATTCTTAAAGAAATACTAGGAATTCTTAGCTTGGTCTTATTCTTAACTGAAAGCATATAGAGAGGATTTTTCCAGTAGTAAATTCCCTTAGAAGCTTGTGCTTAAGCCATTTAGGTAGAAATAAAGGCCAATCAATCCACTCCTTTCCCTGAATATGCAAGAAGAATTGAAAAAATTGAGGGATGGAGGAATCATATAGCCCACAAGGTACTCATCATGGGTTGCAAACTTGGTACCTGTCAGAAAGAAGAACAGAGATATAAGGTTATGTGTGGACTTTAGAAACTCTGAATAGAGCATCAATGAAGGATAACTACCCTCTGCCAAATATGGAAAATATGTTACAATTGGTTACTGGTTCCCAACTGTTATCCACCTTGAATGGTTTTTCTAGATATAACCAGGTAGTTGTGAAGGAATCAGAGCAAATCAATATTGCCTTTACCACTCCTTGGGGAACATATGTATATGTCAGAATGCCTTTTGGTCTAATGACTGCTGGAGCCACTTTCTAAAGAGCAATGTATGTAGTTTTCTCTAGCTATATTAATGATTTCATTGTTATATATCAAGAAGATGTGACTGCTTTTCCTTAGAAAGATGAGTGACCACCTACAACACTTAGAAAAAATGTTGTTAAGATGTATGGAGTATGGTATTTCACTAAATCCCAAGAAGTGCCATTTTGGATTTCGAGAAAGCAAAGTTCCTTGGACACATTACATCAAAGGCAGGGGTCATGATTGATCTTGAAAAGGTAGAAGCCATCAAGTAAATTCCCCATTCCAAGAACCAAGATGGGAATTCAATCCTTTTTTGGGTAGATTAATTTTATTAGGAGATTTATCTCCAACTTTGCTGAACTAATTATCCCAATCACTAGCATGCTAAAGAAAGATCAAAGTATCAAATGGGAAGAAGCATTTATTTAATATTTTGTTGGGATCAAAGAAGCATTAAATAATGCCCCTATTTTAGCAGCTCTAGATTATAAGAAGGCTTTCCAAATGTTTTCTTTTTCTTCAAAAGTACTATTCCATTTGTATTATTGCAGAAGGATGATGAGGGAGCTGAAAGACCAATTGTCTTTTTTAGTAAGGCATTACAAGGAGCTGAGCTGAAGTATACTATCATGGAGAAGCAATAATTTTCTTTGGTAAAAGAAACAAATGTCTTCAGGCCATATATTATGAGTTCCAAAGTCATTTCTTATGTTCCCCACACCATGGTAAAATATATCCTATCATAAATGAAGGTTTTAAGAAAAAGATGCTGATGGGTAAAAAAATTGTAAGAGTATGATATGGATATCCAAAAAAAATAAAATTTCAAAGGTTTGGTCCTGACAAAACTTATGGCAGAGAGCAATCTACATATAATTGAGGTAAATTAAGTTGAAGAAGAAATGTTGAATGTCCTTTAAAATTTGATAAACTCTGAATGGTACAAGGACATAATTTTTTATCTCAAACATCTATAATGTCCTAAACATTTGAGCAAGAATAAAAAAAGAACTTAAGTTAGCTTCCCAAAATATGTCATTACTTGCTATTGGGTTAGCATGGAACAACCCCGAGGGATTTCTCTTAAGATTGATTGCTAAAGAGGAAGCCCCTTAAATAATTTCTGATCTCCATGGAGGAGTTTGTGGGGGTCATTTTGTTGGAAGAGTCATAGCTCATAAAATCTTAAGGGCTGGTTATTGGTGGCCAACTCTTTTTAGGATACAACTCTCATTGGTAAGAAGAAGTGAAAGTTGCCAACGCTTTTCTAGAAGACTAAAAATTTTAGGCTCCCTTCCTTTGCATCCTATATCATTTGAAGCCCCATTTAGGCAATGGGGAATCGATTTCATTGGGGAAATTTCTGATCCTTCAAGTGCAAGCCATAAGTGGATACTAGTGGCCAAAAATTACTTCACAAAGTGCATGGAGGAAATCCCCACCAAGAAGGCAACTCACTAATTTTTCATGGATTTTTTTTGAATCATATAATCTGCATATTTGGGGCACCTACCAAAATAGTTGTTGATAATGCCATGAACTTTTGAGCTAAACCTTTGGTGGCTATATGCCATGAATATGGGATCAATTTGACATATGCTTCTGATTATAATCCCTAAGGAAATGGACAAGAAGAGTTCAGGAATAAGAATTTGTTCAAGATAATTAGAAGAATTTTGGAGTTGAAAAAAGGAAGTGGGGTGAACAGGTTGAAATTTTCTATTTGGGTAGATCGAATCACTATTAAATGAGCTTACGGAAAAATCCCATTTGAGTTGGTATATGGAATTGAAGTCCTACTACCCCTTCATATGTAATTATCTTCTTTTCAATTTATTCAACAAGTTGAAGATCAAGAGGTTATTCCCTATGGTGCTCGCATAAATCATATTGTTGAGTTAGATGAAGAGGGCATCCCATCGAGAGGCATGTAAAATTCAGAGAGAAATTGAAGAAGTTGTTTGATAAGAAGGTGACTCCAACAGATTTTAGTGTGGGAGATCTTGTGCTATTATGGGATAACATGCATGATAATAAGAGAAAACATGGAAATTTTGATGCATTATGGATGGTCCCTTATTCAATTGACATCGAATTGGTGAACATACCTTCTTAAAAAAGACATAGATGGGGAATTTCTTGAGTTCCTATTAATGACAGTATTTGAAACATTTCCTTGATTGATTTCTTAGAATCAAGGTATACATGATTGTAGAGTGTATAGTCTTTTGGTTTCTTTATACTTTCATGTTTTTCTATTTTGTTTCATCATGGTCCTTGGCGACCGTTTTGTTGGTTTCTCAGTTCATCCTTGGGGATTTGGTTATTGTTCTTTTTCACAAGTTTGTTCATTGACTCCATTGCCAAATGGTTTCTTTTTAGCACTTGGTCTCCTATTTGTTCTTGTGGCACTCAAAAGGAGTGCCCATCCCCGAGTTAGAGCCAATGTTAGTGCTCAATTTGATCTTGCCTCATTTTTCCTTGATTTTTTTCATTTGCGGCTTTGTCATGTTTTCTATCTCCCCATATTGATGCATGAAAAATATGTCCTCCATTTGGTTTCCATGATTAGTCCCTTCCTTTGGTCAACGATCACTTTAAGTCCAAAATTTGTTTTTCATTCCTCTGTCCATGTCGAATATTTTGTAACTTGGGCGTAAAATCATGTTTTTTCCCTTCCTTCTATTTTTCCATGGTCACGTTTTGTCTTCTATGTCAATTTTTTTCCCAATATATATGGAAACGTGATTGGATATAGCTCGAGGATCACATTTGGGACTTATATCATTTCCAAATTATTTTCCTCGAAGAAAGATTCATTTCAGTGCAAATGGTGATTTTTCTCGCATTTTATAGTTTGACAGGTGTGTTTTTCCCCATCAAATTTATATCTCAGTATCTATGGAGACGTGGCCCTTTCTAGTTGGATGTGGCTCGATGGGGCACCTTGAATCTCTAAGGCCCACTTCAACTTAAAACTTGTCCATGTGGAGGGCCGATACTCATCTAAAAATTTTCCTTTTGGTTTGACCTTAGAGTTACCTTTTTGGGTGAGACACGTGGAGGTTTCTCATTTGCCTTGCCTAGACTTAATTTTTTTTTTTTTTTCATGCGTCTAGTGCAACTTCAATGGACCATGGAAACATGGAGGGCCAATGTTCATTTGAGGATATTTCTTAGGGTCTCACCTTAACAGCTTGCACTAAGGGGACACGTGGTGAGCCCGCGCTTTCTGTGGGTCTCCGCTTTTGGGGACCATCTCAAAATTGTTCCAGGGATACAAGTGTAGGCTTCCACTAGCTCTCGCTCTATACTTAAACTTCTCAAAGAAATTTTCTAAGGCCTAGGACATGTGGAGGGACCACGCCTATTTGGGACCAGCCCTTAAATTTTATTTTAAAGAAGCACCAGGAGGACACTTAGAGGTTTCCACTCACTCTGCCCTTGGTTGGACTTTTCAACGGCCAAAGAAAACTATCTCAAACCCTATATCCATGGAACCTTCAACTCGATCCTTACACTTTTTCAACAACTCTTCCTCGGAATGAGACACATGGTGAGCTTGCACTTGTTTAGGGTCTCCACTTTTGAGGACCATACCAAAGGTGTGCCAAGGTAACACGTGGAGGCTTCGCTAGCTCCTTTTTTACTGAGATTTTTTCAAATGCCAAAAGGCATTTTTATTGGGCCCATGGCATGTGGAAGGATCACACTTGTTTGGAAACTTTCCTCTGTATCTCACCTTTGTAGTTGAGCCAAGAAAACATGTGGATGGTTCTAATCTAAAGTTGAGAAGGGGTAGAATCAATGGTTGTTGTGCATTGAATCTATTTTTCTACCATTTTTTCTCCAAGACTCTTGGATATGTTAATACGCACTATTTTTCATCATTTTTGATGAAATTCCTTGTCATTTTTATTTGCAAAGTGTCATTGAATGGATTTAGAACTTAATTTGTGATTCCATGGATTGTTACGGTTGATATTTTGAAGTTGGAAATTCTTGGACACTTGCAAAAAGGTTAATTATGAGAGAAGTTGGATGCGGGACGAGTTATAAAGGAAAGAGAGTGAAAAGGATGAAATGATGGTGGTTGCATGCACAAAGGATGAAAAAGATGTTTCCTCGAGGGTGAAAAGGACTACCTATTAGATGCAGCTATACAGAGCCTCTAGAAAATGATTAAAACATGGATCTCTCACATGACAAAATAAAGAGAATGATTAGAAGTACTGTCAAAAATTTGTGGCATGGCATCGTAGTCATTAATCGAGGGTCTAGGAAATGTGGTTAGTTCATGATTTTTCCAACTGAAACTTTTTTTGCAAACTTGTTAAATGTCACTTTCTGAGACAAATTGGTAACAAACAAAGGTCCCTCGAATATTCTTCTTTTTGGGTGGGAAAATTGAGAAAGTGAAATGTATAAATGTAATGACAATACTCTTGCGCAAAGGGTCGGCGGTTGAATTATTAAGAGAAAATTTGAGTGAGCCTATCTTCCCGAGAGACCAATCTGAGAAACCTTTTAATTTCTTATGTTTTATATTTCAATCATGTCAAGTTGGTTGTGAGTGTACAATCATTGACAAGCTTTGAGACTGTTCAAAGAAACTTTCCCCTGCTGATGAATCAAATCAATTTCGAGTTAATCTGTATCAATCTTGGAGCAATTTGTGTCTGATTTATTTCAGAATGTCTGCAAGTACTTTTTCTTATCCCTATTACAATCTTGTGTTAAATTCCCTTTGAATCACATAGGATCTCATCCTTGTCACAGTTTAGTGGCATTTACAATTTCATTTCAAGAAGAGCCTTCATCCCGTGATGAAATAAACAATTTAAAATCACTTCACTAGCATTTTATGATAAAGATTATATGTAAACCTTTGAGTGTATCTTAGGCATGAGGAATTGGGGTCTTTCATGTTTTATTGAATCTCTAGCTTGATCCTTCATGTTATATTCTTCGAGACTATGTGAAAACATAAAAATTTGGGCCTCCATTTATGCATACCTTCTTGTTGAAGGAATATTTTAGCTATTCCAAAGCTTTCTATCATTTAGCTTTCTAATTGTTGTGAATTCTCTCAAAGATATTGTATAATCAACTTTATCCCGCTTAATCCCCACAAAAATTATTCAAAAACAAATAATCCATCCCGAACTACCCATGTTTGCCTGTGTGTGTCCACAAATGTATAAATTCTACTACCAAATATGTAGAAGCATTAAAGATTCCATGATGTCTTTAGTAACCTTAGCACTACCTAGGAAATATCACCATTATTTAGAAGTTACAACTTGTGAGAGTTAAATTGTGGTGCATTGATCATATTTTCTCAGGGTCCCCTTTCAAAATTGTGCAAAGAAGGATATCTTCATTTTCCTTCACTGACAGATGTCACAAAATGGGTCCTCTCACCCTAGTCGAAACACACAAGCTAAAGCAGTGAGGATAGATCAAATCCTTAATGAAGGTGTTATCCATTTCTCCAATGCTCGCATGATAAAGAGTCAGACTAATCCCTTCCCCAGCTACAAAATAACTCATAATATGATTTGACTATCTCTCACTATCTTGTTAAATCTTTGATGTTACTCGGTTTCCAAAGGAGAATCAATTTGGATACCAACACACCCTCCACCTTTTCATATTACATATTCTTGTGGTAAATGATGAAACAAAAATCATGTGATTATCCATCATCTTTTAGCCATTTGTATCTTCAATATGAGTAACACGGCTCTACTCAAGGTATGATTTTCGTGAATACTTTTTGTCTTTTTCAAGAGTGAATCCCATGATCATTCATCACTTAAAAGCATCTCTCTTGTAGTTAATCTCTGTGTTTTATGGTTTTTTTCTTCTCAACAAGAGCCTAATCTCCCTCTATAGTATTTTCCATAAATTAAACATCCAAAAACAAAATAATTTCAAAAATAAAATGGGATTTAACTCCTTGAGTCAAACGTCTAGCAAAAAGATGAATCCCTAAAAGGGACATCTCTTCTCTCTATCCCACTATTATAAATAGATTTATTCTTTGAAGGAAAGCTATACAAAGCTATTACAAAAATAAAATAAAATATTGAGAAGCCTCCCACATTAATCAGCTTGATGAATACCTTAAGCAGATAATATACTCATCCCACGTTCATTTCCCAAATCGATCAGTCTATCACACAAAAAAGAAAAAGAGAAACCGATAAAAAAATTTCTTGGACTTGCCTATTTTTATCTTGGGTCTCTTACCATGTAGGAATGTGGTCTTACACTAGGTGACACTAAGCACCAACCATTTTCACCGCATTTCCTTTTCATCCTAATCTCCTACCTTCTCAAGGACTTTCCATAAAATTGAAATTTTGTTATCATGTAATTCTCTTCACCCTTAGCATAGTCTATTATGCACTACCTTTAGGGTTTTAATTTTCATAAGCTCACCTTTAGTACAATAGACTTGTTCTGGTTCTTACCAATTAGTCATCTCTTTTTGTCACATCTTACCCTTCACCTTCTTCACTACTTGTTGATTTTCCTATACAGGATTAGACCATCGACACCTACATTTTAAGAATTCCTCTTTCACCAATGTCACCATGCCTAACTAACCTACACCCCAACCATACCTAAAATGACATAAACACAACCATTCCTAAATGACCTAGACCCAGTCATCCCTAAAACCTACCAAACCTTCCCTTTATCTCATTTTATTATTCCATAGCTTATGGTAGAACTACTTCGTCTTGAGGCCTCCTTTTTGTTGGGGCTATGTAGGCAGCACTTCAAGGGCATGGGGCCCTTAGAGGTTAGCTTGAACACTCTTTACCCTAACCCATTTTCCCCCATTTTTCTATTAACATTCTACCTTACTTAGTTTCCATTTTTCACAACACTTGGAAGTTAAAAATCAAAAACATATATACCTACCATTTTATCACATCATCAAAACATCCAATCAATCATTTCATATTTCCATGACATCAAATATTTGGAAATTTACACCATAACATGCATATAAATCATCATTTACATTTCATACTACCAAAATTGAAAATTAAATCAAACCCAAAAACATGACCTCATTGCTAACTCACCTAGACTCCACCATGCCTAACTCACCTAGAATTCACCATCCCTAACTCACCTAGACACATCCATGCCTACACGGCCTCAACTCCAGCATGCTTGATTCACCTAGTTTCCATCCATACAAAAATAACAATGAAAATTAAAACACAAGTACATCATCCATACCATAAATCTCATAATCTATAACAATGAAAGTCTATATATCAATAAAAATGTACACCAATATAGATAAATCTTCACCATATTTAGCACACAGGACACATATATGATCAAAAATATAAAAACTATCATGTAAATCCTCTCCATGTTCATCATACATGCTAGTATATGAATAAAAATTTCAAAAATATTATGTACATCCTCACTATCTTCACGTAGGCCAATATATATATCAAAATCACAAAAAAAAATCATACCAAGTGACTAATCATCACCCCACCTGAGACCCTTGGGGCCAGTCTCATTTGTCTCCTCCTCTCGCATGCCTGGCACCCTGCAAACATCTCTCCACCCTCCATGGGTCTCATTCTAGTCTCCTCCTAGCCCATAACTAGGTCTGGTCTTCATGAACTAGTAGCCTCACCCTGACCCTATCTCTAGGATCGTTGGCCCCCTATAATCTCGGCACTATGAGTATGTGATCTCATCCTCTCACTTGATACCTATTGTGAACTACTCTACATAGGAGGGGACATCTATCCCGATGGTCATCGGTGATTGTGGTAATATCACGCCTCATTCGGGCATCCTGAACTTCGCCATGGAACCACTCGAATGGTGTTGTAGGTCTCACAACAACCTATGATTTTTCCTCCTTGGGATGGCTTTGGAACCTATACTCATGTACCTGTCCTCCTCCTTGTCTTTGTGGGACCCTATCCATTGCTACTTGTGGAGGTTCATGCACTATAACCAGGCACCTGTAGACCCATAATTTGAACCTTTGTAGTGGCCAACTAACCCTGCAATATTGTTATCTATACCTATAGGGTGGATACATGTCCCCGTCTCCATCACCACCACCGTGTGGGAACCTTTCCCTATGTAACTTGGGCTGCAAAGGCTACCACCTACACCTATAAACTAGTAACCTCCACCTCTCGATCCTATGAGTTACCCGTAATACTCTAAGTTGTTCCTAAAGAATGATCACATGTCCCTGCAAGGTATCTTGTTGGACCGTGATAGTAGTTAAGTCAGTGCTGCCTTGGCCTTAGTGGTTCCACTTGTAGCTATATCACCCCACTTTCTATATCTATCTATGACCCTAGGATCATCAATCGACTGCCCACTACCTTCTCCTCCTGCTCTATCAAGACATTCGGTTGTGGTAGAGGCATAGGCCTCTCCATGTCATCTCTCCTGTACTATGGGAATGGTGGAGGCATGTCTGTGTCACCCCAAACTGCCACCTAACCTGTCCCAATGGTATCATCTCGTGCTTGCTAGTACGACACCCCTATATCCACCTAAGTAGTTGTAGCTCCTCCAACTCCTCGGCCATGCACCTATATGAAGGAAAGCCAACATATGGCCTCTAAACAATATCAACCCTAGATAACCCCTCCAAATACTCACCTATAATATGCTACATCATGGGTGGCCCTTGTTACCATGTTCTCTCCACCAAGTGGTACCCATCGCCTATAACCAACATTGACTAAATGACCCCAAACCAATCCTATCAGGGAAAGATAACTAGACATACACATACAATGTGCTCGTACACTCAACAGTGTAAAAGGAAGGTATAACATAAAGTGAATCTATATAACCTCCCATAGGCCCACAAATTTCTATAAAAGTACACCAAAATGTTGGTGCCTAGGTAAAACAGATCCACTCCATCATGTTCTTGAGAACCGCTATTAGTGCTCGTGGAAATATCCCACCCCCGCATCCGGGAAAGGCAAATAAACATACTACCTCCATCAACAAAACTAGTAATCGCATCTCCTAAGGATGAGCTACATACATATCTGTATAGCTCAAAATTGCGTTATGGTTCCTTAGCTCTGCCATTGACACTAAAAAAACCACTATCGACTCCTTTGACACCTCTGAAGTAATAGAATATACATGCGCCCTAACTATCGGTAGCCGTAGGATCCTATATACATCCTCTAGGGTGACAGTGATCTCACCCATTGGTAAGTGGAATGTGTTGGTTGTTCAATCCCATCTATCATTAACTATGACCATGAAACTCGGGATTTCATGCTACACACCGTAGCGTTAAATCCCAATCGGACAACATCACTCACATACATCCACTCCTCTATGGTCACACTTAGTCGTATCGCTAACAACAAAGGTGGTACTCTATCCCACATCTGTAGTTGGTCCCTAGCCTACATCCAACAAAACCACAACATTATTACAAACCTGACAACCTTCACTTATCTATTAACCCCCGAACCATACCCAACCACACCAATCCTACTCACCCCATTTTACCTAATTCACCTACCAGCCTCCTACCCCATTGCAATCATGACTCACCATTCTAAAAACATCATTTCACCTACTTACCTATCCTTTATGCCAATGCTAACCTTCTACCCCCATCACTCTACATGTATCCTCCCTTTCCCTCTCTTGCCTATTTTCCTTTCCTACCTAACCATTCTTACCTCTTTTTTTCCATCAACCCTCACCATTGTTGGTAGCCTTGACCATCACTTGGTTATCCTTAACCGACATCAGTTCACTTAAACTAATGTCAGTCACCTAATACCACACCAATGCCAACTAAAGAAAACCAACGTCTCCCACCCTTAGACTGATGTCGGTATCTATCACGGCTTCCAAATTGAAACCCCCATGTCTACCAAAATCCCTAAAAATGACCTACACACCTACTCTACCCTACCCAAACCTAACCTAACTTCATTACCAACCCTATTTAAGCTACATTGGACCTTCCCCCTCCCTCATTTACTTCATTTTACCCACAAATTCAAAATAAAACTCCCACCCAAAACCCTTTTAACCCAAACTGATTTCAACACATTATTTTCAACCCAAAGATAGAAGTGGATTGAATCCTACCTCATCTCGGTGTCGTCTACGTGGTGGTACATCTAGCCTCCACATCGGTGGCCCACCCAAACCCTCTCCCACCTCTGCCATGCCACAAATCAACTTCTCACCTCGCCACCAATCAAATAGCTCCAATCAATCTCATGGACCCACCTACCAAATTCTAATCATGCACTAGTCACTCACCAACTCAGCTCCAACACCTCATATCATTGCTTTCCATTCTTACTCTACCTCTTTGTTGTTTTCCCAAATGATAATACGCTAAAATGAATCTATAAAATATGGATTTTTGATTTTATTAACCCTAACCTGACCTGACCAACATCATTCATACCTAACCGATGTCAATTACTTTATAACCATAATCGGTCACCTACCATTACAATTTTCACCTCATTTTCCCATTTTGACCTCAAATCATTATTGTTAGATACCCTTTGACCTTACCCACACTTATTACAACCTACCTATAAGCCCAAACTACCCCTACATTTCCTTAGTTGCATCTAGGGATTTGTTATTTTACCTATACCTTGGCCTTACCCATGCCATGACCTATTTACCTAGAACTAACCTACTTTGTGTGATTATTGACCTTGTGTACTTTTTATACCTTGTGATGATGTTACCCATGTTGTTTGGCCTAGTGAGCTTACCTTACCTATTTTCATGTCATTTATCCCAACCCAACCTTTGGTGTATCAGAACATACCTAAACGTTCCTACACCTGACCTACATTGTGTTTTTAGACCATATCATATACCTTGGATACCCGAATCACTTCAACCTTGTTGGGATAAACCTATCGACCTTGGATTATGTATATTTTGCAAGATCTTCAACCTAGTACCGTGTTATAGTTTATACATGTACGTACATTTGATTACCAGTACCCATTACCCAATTTGACCTTGGCTTATTACCTATTACCCAATTTGACCATTACCCTTTCCAAAAACACCCATACTCTTCCCTACCTACCTTAACTCACACCAAATACACATTTATCAAACCACTCACCACCTCCGTACAACACCTCATCAATTCATGGTTTGAGGGGATCAACTTAACCCACACTTGAGGCAATCCCACTCTCAACCACATTTGGGAAATCACTTCTGTTTTTGTCGTCAAAGATCGCTTACCAATACAAGCTACATGATAAAAAGGGAAAAATGTAGACACCAAAATTAGGTCGTACCACCCTTATAGCCTCGTTAAGTAAACTAGCCTTAATTTACATATTCATATCCCATAGTGCACATGATTAATTGAATTAATTATTTTAATTAATTTAATAAACATCTTCACTTAACCACGTCACCTATCAACATCACCTAGACACCTCATCATGGACCTATTCTTAGCTTGTTTCTTTTAACTAAGACTCAATCTATACTTACCGTAAATAATTAAGACTTAGTCTAACCCTATCATTAGATGCCTATTCTTTATTTAATAGAATGCCCACTACCTTAAGTGGAAAATACCATTTTAGACCCATACCAATGGGAATAACTAGCTAAAGAGATAGCCAAGATCTGCTATTTTGGTAAACCTAGGATTTCCCAAGGTAACCGACACCGGTTAACCCTAAACCAATGCTAGTTAACCTAAACCATCGTCAATTACCATATATTCACTTTGGTAACCTTATTTCAAAGTTTGGGAGGATTATTCGAGTTTGGAGAGAGAGATATCTGCATGTAAGAATAAACTAGAGCCCACTCGCACATCTAGACACACCCTAATCGACACTAAGACTGATATGAAGATATTGGCATTTGCGGTACATTCTAGGAAGCATTGCCCTGCACTAGCCACCGGTTTCACAGATCAACCATCACCTTCATCCAACCACTAGGTATACAAATATAACTAATTACGTTTGGATATGCATCATTCCATAGTTGATTAGATCATCATTTCTTTAGCTTTCTCCTTTAAATCCTATTCTCTTTTGCATCCTATCATTCTTTCCTTTCATTCAATCTACCAATCTAACCACCCATATCCTTTTTCTCCCCATATTCAGCCCCACACATCTCTCGATAATTCTTAACATCTTTACTAACCTATCCATCCTTCTATAATCTGTGTAATAAAAGAGAATCTCCAAAATAAAATTTTATTGAGTTTCTACCATTTCTCTTCTACCGACACCCCCAGTTAACCTAAACCGTTGTAAATTTCACTCTCAATCGGCATCGGTCATAGTAGACCAATGTCTATCTATGTAACTCGTAATCCTACCTATAACAACAACTTAATATCCTTCACCCAAATAACTCATAGCCACCCAAAACTTGATCCCAACCTATTCTAGTCACCTTGGCTACCTTCCCAACTTCTTGATCTGATAATAACCCAACTTTGTTAGATTGTGTTTGCATAATGTATTTGAATGAGATACCTAAATCATATCAACTATAGTAGGATGTTATTTTTATGTTATTTGTTGCATTAAATTGTATTAAACAATGGATTGAGAAAATGTTATTTGTTGCATGTGCTAGATCTAGGAATTATCACACTTCCCGGATCTAACACATGCTAGGCCTTCAACTGACATATATTATTTAATATTCTTCTTGTTTTCTTGTTTTGCATTCATAGGTAGTTAACTCCTAGAAAAAGTAATTTCTCACAATCATCACTGGATCGGGAAATCGAACATGCGCACTCTACCTTCAAGATTCATTTCATAGGTATTCCTCCTCACCTTTACCTTATCAAATTTTCTCAAATCCATGTAACTTATTGGTGAAACAAAACCTCTTAGGTATTATTTTGATGGATCCTCTATGGGTTAGTAACCACTTAGAATTAAATAATGTAACATAATCATCATATTTAGCCTCAAAATATTTTTGTGCTGACTCTATAATAATACCTATTAGTTGCTTCACCTATGGTAATCCTAGCATCAATTTAAAGGATTATGGTGTTAATGTTAACACCCTTTCTCCAATTTCATCCATAACTTGTGTTATATATCATAATTCTTGGGACAAAACCATAAAATTTCAGGAGAATGTATGGAAGGTGGAAATGTCACAGCTAGGAAAATTTTACTAACATCAATGGCTGTCATGCCTTTAATTTTATCTAGAGCACAAAGTCTCTGTAGAAAATCATTTAAGTCAGCATTTAACAATTTTGTGTTTGTGACCATGTCCAGATTACTAGTAATTCTAGAGGTTACATGAAATCCTGAATCCATAGGCTTCATCTTATTTGATTTAGCTTTCTTTCTTGACCCTTTACAAATTACAAACTTAGTAAAATAGGAAAAATACAAGTGGTACACGAGAAATTACTCATTTTCCATAGATTCTCAAAAATTATTATTTGCACCCACATTTCTTAAGCTCCTTGTATTGGATTTTCCTTTCACAATCATTCTTTCCTCTTTACACTATGAATTTGCATAGCTAGGGCTTCTAGATTTTCCATGTGCACAAGTGAAGATTCAAAATGATTGAAGAAACTTTTAAATGTCTTTCCTTGATCCACACAACATGCATTAATGGTGGCATGAATAAATGCTTCAAATATTGATCATTTAATGTACTTCTCCCTTTTAAATGTAAGAATTCCACTATATCTATCTTAAGAATGAAGAGATTTGGGAATTTTCTTGCATTTTTATTCATTTATCAAAGGGGTGCAAATCAAATTTGACGCGATCACCCATTAATTACTTTGATTCTTCGGGTTTACATGTTTCCCACTTCGGGGTTCAAAATTGTAATTGAACTTTGCACTTTACCAAGAGTAAAATGCAAAAGGTGAATAAAAGGTACGTTTCCCTGCTCCAATGATATCTTTACATGTGTTTCCTTTTAGGGAGCGGGGTTGTGTATAAATTTTGCATTATGCTCTCATGAATATTCCTTGGAATATTCCATTAGGCCTTGGGGATTATTTTTCATATTGCACATTTATATCTCAATTCAAGCCTAATACCAAAATAAAACCAAAACATGCCACATGTTTTGGGCATCGAGGAATAAATTGCGCTTTTATAAGAATTTAGACTAAACGACACACAAGGAATTTTATAGGGATTTTTACATGGTTCATTGGAAAATTTTAGAAGGAAATTTCTACATAAAAACATGGGTATGGATACTCTAATTTAGCATAACAAATTTACACACAGATTCAGTACCTTTCTTAGTTCAATGTTGATTTAATTTGAGGTATATGGGTTTTTATCTATTACATACCTTAGTAAGCATGACAAAAAAAAATTTGAGGACATAGTGTGAGCTCAAAATGAACACCAACATCGACTCTGACTCGGGGATGGGTACCCCTTGTGGGTACCACAAGAACCAAACATATAACTCAATACAAAAACCATGTTCCTTAATTTATTGGGTAATGAAGCCATTTATAACACACATAGGGCATCATAAGTAGATACACATGAAAAATACCAATATACCAAGACAATGGTCACTTTGTAGACTAAAAAAAAAAAGGGAAACAAAAATAATAAACAACAAAAATTTTACACTATAAAAAAATTATACCTGACAATATGGGCTTAGTCTAGAAAGTTCTTGAGATGCCTTCCATTGACAGGAAATTCCAATAAGTTTCCCTCCAGATATTTTAAGAAGAAAGTGTGTTCACCAATCCTGATGTCAATGGAGTATGGTCCCATCCATAGGGCATCAAACTTTCCATGTTTTCCCTTATCTTCATGCCTACTGTCCCAGAGTAAACCAAATCTCCCACATTGAATGCCCTAGGAGTTACCTTCTTATCAAATATATTTTTGAGTCTCTCCCTAAAATTTAAATGTTTTTGGTGAGACTCTCTTCTTTCTTCATCTAACTCCAAGATTTGGTTTATTCTTACCTCATAAGGACTTACTTCCCCTTCACTATCAAGTTGTTGCATGAATTGATAAGATGAAAATTGCATGTGTAAAGGAAAAATATCTTGGACTCTATAAACTAGTTCAAAAGAATTTTTTCAATAGCTCTCTTTGTAGTAACTCTATCTTCCCATAAGGAAAACTTAAGTTGTTCACCCCATTTATTTTTATTAGTTTCCAATGTCCTTCGGAGTATCTTAAGAATATTTTTGTTACTTAACTCAGCTTGGTCATTTCCTTGAGGATTGTAGTTTGATGTATAGGCCAATTTGATGTTAGAATTTGAGGACTCTAATAAATACTGATTTAATCAACTTACATATTACATAATGCTATAATAAATATTCAAATAAATATTATATCATAACATAAGTAAATAAAGAAATACTTATATGAAATAAATAACACAGTGACACATTATTTATAGTGGAAACCCCCAATAGGGTAAAAACCACTTTGAAAATAACCGTTTCCTTCGGAGAAATTATTTTACATCCATTAATATCACCTCCTCCTTTAAAACCCTATTTACCAAGGGTAAAACTAAATCACTTGATTTCTACACCTTTGATATATTTCCTTAATATATCAAATGAGGACCTAAATTTCTTTTTGTAAAAGGTGATCGGATATGTCTCTCGACCCACCTTTTCAACGTAAAAGGTTTGACACATACACCTAGGTTTATAATATTTAATATTAGAAATATAATCATTTCATGATAATAAATATTTAACCTAAAGTATATACCTAGGTTAGCATATTTATTAATAGAAATATAAATATTTAATATTATTTAATATCAAACTATATATTAGTGATGGACCCATATACATTAAGGGTTGGCTAGACCACTTAATCATTATGTTCCAACACTCCCCTTAATGTTAAGTGTGATAACATATCATATGACAATATATTACCTACCCATGGTACACTACAAGATTTACAATCCTTAAACCATAAAGGTTTTAGGCTAGCATATAAGTTGAAGGAATTATAACACCCTCATCATACTCAATTTACCTTTTGGTACAAAGGGATTTTGAATTCCAAAGATCATCCCATGATCAATGGCTAATTAGGATCTATGAGTTTTACATATTCTCACAAGTTCCCATAAAAGGTTTTGAACCCAAATATACAAGAGTCTTTTAAAACCAAGGACCTCCTTAGAATTATGCTTGTACTATATGTTTACAATTAAACTCAATAGCACTAAAGAGTTTACTAAAGACTTTCTTTAAGATCTTTCTACACTTTTTCTAAAAAGAAGATGAGGATGTATACATACCTGAAGGTCTTTTACAAATGCCCAAAGGTATTTTTACAAAAACCAAGTTCCATTAGGAGGTGACATTTTCATGAATAGTCCCCCTTAATGGAAACTCGAAAAATCCAATATTTTCACGAAAGTGAAAATACTTTGCAACACTCGGGGACTTTGTGAATATGTTAGCCACCTACTCTTTAGTCAACATGAACTTGAGAATTATCTCATCACTTTACACCTTCTCACGGGTAAATCGTATATGTATCTCAATGTTCTTCATCCTCCGATATTGAATGGATTCTTAATGAAGAGTAATACAACTCTACCCACCACATAGAAGAGAAATATTTATTTTAGCTTCCATATGTATCTCTACCAACAACCGTTATAACCACATGGATTCTTTACTTATTCCATTGTACTTATCTCGCTTAGTAGAAAAAATGGAGATGTTGATTGTATTTTTGTTCCAAGTAATAGTTCCTACACCAAAAACTTGAAACATATCCAATATATGTTATAACATAACATCAATATGGTTAGAATAAAAAAATCCATAGAAGACATCATTTTCATTCTTAGTATAATGCGACCCATAATTTATTGTTCCTTTCAAATATCTAAAAATTCTTTTTACAAGATTCCAATGATCTCTAAAAAAGGTTCCAGCATAAAAATTGAAGTAATTCCTAATATATATGAAATATCTAATCTAGTTATAGTTAGATAAATCAAACTATCAACTAATAACGTATATAAAATAAGATCAACCTTTTTCATACGTAGATTTAGGATCAATATTTATTCCAACTTCTATTAAAGTAGAAAATGGTTTACAATCAATCATAAGAAACTTTTTCAATACAATGGTTGCATATTGTGTTTTAAAAAATAATAATATAATGAACTACAGTCATACAAATAACATGAAGTGAGAGACATAACTCATTCATTTCAAAGTACTTGCTTCAATTTTTCTTTGATCCTATGAATTAAATCAGAATTATCACTTGAATAAACAAGTCATCGACATATATACATATAATGATAATATGCAACCCTTATTGCTTAATGAATATATCATTGTTTGAAAAACAATTAACAAAACCTAATAGTTTAAAAAAGGAAACAATTTTTCGCATACCAAGCTCTAAGAGCTTGTTTTAAACCATACAAGGATTTCTCAAGTTATAAACATAGTTATCTTTACCAATTTTTTAAATCCTTTAGGTTGAAACATGTAAAGTTATTATTTTAAATCACAATTCAAAAACTATTTTCTTATTCATTTGGTGCATTTTCCACCCAAATTGAGCGGTAATTGCAAATAAGGCCCTAATAATAGTCATTTTAGCTACATAAAATGTCTTAACATAATCAACACTAGGTTTTGAGTGAAACCTCTAAAGAACAAGTCTAGTTTTATGTTTTTAATACTACCATCAACATTATATTTTACTTTCTATATACACCTAGATCCTATAATAATATGCATCTTAGGTTCATAAAAGGTAATTAATGCATGGTACATATGATGGCTTCTTGTCATTTTATGAAAGGTTAATAAGATTTGAACTTTCTAATATAGATTGAGCCCAATTTAATTTCTTATCTAGGTAGATAAGAGTTTCAGAAACATCTATAACATCAAAACATCATCATGACCATTTACTAAATCAGAATCAAAACCATCATTTAGAATCATTTAATGAAGTAACTTCAAGAGAAGAAGACAACACATGTAAACCTTTCACTAGATTATATCTATACATTTCATATAAGCTTCAATAATTAACATGTCCTAACCTTTCATGTCATAGTTTTGAATTATTCAAACTTTGAGATATAAAACAAGATGCAAAAGAGAAATCATAAAAAATATACAGACCATTTCTTTGAATTTCTTCAATTATTATACTCTCATTACTATCCTTGATATACCAAGTATCCTTCATGCATGGATTCTAGTTGTGTTCATACCTCTTTTGGATGTTCGATATTACCAATGTGTAGAAGGTACTCATCATTCACATTGCATAGAATCATAGAAAGAGCCTCCTGCATTCATTGCAAGAATGTATTCATGTTATCTACAGTTTCTTGATGACCAATGGGAGCAACCTTAGATCTAGAAACAATCATCCAAAGTTTCCTCGCCATAAATTATGTTTTGACCAAAATGTTGTTGTCTTCATTCAAGATCTAGGTTTTGTCAAGATAGAAATAGTTGGACGCCATTGTTTTCCTAAACTTGTAAAACACACCCCATTATAATATACAATGTACCACAAAGCTAGATACATATTTATTGATAATAAAAACAACACTTTTAATAGAATCATATCTAAATTTTATAGATCTAAATAAACTATTTGATCATAACTAATTATGTCATTACAATGCATACTAATTAACCTCCCATGATCAAAGTAATAACCCGAAATATAAAGGGCTTTGTGTTATACCCCATTTATATAAAAATATTTCACCATATAGAATTGAAGAAGACCCCTAAGAATGCATAACAACTTTAAATTTCGGAAAAAAAAAATGTAGATAAAAAATTGGCCATCTTAAATTTGATGTCTAAATGACCATCATAATGGCTTATATTTTAGTTTGTCATGACGGTCATTTGACTGTCAATTTTAACACAGTGAAAGTTTCCTAGAACCTACGAGCTTAAATTTGACTTGTAAATGACCGTCATATTGTCTTATGTTTGGTCTGCTGTGACGGTCATTTGACCATCAAATTTAATGAAGCCAAAACTTGCTATGTATTTCCAGAATGTGAAATTCTAGAATTTCTTCTTCTGTATAATATTAAGGAGATTATATTTTAATACATTATAATAACCTATTATAATTTATAATGTAAAAATATATACACTTTTAAAAAAATGTATATAGTTTATAGAATGTAAATAAAAAATAACATATAGTTCATAAAAATTATAAACTATAATATATTGTTTTTATATAAAAACACATAACCCTTATTAAAGGGGTTTAAAGGACATAAACCAGGTTAAAAGAATTTTACCAGGTGCAAGTAGATTTATGAGAGTATAGATTAACCTGCATATTTTATAGAGGGGACAAGTAATTTTACCCGACCAATGAAATAAATTGAAATCCCTATTTTCATAAACCTTGTTTTCTCCTTTATTTACTCTTAATTTTACCCCGCACACATTTAAAACTATGGAAATATTGTAAAATATTTTATATAATTCCTACAAGCTAAAAACTTTAAAACTTTTATGTGACAATAACTACCAATATTTTAATAAATATTTACCACACTTCACGTGGGCCACCAATAAACTAGTTTTTTTAATTCTCCATTTATACCTAAGATATTATCTCATTTTATTCTCCACTCCCACTCTTATATAAAAGAAAACATTTAAATAGGTTTATTTATATAGTTTTTATAAACTATAAGATATAAATGAATGTGGCCGCCCCCTTACATGGATAATATAAATGGTTAGGGACACATGTTAGGTTTTATTTAATAAGTATTAAGATTTAAAAAGTAATCCCTTCATGGCCAAGCAATAAACACGGGCTCCCTTACTAAAAAAAAGTAAGCACTTAGGTTTTTTTTTTAAACATATATAAACCAAATCTAATAAAATTTATATTTTAAGCGGTTTAAAATAACCATATATATAAAATATGATTCAAACTTAGGTTTGTTTTAAAAAAAAAACTATATATGCCTAGATTTATAAGTTAAGTTTAAATATGATTTAAACCGAGGCTTGGAATATGGTCTATTGACTCTTCCTCAATCTCATATAATTTTAATATCGTTTAAGGCTTTTAATATATAGTTTTTAAAAAAAAAAAAAACTATATAAATTTTAATATTATGTTTCCATAAATTATTATATAACCCTTATTTTATATTATATATATATATTAAAAATAATAATATAGTTTTCAAATTATATAGGATATAGTTATATATTAACTATAAACTATATTTTTTCAAATCAAATCCTTTTAGAGGGGACCAAAGAACATGGGTATGAATTTACCTTCCAAAATATTCAACTGCAAATATTTGAAAATATAGAAAATATGAAAATTATTTCATATAGTAATAAATTCTTTCATTTTATATATGTGATTTTCATGCAAGTAAATATTTGAAGCCCCTTTCACCTATGCACACATCAATCTCTAATAAAATTATTAATTCCATATAATCTACAAAATGTAAATAAAAGTAAGAATCATATCATATTACATCTCCCTCTTAAACAAAATTAGGGAGTTAAAATTAAAAAACTCAAAATTTTACCTTAAAAGAAGGGGACTGGATACTTTTAAATACCCTTTTGGGTTGGTTGAAAAAACTCGTACAAATTAAATAAATAAAATACAAAACATTTGATCTTAATTTATTTAATTTACCTCGCTCTGTTACCATGATAGAATTTGAGGATTCTAATAAATACGGATTTAATCAAGTTACATATTATATAATGTTATAATAAATATTTAAATAAAGAAATACTTAAAGGAAATAAATAACACAGGTGACACATTATTTATAGTGGAACCCCCCAATAGGTAAAAACCACTTTGAAAATAACATTTTCCTTCGGATAACTTATTTTATATCTAGTACGATCACTTCCTCCTTTAAAACCCTATTTACCAAGAGGCAAAACCAAATCACTTGATTTGTACACCTTTGATATATTTCCGAATATATCAAATGAGGACCTAAATTCATTTTTATATAAGGTGATCGGGTATGTCTCCTGACCCACCTTTTCAACCTAAAATGGTTGACACATACACCTAGGTTTATAATACTTAATATTAGAAATATAATAATTTCATGATATCAAATATTTAATCTAAATTATATACCTAGGTTAGTATATTTAATAATAGAAATATAAATATTTCATATTATTGAATATTAACCTATATATTAGTGATGGACCCATATACATTAAGGGTTGTCCAGGCCACTTAATCATTATGTTCCGATAGTTGATACCATATTCCTTTCACATAGTTTCTAAGGGTTTAGCGTTGAAGCTCATATCATTATCAACAACTTTTTTTGTAGGTACTCTAAATCTATAAATTATACTATTCAAAATAAAATCCTTGAACACTTGGTGAGGTGCCTTCTTTGTGGGAATGGTCTCAACCCATTTAGTAAATTAGTTAGTAGCAACCAGGATCCACTTGTGTATAGCACTTGAAGAATATGATATTTCCCCAATGAAATTGATTCTTCATTATTTGAAAGGCACTTCAATTAACATTGATTGTAGAGGAAAGGAACCTACAACTTTCAACCTTCCAGAGAAGCATTGACAACTTTCACATTTTATTATCAATACTACAGTGTCCTTGAATAACGATGGCCACCAATATCCTACTATCAAACTCTTGTGATGAGTAACTCTTCTAGAAAAATTGCCTCCACACACTCCCCCATGGAACTCTACAATTATTTTGGGAGCTTCTTCTTCAGTGATACACCTAAGTAACACCCCTTCTGGATTATTCCATGCTAAACCAAAATCAATTATGAAATATTTATGGGATGTCAGTTTGAGTTTCCTTTGGTTCTTGTCTAGATGTCCAGGACACTCCAAATTCTTCAAGTAATAGATTACATCTTTATACCAGATTGAATTACTCACCTTTTCATGGGGGTCCATACTACCTTATTCAATGACATTTATCTCCATCACTTGTAAATTACTTTCAGCCATCAATTTTTCTAACCCCAAACCTCTAACCAACTTAGTAGTTTGTATTTCCATATCATATTCTTACAACTTGTTCACCCAATGACATCTCTTGCTAGATATTTCCATTTTGACAAGATGTCCTTAACCATTAAATGGGAGATGTTGGTCATCAAAATTACACATGCATCTCAGATATAGAAGAGTTGAGTTATTTGAGACCACAATGGAATTATCCCCAAGTTGTGAGACCTTGTACACTTGGGCCAAATATGTGGAGAAGATCGGTAGCTCTACCTACCTCTAACACTAATTCTACTCCAAATGCTGAAATAAAATCATAGACTAAACATGCAAAGGGACCAGGGGATAGATGGATGTGTAGAAATGAGAACTCCTAAGCTAAGGAAGGTGATAGTGCCAAGGAAAGGGTCGATCAATATCCATGAGTGGTGAAGGAAACAAAGAGGATGTGGGAGAAGAAGGCGGATGAAACACGTCATCGATCAATACGTGGGCTTGGCATTCCATTGCACGTAACACATGAACATAGGGAATTCAAGAGAAAGAGTACACAAAACATGTCATAAAATGTAAACAAAAGAGGTGAGATGCAATGAAAATGAGAAAGGGAAGATAAGAGTTCCACAAAAAATGATTTTATTGCTCAAGAGATGAACAATAAGTTACATTCACGGAAGGAGGTGAGAATACATTACATATACCATGCCAATGTCTAAGACCTATTGGAATTTAGTCATCAGTTTGGCATGGTATCATTACAACAAAGAGAGATCCTTTTTACAAAGAATAAATCTATTATTTATAGAAGAAGAAGGAGAGAAGAGGAGAAAGAGGGGGAAACTTGGATTCAAATCTAGAACCACAAATAGCAAGTGATAAATTCCTACAAATCCACTTGGAAGGTTGTCAGATGTGCTTCCCCATATCTTTTTGGCATGTAGAAGAAGAAAGAAAACAAGATCTAACTGAAATCGGTGGTTGAGGTTGATTGGATATGTGCATTGATGAGATGAGAGACGTTTCCATGTTTTCCACTTACGAAATCCTACCTAAATATAATTTTGAAAATTCCAACGTGTAGTTGATGTCAGTAGCTTTCAAATGAGACTAGGAAAATAGGAATCTAAGCACTGCAATAGATATTACAATTGTCGGAAGATGTCAAATTCGTATGGGTATGTAAAAATGTGGCACATGTGGATTGACTAAAGGATTCAGCGAAATGTTCATATGTTTTATCTTTTCTATCATGTGTCATGCACCTTTGGTTGGTTGTCTAGATTTGGTGCCACTGTCGGAACACTTTGATAGGTTGCATATTGCACACTCAAGTCTTACAAATGAGGTTTCACACCACCGACACAAAAGAAGGTGTAAGGTGTTGAACCAAAAGGTAGATGCATGAAAGGGAAATAGAGGGAAGGCACATGTGTAGGAGGAATAGGAGAATACTTGTAGGGAACAATTATGGGGAAGGGACACAAGAATTCAACTAAAGTAGGGCATGTGGAAGAAGAAATAAAAGTGGTGCATGAGGGATATTAGTGTATGCAAGTGTGCGAGAGGAATTTTAGGGGAATTAGCCATTTCGAAGGAAATTTTGCAAAGGTGCACGTAAGAGGTGCATGATAGGATAGGAAAAAGGAAGGCACATAGAAGGAAGGTGCAAAATAAAAATGGACAAGGAGATCATTGAATTTAGAGAGAAGGGGAACAAAAGCAAGAAGGAAGCAAGGCGTGTAGGGAACATGGAAGAACTATAGCCAAGAAAATTGTTCCAAGTGAGCAAGCTTGAGTGTGTGTAACCTCAAATGTGAAACATCGAGTCGAAATGAAAACTATAAGTTATACGAGATAACTAGGAGAGTTATATTGATAAAAAATTTAGTGAATTTCGGGGATATCTCGCCTACTAGATGAAGAGACTAGTAGCCTTATAAGTCCATTGGACATGGACTCAAGTGCTAAACTTGAAGATCTAATATACAAATTTAAGAATACCACAGAGTCACTTGAAGCTCTTTACGAGCTTTAAAATGAATTCTTGGTCTCATATGAAGATATTCTTAATTGCATTGGTGAGAGTGAAATTTGTATGGGGAATTTTAGAACTGAATCTTCCAAAGTTGAACGGTCATCCTAAGAAGCAAAAAAAGGGGCACATAGGTGCAATAGGAAAGGAAAGGCTCCTAAAGGAGCATGCCAAAATAGAAGCACACCACTATGTACAAAACTAAAAAATCATACATCTCCCAAAGGGGACATACAGAGTGTGTGTGAGAACTTAATTTACTCAAACAAAATGTAATCTACCCTACACTAACTAGAGGAAAAGGGCACTCAAGTAAAAACTACAACATGCACATAGAAGTAGCTTCCTTCCTCATAAATTGTAACCATGTAATTGATTTGGAATTGGGAATAGTCTATAGTAAGAGTGAGAAACAGCTTTCACAATTGTTTTGTCACCCTTCTCCTCAAAGTATCAACAAACAAAATATATACCGCATGCACTTGTTACGCACTTAAATCTAGGAGGCATTGTTGCGGACCTTTGGCGTGTTGAAGCTCTACCTTATCTTATGGAGTGAACATGACTGGAAACAACTCTGTCTTTGGCTCTAGACTAGATAGATATTTGATTGGGCACATCTCATCCTTTTGATTTGTCCATTGTTTTGAAGCTCAATCCCACAAATGGGATTTTATTATGACTCTCTTTATGAAGGAAATTTTTTTCACATTGAGTCATGAAAAGTCTGGGAGAACATGGTTTTCATTTACAAGCAACTTGGTTTCCTCCTCCAATGCACCCTCTGGATCTAACTAATTTTCTTCTAAAACAAACACCTATATGATTTTGTCTTCCCGATCCCGAGTCACATGAGTCATGCCATTCTCCAACTATTACTGCGGTCATCAAACATGATGACGTTGGTTGTGAAATATGCGTTAGCGAGGGCTATTCATTGACAATATAGCTAGGTAGAGGGGACTTGGAAGAAAATGGGAGGATGGGCATGGAAAGTATGGAAGGCATGCACTGAGAAGAGGATTGAAATGTGCAAAAGAGGGGTGATGGTAGAGAAATGTAGGTGAGAGGATATATGAGGGGAATTCTCAATGGGGGAAGCACACAAGAAGTTGGGAACACATGAAATAGGTTGAGATGATGTAAGTTGGTGTGGAGGAGTGGGAGGGCTGTAAGATGGTAGTGCATGGTTTTCCCATTGACAAGGTTTCCACACAAAATATTTATTAGCCTCCATTTATTCTTCCCACTCTGTAATTTGGGGCAGCATCTCAGTGATAAAGTGCAGCTTCCATTGGATTTGAAACTAGATTGGTATAAAGCCGAACCATGGATAAGGGACCTTGTAGGTAACTTTAGTTTCCATTATGGAGCACTTTACTCTAAGATGCATCATGTTCATCTCCATATTTTACACTTTCCTCTCAAGATCAACTTTGACCATGGAATTTCCAACATCACTTGCATAAACTGGTTATGTATAAACATTTTGGTTAAAAAAATAATCATATGAGTGACTGGAGGTTGGGTTATATGCATATTCGGGATGAAAAGGCTTAAAAAACAAAATTGGAGGAGGGTTTTAAAATTTTGGGGATGGAGGAAATAGTTCTACTACATAAATGAGAATTATAGAAGGGGAAGAAGTCATGATTGCACAAATTTAAAAGAGGAAAGTGGAATAATGGAAGAAGAAAAATTAATGGAAGAAAGTGGAGAATAGTTTATGAATGAAATAATGGGTTCATTTTGATCGGTGGAGTTGCCGAGATGTGTTCTAATATGCCTCTAAAGGTTGGATCTCAGAAAAACACATTAAACTTACGAGATGAAAATTTAAATCTCTTCACTCTCATCCCACCGAGAATGCCATAAAATTTTGGTCATTGAAATTGCACTGTGTCTTGGATCTGGAAGATCCAAGTTGTTTGAGACCACAATGGAACCATTCCCAAGTTATGGGACCTTGCATGCTTGGGATATATCTCTGGATAATGATAGTTCCTCTACCTACATCAAGCTAGACTACTACTTTTACTAAAGCTGAAAGAAAATATTAAACTAAACATGCCAAGAGACCAAGGATATAAATATTTGTAGAAAGGGAAATCCTAAGCTAAAGAGGGTGATAACACCGGGGAAAGGGTCGATCACTCTCCACGAGTGGTGAAGGAAATAGATAGGGTGAGGGAGAAGAGGGTGGATGGCATGCACCATAGATCAACACATGGGATTAACCTTCCAGGTGGGAAACACATAAACATGGGGACTACAAGCACAAGAGTATGCATAACATGCCATAAAACATAAACAGAGAGGCGAGATGCAATGAAAAACAGAAAGGGAAGACAAGAGTTTCACAAAATTTGATTTTATTTCTCAAGAGATGCATAGTCAATTACATTCATGGAAGGAGGTGAGAATATATTACGAGACCATGTCAAGGTCTCGAGACCGATGGGAATTCAACCACCATTTCGCTACGATGTCGTTCACAACAAAGAGAGATCCTTTTTACAAAGAAGAAGGAGAGGAGAAGGAGAAAGAGAGGTAAAATTAGATTTGAATTTTCAACCACTAACAATAATTGATAAATGCTTGCAAATTCACCTGTAAGGTTGTTAGATGTGCTTCCCCATATCTCATTAGGCATGTAGAAGAAGGAATAAAGAAATATCTCGATTAAAATCGGTGGTTAAGGATGATTGGATGTGTGCATTGATGAGATCGAGAGATTTGTCCATGTTTTCCACCTATTAAATCCTACCTAAATCTAATTTTGAAAACTCAAATGTGTAGCTGATATGAGAAGATTTCAAATGAGATTAGGTGCATGGAAATCTAAGCACTTTGCAGCAGAAGATACATCTATTGAAATATTTTAGATCCTTCTTGTCATGTAAGACACGTGGCTCACGCAGATTGATCAAGGATTCGACCAACTGTTCATATATATTGTCTTTTTGCCACGTGTTAGACATCGGTTGGTTGTCTAGATTCGGTGCCCTATTGGCATATTTTGAAAGGTTTCATGTTACACACTTAATTCTAATAGAATACCTCTCACAATGACTAGTTCGGAAGAGGGCGCAAGGTGCGGAAGAACAAGGTATGTGCGTGAAATGGAAACAGAGGAAGTTGCATGCGTAGGTTTGTGTGCTAGAGGAATAGAAGAATACTTGCAAGGAACAAGAATGGGGAAGGGTGCAAGAATTCAACTAAAGTAGGGTGCATGGGCAGAAAGAAAAGTGGTGTATGAGGAAGCTTAGTGTATATAAGCACACAAGAAAAATGCTAGGGACTTAGCCAATTTGGAAGGAAAGCCTACAGAGGTGCATGTAAGTGTACATGAAAAGATTAAAAAATTTGGGCACACAGGAGAACGAATAATAAAGGAAAATGAAAAATGAGATTGCAAAATAGAGAGAGAAGGGGAATATAAACAAGAAGGAAGTAAGGTGTGCATGTCACGCAAAAGAACTACAACCAAGCAAATTGTGCCAAGTGAGAAATATTGAGTTCACACAACCTAAAATGTAAAACATCATAGTCAAAATGAAAAATATAAGTTATCCAGATAAGTAGGAGAGTTATTTGGATAAAAGGATACATAACATGTAATTTTGGAACTTAAGATGTAAGGTCTAAAGATTCTGGTAGCTCTGATTAAAGAAAATTCACGCATTTTCATGATAGTATACTTCAACTCAGCACCTTGTAGGGCCTTACTAAAGAAAGCAATAGGCCTCTCATTTCCTTAATCATCCTTCTACAATAATATTGATGCAATGGTATTTTCTGAGGAAAAGAAAAAATTTGAAATTCTTTCTTGTAATTAGGACTTGCTAAGAATGGGGAATTTTTAGTGCTTCCTTTATTCCAGTGAAATCTTGAATAACTCCTTCTTCCCACTTGATGACTTGGTATTTCTTCAACATATTTGTTATAGGAATAGTTATCTCAGCAAAGTTGGAGATGAACCTCCTAATAAATTTTATTTTTTAGATTAAATTTTGAATACCTTTTTTTGATTTGGGGATAGGAATCTTACCAATTTCCTCCACTCTCTTAGGATCTATCATGACCCCTTCCTTTGATACAATATTCCCTAATAGTTTTTCTTTTTGGACTCCAAAATGACACTTCTTGGGATTTAAGGAAATCCCATAATCCCTGCACTGAGCAATATTCTTTCTAGGTATCTCAAATGGTCACCTCTTTTCTTGGAGAAAACTATTATATCATCTTGATATACATCTATGAAGTCATTTATAAGTCCTAAAAGACACATCCATAGCTCTCTAGAAATGTTCTCTTGCATTCTTGAGTCAAAAGGGCACCCCTACATAAACATATGTTCCCCAGGGAGTAGTAAAGGTAGTTTTAAACTATTCAAATTTATTCACAACCACTTGATTATACCATGGAAAACCATTTATTATTGATAATAATTCAGATCTTGTAACTAATCATAGTATGCTATCCATATTTGGCAATGGGTTATTATATTTGATTGATTCCATGTTAAGATTCCTAAAATATAAAAAAAACCTTACATCCTCATTCTTCTTTGTGGTGATACAAGGTTTTCCTCCCATGAATAATACCTTATATGCTTATATGATTCCTCCATCTCTAAACTTTACTATATCCTATGTAATTTTAAGATAGAGGTGGGGATTTATGGGCCTTTGTTTCTATCTCGAAAGGTTTGTAATAAAGTTATAAAGGTATCTCATGTTGAAATAAATCTTCTCTATAAGCTTTCAATTCAGAGTATGACCAAGCTAAGCAATATTGATATTCTCTTAGCATCTTAGTGTAAATCTGATTTTCCTCCTTGATCAAATTACACCCCAACAATACCTTCATAGGATTTTATTGATTCCTCAAGTTGTATTCTTCAACATCTCTAGAAGAAGAAATAGATCTATTTATTATTGTGTCAAGACTTGTCAAAGTTGGACTCAAGGAAAATAATTCTCTGGGAATTGTATTTGTTTTTAGTTGGATCACCTCTTTCCCAAAAAGAGTCTCTTTCCCATCACAGATTTCAACCATTGGCTCTAAGTCAATATGCTGATTAGAAAATTCATCTTTTCTCTTCATAAATCTTTGTATCTGAGCATCATCCTCAAATAATTGTCTAGTGATTAACATTGTCAAGTATAGATGGTCTAGCCAATACTTCAACATCATAATTACAATATGGAGATATTGTATAGTTAGAAATGTGATGTAATGACATCCAATCTATCAGTTGCTACATTTTGGTCCCTTTCATGATATATGATATTAAATGAATCAAACATTTCAATAAGGTCCTAGACTTTGCATGCTTATATTGTTTCATTTGTTGATTTTTGGTTGCATACAATTTTCTTACTTGTTTCACAATCAATTCAGAATCTCCCTTAACAATAATATCCTTGATTCCATATTTCCATGCAACTCTTAAACCCAGGAGAAATGCCTCATATTCTACAATATTATTAGTGCATTCAAAATTTAATTTGAATGAAAAATTAAAATATTCTTGTTCTGGGGATGTGAGGACTATTCCAACTCCACTCCCCATAGCAAAGCATGCTCCATCAAATATCATGGTCCAAGGAATACCAACATCTTGTAAATGAGTAATTATTTATGCATTGATCTTCAAAATCAACATATCCTATAAAATTATCCAAATCAATGTCAACAAATAATACCTCATAAGAGGAATTCATGGGATCTTCAATAATGTGGAGCATCTTTTTCTCTCCATGTAGTTTCACCAACTTTCCTTCCACATGTATAGTGGCATAATACATATACACTACCTACAATACTTGCATCCCATTTTATGGATACAACATACCCCACTTAGCAGGGAAATAAACAATAACCACATTCATGGTCAAATATTTACCAAGGTAAGCAGCAAGATGAACAACTAGTCCTTCATTCATGACATGAATCCAAGACCTCCCAATAACTGGTACCTCCCTTGAATCCATGACATGAAATTTTCCAAAAAATTTATCTTTATATTTAACTCATTCATGACCTCTAAGGTCATTATATTACAAGAGGCTCCCAAGTCAAACATACAATTATGAACAAGTTTGTCACTAATAATCAGGGAGGTAAAAAATGGATCTACATCTAATTGAGATTCAACCAAAGAAGTGCCTAAATATATCTCGGGGATTCCCCCATGATTTCTTGTTCCTGAGGCACTTCTACTTCTGCTACTGATGTGAGATATCCAAATTATTTACATCTTTACTTATGACAATTGTCTCCTCTTTGAATCCCAAATATTCAAATGCTCTTTTTCTATGCTCAAGGATTTTGAGAAACTCAACAATGGGCACAGATAACTTTAATTTGACTCAAAATTTGAGCCATATCACACGTGACATACTTGGGCAGAGCTGTGTTTGGAAAAATAATAATTGAATTTTTGATGGGACAAGATATTTTATTGCTTGAGCAATATCATAGGTACTTGGCTTAGTAGTAACAATAGGGCCTTTGTTTGGTATATCTTTCTTGGGGATATTGGTCAATATGGGTGTTTTTTCTAGAAGGTGGGGTAGATCCTTTAACCACTCTACTATGAAGGTTGTAATATTTTTCTTGAGAAACCACCACATTCATCAAAATTTGTCTATCTTCCTTAGAAGGAATGCCCCGTCATATTTTTTAATCATCAAATCCCTTAGATATTCAAAATCATGGTTAGGTAACTTGAAAGAAGACTGAACCATATCTATATCAACACCGGTGGTAAGATGAAAAGAGGGTATGTGTTCCAGATAATTCTAAAATGACTCCATAGTTCTAACACCTAGAAATTAAAGAAGTAACCCCTTGTGGTGTAGTATTAGAACATTATAACATACAAACATCACCAAAATCAGATTCATCAGTGGAATAATCATCATCCACATTTGGGTTACAAGGATAATTTGGAAAAAAACATTTATCACACCATTTAATGATATGATCTTCTTCAACCAAAGATACCCTAGCAGTGAGTGGATCAGGCACTACCTTGTTTTCCCTAGGGTTTGGTTGCTTGTTTCCTAACCCCATAGGTCCTTTTTCCTTATTATTTTCTCTATGATCACCTAGGGGATGATTTACAAATCTATTATGTTGTTTAGGTTGAGGTTGAGCTTCAGGATTCTCCCTAGGACTTTCTCATCTCAAGCAAGTTTGTATGAAATATCTTTAACTCTTGTCCTTGTTAGAGTTTTGACTACTTCCCCCAAATCTACTGACTTGTTGTCTTTCTAGGTTAATTAACTCAACACTGTCTCTTTCTCGTAGGTTTTCCCGTTGCCTTGATATTATTATTAATTTCAACAACCATATAAAAATCATGCCTTAAGGTTTGAGTATTTTTATCTCTCGGGTAATAGGATTCCTTTTGTCAAAAGCATCTAAATATTTTATCAGGAAAGATTCATCACTAGGTCTCAGATTTATAGGTAGTCTTGTCAAGGTTTTATTAAATCTGGTATTGAAATCCTAAACAGTTCATTCATATTTTTCTTTATATTTTCAAATTCAGTGAGAAGAAACCTAGGGTCAGTCTTATCACCATACTGTAACTTGAATGCATTCTTCATTTCCATCCAAGAATCAATTAAATTATCAAGTATTGACTTATACTATTACCTGACATATTTATCTAGAGTATGTATAAACAATTTTACATATACATCCTCATGTTCTATTTCTAAATCTTCCATAGTATTTAGGAAGATTCTAAGATGTTGATCTCCACTTATTACATTATTCCCCTAAAATATGGATAATCTATTTCTGACTTCATGTGGGACTTCATTTGGGTAACCAACCATCCCAAGAAAATCTATAGGTTTGTAAGTATTTACTACAAAAGGAGGTCTAGGTGGAGGTTGTGCCATATTGTTTAGATGAGGTGTTTCAACATGAGGGTTAAAATGATAGGGAACTAGGGGTCTCTAAGGTAATGGATTGGTCTTCAAAGTATTTATCCTTTAATGACTCAATTTCACAAAATAATCTATTATTTATAATCAACAAAGGAGGGAAAAAAGGAATACCCTGATCACTTATAAATGAATCAAACTATTGAACTAGAGTGTATAAACGCACAGGGGGTAAGTGCACCAAGTTGGGCGAACCAAAAGGGGGTCTTAAGTGGATGCATTTTTACGAAAAATAAAAAACTTCAAATTGTATGAGTTTTTTGAAATAGTTAGTCAATATGGAAAGATGTTGTTTAAACATGAATCGGAGAATTTTGAGTCTAGTTTCTAAGCTACTAATTTTTATTGAAATCAAATAATTTTAGGTGGGTCAAATAACTAGAATACCAATAGATGCTCCTATTTTTGTTAAAAACAGAATAGAGTTACTTTTGTATCCCCACAATTTTTTGAGCACCATTTACTATTTTATAAAACCCTTTGCTAGAAAGATAGCTAGAGTATCTAGTTTGGTCTCCATTTTAAAGATTTTTTTAGAGAGTATTTTTTTCTTAAGATTTTTCTAGTATAAGAATTTTAAATTTAAAAACATAATAGAGCTCGACCATGCCCTCCCTAACTACCTCAAAGAATATCAAAAATTAGAATTTTTTTTACTATATATAGAATTAGGCCTAGTTTGCATAGTATAATTTTGTTTCCATTTTGATGTGCCAAACAATTGATACATAACAAAAGATAAACATGTTTAAACTTCAAAAATAGATATAAAAAGGCATAGTTAGAAAATTTGAAAAATTATATTTTTAGAAAGAAGAAACTCGCTTTATGTTACATTATAATTTTTTAAAAAAATAATCGATTATTTTATGTTTATTTATCATGGCGGAAGTCAAATTTTTTAATTTTATTGTAAAAACAAGTTGTTTGTAGTGTTTGTGCAGGTCCATGCCTTAGTCTTGGGGTTCCAATCTGGATCCAAGCCTTAAGGTATAGCTTGGAAAAAGTAAAACCACAAAATGCGTATGTGTTATAACACGTATGTGTTTTTCATAGTATGAAAATTATGTGCTTTTGGCATGCTTCTATCTACAAAATAAAAGTTTAAGTTGTTCATTTATTATTATTTATAAATGAATGAAAACTAAAATATAAATAATAACAATGAAAAACTTATACTTTAAATTTATTGTAGTAAATATAAGAAATTAGGGTCACTCCGGACTTTATGGAGCTAATCTCACATCTCCATTAGTCATGGTTTAGGAGATAGTTTTTATAGTATAATCTTGTCAATACATAGGTAATTTTTAGGATTTTAGCATTCAACCTAAAGATTTTAGCATTTAAATTCTACTGATTGAAACCATTAACCATGATGCCTAAAACCTAAACCCTAAACCCTAAACCATAAACCTTAAACATTCATTCCTTACCCATGAGTCCTAAACCCTAAACCTTGAGCCTTAAGCCCTAAACCCTAGGACCTAAGACCTAAAATATAAACCCTAAACCATGAAACATGAGCCGTAAATGCTAAACCATAAACCCTAAACCCTATAAACTAAATCATAAACCCTAAATCATAAAACCTAAACCCTAAAACCTAAACATTGAAACTTAAAACCTAAATCATAAGCCCTAAACCCTAAACCCTAAATCTTTAACACTAAACCCTAAACCTTGAAATCTGCAACCTAAACCCTTAACCCTCAATCCTTAACCCCGAGACCTAAACCCTAAAATAAAAGCGTAAACCAAAAACCAAAATAATAAACCCTCAAGCTAAAACACTAAATCTTAAACCCTAAACCCTAAACCCTTAACCATAAACCTTCAAACCTAAACACTAAACCCTAAACCACGAGCCCCAAGCCCTAAGCCCTAAACACTAAAGCAAGAGCCTTGGGATCTAACCCTTGAACCTTAAACCCGTAGCTTTGAACCTTGAACCCGAGCCATAAATCTTGAACCATGAACCCTAAACCGTAATCCCTAAACCCTAAACCCAAATCCTTGAACCCTACACCCCGATCCCCGAGACCTAAACCCTAAACCTTAAACCCTAAGCCTTAAAACCTAAAACCTTAATCTAGAGCCTTGAGAACTAACCCTAAACCTTACATGTGTAACCTTGAACCCGAACCCTAATCCCTAAACACTCAACCATGCACACTAAAACCTAATCCCTAAACCCTAAACCCTAATCCTTGAAATCTACACCTCATATGTGACCCCTAAACCCTAAACAATATACCCTAATCCCTAAACTCTAAAAATTGAGCCCTAAACCATAAACCCTAAACCTTAAGCACTAAATGTTAAATCCTAAACCCTAAACCCTAAACCTTGAACCAAGAGCCCTAAATGCTAAACCATAAACCATAAACCCTAAAAACTAATTTCCAAACCCTAAATCCTGACCCTAAAACCTAAAACCTAAACCCTAAACATTGAATCCTAAACCCCAAACTCGATCCCTAAACCCTATACCCTAACACTTAAACCCTTAACCCTAAGCCCTCAACACTAAACCCTAAACCCTGAAATCTGTGACCTAAACCCTTAAACCTGAGACCTAAACCCTAAACTATAAACCCTTAACCCTAAAACCAAAATAATAAACCCTAAACCATGAACACTAAATCCTGAACCCTAAACCCTAAACCTTTTACCCTTACCCATGAGCCCTAAATCATAAACAAAATATCTAGAGCCCTAAGTTCTAACCCCTAAACCTCATATATTTCTAGTAGGTCTTATGAGTGAGTTCATCTTTTCGAATATCAATATTAGGACCATATTTCCTAGTCATTTGCTTAGAACTATCATAGAGTCTACTTGTAAAACTACCTTGTTTATGAGAGGTGGGATAAGAAACTAAATGGATGTGAAATATACCTTGTGCCTTGAAATGCATATTACACATCTCTACAAAACCTATTTCTCCCCACATATACTTGCACTCTTGAATGTCAATTTCTTCACACTTTGAAAAAAATTTTCACATTTATCATATTTCCATGTATGGTATTATGCAATCCAGGATGACCCATTGGAAGCTAGAAAAATAACCATCACAACACAAAAATTAATCTCAAAGGAAATGGAAGAAACATAGAGAATATACCAATGTGGAGGTGTAGGATCGAACTGAATTGCTGCAATATCATCTCCTCTAGAGAAAGAGAAGTTACATCTGCTACTAGAATGGATAGAAAATTTGACAAAAATTCCTTAAGTGTTCAAAATAAGCATAGAAACTATAGAATTTATAAGAAAACAAAGGGGTTATCAATCACATAGTAAATATTTCTTGTTTATTTATGAATGGGAGTCATCTCGCCTACGACTTAGTGAATTTCCATTCATTGATAATTTTTTCTAGGATAAACACATGGATGTTTTCAAAAGTTCCTTCAAAAAGATAGGGGTAGTCATGTATCCTAGTAAATGGTGTAATGTTATTTCCAAATAACTTGAAATTAAATGCAGATTTAGAGGTCATAACATGAATTTACAAATATCTCTATCTTTATCAATGGAAGCCAAGTAACAATGTGCCTCCCTATATCCAAGGATTGAGGACTACTGGGGTCTATGGCAGGATTGGACATTCAAGAATCATTGAGTTTCTAAATTAGAATGTCATTGCATCTAGAGAAACATTTTTTCAAAAATTGGTGTAATGAACTTGGAAAATAATCTTGAACCTCAAATCCTCTCAAATTTCTAGGTTACACAAGCACTAGGCATAACAAGATTTTTTCTTTAAATGAAACCTTCATTCTCGAAAGCTTAGAAATGAAATAATTATTTTAAAGAGCATCAAAAACAATTGTTTGTACCAAATTTTTGTTGGATATCTAGAATTTCCCTCCTTAAAAATATCAATAGATGAAAGACATCAAATTGTGACAACTCTCTTTGAATGTTCTACCTAGGAAGAAGGTGAACCCTTTTCAGTTGAATACTTTGCGTTAATACTAATAAGAATGGGTAAGAAAAAAATTTAAAGTGAGAGAAATAGTTCCCATGTTATGAGAAAAAAGATAAATGTATTGGGTAACATTTATTTATACCAAATTATTCTTGGATATCCGTAATTTTCCTCCTTCAAAATATCAATAGATGAAAGGAAACAAACTATGATGACTCCTTTGAATGTTCTTCCTACGAAGAAGATGAACCCTTTTAGTTGAATACTCTAAGTTAATAGTAATAATCATGGGTAAGACACATAAAAATATATTGAGTGAATGGGTGATCCTAAACCCTAAGCCCTAAACCTTGAGCCTTAAACCCTAAAACCTAAACCCGAACCCTAACCCCTAAACCCTAAACCCTTAACCCTAACCCTTAAACCATAAACCCTAAAACATGTGATATAAAACTTGAACCACGACACTTTAACCTTAAACCCTAATCTCTAGACCTTAAACCCTAAACCCTAAACCTTGAGCCATAAACCCTAAACCATAAGCCCTAAACCATAAATCCTATACCCTAAACCATAAACCCTCAACCCTATACCTTAAACCCCGAGCCTTAAAACCTGAACCATAAACCATAAACCCCGAGCCCTAAACCATAAACAAGTAAGCTCTAAACACTAAACCCTCAACCCTCAACGTTAAACCATTAACCCTAAACTATACAACCTAAACCCTAAACTATAAACCATTAACCCTTAACCCTAAAATCTAAACCCCGAATCCTAAACTATAATTCAAAATCCTAAACCCTATTTTTACTACCCAAACCCCTAATCCATAAGCCATAACCCCTAAATCCTAAACCCTAAGTACTAAAACCTAAACCATAAACCATAAACCATAAACCCTAAGCCCAAAGCCCAAAGCCCTAAGCCCTAATCCCTAAATCCTAAACCCTAAAGCCTTAGCCCTAAACCCTAAACTCTAAACGCTAAACCTTGAGACCTAAAACCTAAACCCTAAGCCATGAACCCTAAGTCCTAAATCATAAGCCCTAAGCTAAAATCCTAAACCCTAAACCCTCAACCCTAAGCCGTAAAAACTAAACCCTAAACCCTAAGCCTTAAACCCTAACCCTTGACCCTTGAACCATGAGCCCTAATACCTAAACCTTAAATCCCAAACCCTAAGCTAGAAAACCTAAACCATAAACACTAAATCCTAAACCCTAAATCCTTATCCTTAAATCCTCAACCCCGAGCCACGAGCCACAGGCCTGCGTCCTGCGCCCCGTGCCCTAAGGAGGAGGCACATTACTAGCACCCCATTTTTTCCATAGGACATAAATCCCGAAGAGGATCAATCCTCTATCTACAAAGAAAGGATTTCATTTTAGTAAGAAGTAGAAAAACATCGTAGAGATGATTCGTGGTCACTAAAGTTAATTATGGACAAAATTTCAAAATTATTAGCAATTCAAGCGGGGCGGATCCAAAATCCAATCCATAAGGTCAAGAAACCTATGAAAAAAATATATGTTTTCACAAAACAAAGACCGAGTACAATATATATGGCTTGAAATTTCTAGGTCATTGCTGAAATTTTGAATATGAGTAAGTGTTGACCACATTATATTTTGAAAAACTATCTTCTAGATTATAATTGTTATAGATATAGGAAAAATTCCATCGGGTTTAGAGTGACCCCAAATTCTTATATTTTATAAAATAAATTTAAAGTATAAGAAATAATAAAAGTAAAAAAGAGATAATATTTATTTTAGTAAATATGGATCCTTTAGGCCCTCCTAAACTCCATATATTCCAAAATGCATATGATTTTCATAGAACTAGAAACACGTACATCTTATAATGCATATGTGTTTTATGTTTGTTAATTCCCAAGCTTTAAAAAAAAACATAACATGATCGTGGTTCATTTATTTTTAGTTTTTTGCCCACTTTTTAGCCCACCAATTTGGTGCACTTACCTAGGGACTACATGATTGTGAACTCTCTCAAGTGTTAGAATAATGTTCCACTAAATAATTATTACATTAGCAATAGGTGTAATTTTTTCGCGACCTTTGATCACCCAAGGATTTCTAGACTTTCTTTCTCACTAGATTTGTCTTTCCTAACTTTGGAAACAACTTTCTGGTAGAGTCTTATTTGAAGAAATACATCCTTCCAACTTTGCAAAATTGACAAGTTAATCAACAAGAATTTGTTAGGATAAAATATTATTATTATCCTAATTAATTATGCATTACATATTAATAAATTTATTAGTTATTGATTTATGGTTATATTTAATTATAACCATCCTTTTGTTTGTATTTGAATATTACGGGAGTAGTTATATTGTTTTAACAGTATATTTGTAATTATTCATTTGTGCTTCCCGGATGTTATTGGAAGCTTATGTAATTTGGAATATGGTTACACCTATGCAACTTAGTTTCCTATTTATATTTGGTTGTGCAATATCTATAAATATTACAGCCCATTCTTTGTAATGTTGGTTGATTGAGTTTAATAAATATAATCAGGCTTCGCCCTTTGTTGCTTAATCTACATTTGGTATCGGTGAAAATCGGACCCTGTGATCCTGGGAAGTGTGGAAAGAGAGAGCAACCGAGATAGAGGAGTTTTATAGAAGTGTTTGCAGCATCAGAGAACCTATACATCCTCCTGCAGCCTCCCAGCCCCATCCCTACCTCCTCACACCCTTCTATTCATTCCAGGTGTTTGGAACACAAATTTTTTTTACACTTTGGTGCTAGGTGTGCCAGGGAAAAATTTGTTGCAGCGAGACCCTACTGTGTATTGAGATGCATTCGGGTTATTGTATGTTAGTTGCTCTGGCACATCATTTTGCAAAGGGCCGGTCCCTCTGCCTCTACACAACCTGTGAGCCAAGTTTATTAAATTGAATTCGATGTTCTTTGCATTGGATTGAAGGTCTCGAGATTTGTTTTGATGGGTATTCATTGGTGAGATCACCAAACTCTTTACAAATTCCCAGTGGACCCTCCCTTCATATGGTTGACACCTGCACTTGCAACTATATTTGCAAATCTGTAGACTTGTAAAGTGGTCACTAGTTGAATCTTTGGGTTGTCTTTGTTACTATGGATTATATCGAGCCACCTAAGATCTCCATACGATCTACACCAATAATCAATGACCCTGCATCCTACATCACTTGCCAATGTATATGGTGCGCTTTCACTCCAACGAACCTGCAACATTGCAAGCGTCATCAACAAAATAAATAAAAAATAGTGGCTAAGGCATTAATTCTCCATGCAGACCTACAATCATTAAATCAAAGTGGATCAAGAGAAAGAAATAAAAAGGTTTGCCAAAAATGGTGAAGAATACAATGCAAAAGCAAAACAAGTGGTGGAAAACAAAGCACAAAGGATAAAGAAGTGCGAGATCCATTTCTTGAGCATGCAAAGAGTAACCGCCTTCCTCCAGCCAGTCCACGTGGAGCCTCTATCTTTGCCAAGTTTCCATTGAAACAATGTTAGTCATTTTTTTGAATATATTAAATACAATATACTTCATTTCATACTCCAAGCGCACATAGTGCCAAGTTGGATAATTGGAAGTGACTTAGGAGTAGGAGGTGCATGGTTTGAATCACACCAAAGACATAAACTTTTGAATTTTAAACTTTGGAGGTAAAATTAGAAAAATCACCATAGTTGGAGGTAGAATTAATAGAAAACCACCACTGAGCATCTTAGTTACAACTAAAGTGCCCTCTAAAAATTTAGCAGGGAAATCCCTAATTTAGGGTAAATTTTTTTCTCCCAATCACCTATTTTTTTCACTCGGAAACTTTCTCCAAAGGGGGATAGTTAAAAATTACATTTTCAGCTATTTTTTTGGAAATTCTATGCATTTTGGGTCATTTTGGGCTTCGGAGGCCACCAAGGCCCACAAAACAAATTTTTTTCCTGCCATTCAATTTTCAAAATTTTTGAATGTAATTTGTATACTTGAGTATTGAACTAATTTTTAGGTTGCCATAGTCAATCTGTAAACTTTGTAATTGCTCGAAACTGGTAGAATTTTAATTAAAGAAAATAAAAAAATGGTTACGTAACACTCACGAGATCCTAGATCTCATTCGCAGCGTTCGGTATATGTGGTGCCTCTGGGAAGTGCTTACAGGTAAACTCGTCATGACTACTACTACACTTAACATCTAATATAGCTGCAACAACGTTGTCTGGGCATTGACCCTTTAAATCGATGGGGAGTAATAAGGTCACAGTGCACACACTATGAGCCATCCCATCCGTCTGTGAACAATTGCATGACATAAATTTGGAATGAGAAATTATCCAAGTATATATCAAAGTTACGCGTGCGTATGAGGATATTTCTTTGAGCCGGTGTCAATAATCACACAGACCCCATTAGTACTGTTTTGGTACCACGTATTTAATTCTTTCACATACGTTAACACCTCTTTCATGTACCGCCAAGTATATAGAAAGGGTGAGCTTCTTCCACATACCGATGGGTATATCAGAAGGGCATGTATATAGAAAGGTTTGGTATATCGAACTGATGGTATATAGATTGGGAGACCTAATACTTGGAGTGATAAGAGCCAAACCACCGCCAGAGTGATCTCTGTAAAATGGGCACTAACGCCCCCAATTTTTTTCTTCTATATTCACAATTGCTCAGAGGAAAAAACTATGCTACGTGGAAGACTAAAATCAAGACACAACTTGAGTTTGAAGATAGGCGCTGCTTATGAATGGTACTCGACCGAGATCAGCAATCGATACAACACAACAGTGGTAGTTTGATAAATCAGATCAAAAGGCCAAACTCATCATCTTATTTGGAGTGTCTGATGATGTGCAACCCCACATTTGAGATGCCAAAACAACAAAATAAGTGTGGGATAAATTAAGCACATTATATGAGGCCAAGAACAAGAATGTTATACTAAATTTTTAGAGTCAGTTACACACACTAAAGTTTAAATAGAATGAAAAAATTGAAGCTTTCTTAAGAAGAGTTGAAGAATTGAGGGCTTCACTTCTAACCCTAGGAGAACTAGTCACAGATGATGCTCTCGTTCCCATTGTTCTAAGAGCACTCCCCTCTTCTTACCACATTTTTTCACAACACTAAACATGTCAGATATAATAGTTGGTTTTGACAAACTGGTAAACCTATTGTAACAAGAGGAAGCAATGCACAATAAGGATGATGAAGAGGAGCAGGCACTATCTTCACATCAAAAATGGAAAGGAAAAGGTAAAGAAACACCTAATTCCTATCAGAAGTCCCAAAATCAAAATCGTATCAAGGGAAAGACAACAAAAGAATGAATGTCCTATCTATAAAAGAGGACATAACCTACAAGATTGTTGGTATAATACTTACAAGAAAGGTTCATCCAGCAACTCTAGACCTCAACAACAACAATATTACAAGGGACATTCTAACAACAATCACGGGTAGAAAAAGGGGAACTGGAAAAGAAGACCCCACCAGCAAGGTAATATTGCTGAGCAACAAGAATAATCAGATAATGAAGACTACTTATTCACTGCTCGATCAAGTGAACCATCCACATCATCTAGTGATGTCTGGTATGTTGATTTGGGATCCACTTAACACATGACCAGCCATAGAGATTGGTTTATTTCAATGAGGGACATGCCATCAAAAAATCATGTTTCATTGGGAGATGATTCTTCATATATAGTTCAAGGGATTGGAAACATTTCTCTACCCCTTGGTTCACACAAATGTAGACTATCAAATGTCCTATGTCCCTAGGTTGACAAATAATCTTCTTTCAGTTAGTCAACTCCTAGATCACAACCTAAAAATTGACTTTGATAGTCAATCCGACAAGAAAACGTGTTTGATTCAAGATAAATCAAGAGGCTCAAAAATAATTACAAAATCCTCCAATGTGGGACACATGTTCTAACTTGATTTTGTTCACAGAGATGATCAAGAACTTGTGGCTAAGAACTTCACCTCATCATAGTTGTGGCATAGAAGATTTGGTCATGTAAGTTTCAAATATCTCAAAACACTTCGCGGTGTAATATGGTACATGGGCTACCATCTCTTCAAAAGGATACAGACAAGTGTCCTCACTACCTAGCAGGAAAACACAACAAAGCTTTGTTCTAGAGGAGTACATTTCGAGCTCATGGTAAACTTGTGTTGATGACTATTCAAGAAAAATATGGATTTTCTATCTTCACAAGAAAAGTGAAGCATTTGAAACCTTCAAAAAGTTCAAAGTAGCAGTTGAAAAAGAAACTGGTCATCACATCATAACTCTCCACTTAGATCGAGGGGGGGAATTCACCAGTGATGAGTTCAAATACTACCTACAAACTCATGGGATTCATCGAAAAATTCCTCCTCTACACACACCATAACAAAATGGTGTTGTTGAGACAAGAAATCTTACTATCATGGAAATGGTACAATGTATGATCGATGATTCCAGACTTGCAAAGACATTATGGGTAGAAGTAGTAAAAACAATAGTGTATTTTTTGAATAGAGCGCCCATAACTTCTCTTGATGGAATAACACCACAATAAGCATGGTCAAAAAGGAAACCATTTATTGCACACCTCAGAGTATTTGGGTGCAAAGCAAGCATGCACATAACCAAACAGAATAGAAAATAATTGGACATGAAGTCACAAAAACTCATCTTCATTGGGTATAGTGAATAGACTCTTGGGTATAGATTGATGGATCCTAAGACCAAAAAAGTCTACACCAATAGATATGTTGAGTTTTTCGAGTAGAAGGAAACAGAGAATCCTCCTCTAGACTCACAAGATGTAGATTTTTCACCTGTTGTAAAAATTGAAGCTGATATTCCCTCAGAAGGTGAAATTAATGATGGGGATGATGGTGTTGATCGGATAGAACCAAGACCTAGGGGAATAGTTCAGCGTATGCCTAAATGGTGTACAAGTACATTACGAGATGCAAGAATGGATGCTCCATCAGATACATCCACCCCTGGACCATAGAATTGTAGTAAAGCAAGAGAAGAAGTTAACTTTTCTTTAATGAGTAGATTTATTGAATTAGATGAGCCCTCTATAGTACAGGAAGCCTTATAGTCAAAAGCTTAGAAAGATGCCATGGATTCTAAATATAAATCAGTGATGAAGAATAACACTTGGAAGCTTTTCAATCTTCCACCAGGGAAGAAACCCATTAGATGTAGATGGATATTTAAAACAAAGTACAAAGCAGATGGGACAATGGACAAGTATAAAGCAAGACTTGTAGCAAAGGGGTATGCATAAAAAAGAAGGCATTGACTATGAGGAGACATTTTCTCCCATAGCTAAGATCAAAATGATCAAGATGATCTTTTCTCTAGCTACACAGTTTGGATGGAAATTCCACCAAATGGACGTAAAAAGTGCCTTCCTAAATGGAGATTTACAAGAAGAAGTCTACATGAATCAACCTGAGGGATATGTAGTACTTGGTCAAGAAGCAAAGGTATGCAGACTCAGAAATCTCTGTATGGCCTCAAACAGGCACCTCGGGCATGGTACATCAAGATTGATGAGCATCTCGTACAACATGGATTTGTTAGAAATCCATACGATCCCAATCTCTACCTCAAAAAGCAAGGGGGAGATGGTGATTTTTGTTGTTGTCTATGTCAATGATCTAGTCATCACTGGCAGTTTAGTGAGGATGATTGACGCAACAAAGAAATATATTAATCGATCATTTGACATGACCGATCTCGGGAAGATGCACTATTATCTTAGATTGGAAGTATTGCAGAAAGAGAATCATATATTTTTTCTCGATGAAATATACCAATACTACGCTTGAGAAGTTTAGGATGATGGATTACACACCGATTGCTACACCCATGGAGAACAGATTATAGTTATCTTGTTTAGATCCATATCTTGAGGTAAGTGCCACTCTCTATTGATAGTTGATTGGGATTCTCATTTACTTGACCTACACTGACCATATATCAGCTTTGGAGTAATTTATCTATCCAGGTTCATGTAGGAACCCAAAGTGTGTCATTGGAAAGTAGAAAGGCACATCTTGAGATATCTCAAAGGATAAGTGGATGTTGGTCTAGAATACAAGAAGAATGACAACTTCTTCTTCTATGTCGGATATTCGATTCATATCATGCAGGAAATATTTATGATATAAAATCCACTTCTGGATTTGTATTCTTTATGGGATCTAGACCAATATCATGGGGAAGTAAGAAACAACACTTCATTTCTCACTCTTCCATAGAAGTTGAGTATCATTCTGTAGGAGAAGTTGTTTGTGAAGTGATTTGGCTACATCACATACTAGAAGGACTTGGAATACCATAGGACAAACCGACCACCATGTATGTTGACAATGAAGGTGTTCTCAAACTTATTTGCAATCCAGTTTTTCATGAAATAACAAAGCACATTGAGGTACATGTTCATTTCATATGCAAGCATGTGTTGAAGCACAACATCCAGGTTCAATGTTGTCCAACTGCTGAACAATGAGCATATATTTTCACAAAGTCACTTGCATGTGACAAGTTCAATTTGTTCGAGAGTTCCTCTCCTCATCTCTTCAGAAAATGCACAATTAAGGGGGGAATGTTAGGATAAAATATTATTATTATCCTAATTAATTATGCATTGCATATTAATAAATTTATTAGTTATTGTTTTATGGTTATATTTAATTATAACCATCCTTCATTTGTATTTGAATATTATGGGAGCATTTATATTGTTTTAACAATATATTTGTAATTATTCATTTGTGCTTCCCGGATGTTATTGGAAGCTTATGTAATTTGGAATATGGTTGCACCTGTGCAACTTAGTTTCCTGTTTGTATTTGGCTATGCAATATCTATAAATATTGCAGCCCATTCTTTGTAATGTTGGTTGATTGAGTTTAATAAATATAATCAGGCTTCCACCCTTGTTGCTCAATCTATAGAATTAGGTTATGAAATGGTATATGTAGGATTTAATCATATAATATTGGAGTCGCCACTAAGTTTTTGCACCTTAGATATGTTGATCACTTGAAATAACTTGCTAGATGATGATTTTATATGCAAATGAACAAATATTTGTAAATTTTCACATTATTTTGTTAAGATTCTCCTAGTGAAGTCAAATTTAATGGAAATCTTTCTTGTACTGGGAAAATATAGAGAAAATTAATTCATATCGGGCTCTATTTTAGCAAATATCAATAAAGGACTGGGTTTTGAACATGAATTTATATCAAATACACTACAAATGTTACCAGAGACACATATTTTTCTTAATTCTAGGAAATAGTCCCTAGAAACGACACTAGAAGCATCTTGGTAACAAATCTTACACCTCCTTAGGGAAAGGTGGCATCGATGAGTGAAATAATATGCTTCGAGGATGAAATACTTTGTTTATGTCATTTTTAGTTGGGGAAGATGTCTAAAAACTCTTTGGAACCTAGATTTGGAGGGATTGAGTGACAAGTACAAAGAAGATGGCCTTATTTGTTGCTTTAGGCCTTAGTTTTGTAACCTAAAAATTTAAGGGAATGATTGAAATATTCAGTCTTTTAGTTTCCTTTTGAAATTAAGTCAGTTTTGGATGATCATGGCCAATGAATGCACTATTTAACTCTCACAATTTTTCACACTAAATAGTGCATATGTCACTCCAATTGACTCAGGTTACTCTAGAAAACATGAAATTCCATTTTACTTTTGCATATTTATGGAAAGGGAAGTAAAACTTGTAAATTCCCTTGGAAAATGTTTATAGGCAAAACAAATAGAGATGAATTGTAGGATTTAAGCAATGGTAGGTTTATATTTTGTGTGAATGGGAGATTAAAACAAGATAGGATTGACTATGATTAGTTTCTCGAGCTCTAACAATGCCAAAAATCATGATAGGTGTGAAGGACATACAATTAATAAGAAATAGTCCCTTGGAAAGAAGGTATGCATTCATGGAGGCCAAAGAATACATTATTTCATACAATCTTCAAGAAATTACATATGAAATCTCATGTAAATGTCTTGAAAAATATTCATAACTCCATACTTATTATGCCTAAGATACACTTAAAGGATTACAAAAGTATGAGAAACAAAATGGACATATTATGAATTTAAAACTATGCATAACACTGTGAAAAGAAGGCTCTAATTATAGTACAAAACTCAATTACCAAAATACCCCCATCAAGACTAGATCTAGTGTAATTTAGAGGATCCATAAACAAAATATTGCAATAGAAAAATAGTTAACTAGATTAAAGTATACTACCTAAGAACAAAATATGACAAATCTTAATGAGCATGCACACAATTCATTTTCATATTTTCAATTTCCTTAACAAGGGAACATAAAGCCTATGATCTCAATGTTTATCAATGGCTGTACACTTGCAACCATCTTGACACAAGAAAATTTGAAGAAGTAAAACAACTCATAGACATCTCATTAAAATTTAGAATTCAAGAAAGCACATCAATTATCTTTGTCTCTTCTAAAGCTTAGAAAATTTTAACCCCCTTTTGTATGAGGACATGCCCTCATACTTTATACAATTCTATTGAGTCCCATCAATTCATTTCCCCCAAAAAATATAACAAAAATTCCCCCTCTTTTTTACAAGAGAATGAATCTTTGTGCTGAATATTCCTTACTCAAGTATCAATATCTGATTCATGGTTATTGATCTAGGAATATTTTAAATATTATCGTGCCATGTGGAATAACTACTAGTAACTACTACCAGGTGTGAGTTGTGATAAATGAGGATTTACATCATCAACTTTTTCATTTATTTAGCATTCATTTCATATCTTAAATCATTTTTTCCATTTTAGGCAAGTTGAAAAACCTTTTAATGATTTTGGATATGCCAAGTGACTTGATTTGATATTAATCATTCTCTCTTCTTGGGAATTTGTTTTAAAACTCACACAATAATTATTTCTCCTTTTTGTAATGAATTTCCCTCCGTGTGATTCACCACATCCATCAAATGATGCCTTTTTAATTGAAGTCAGTTTATTTCACAATTACTAGTCTCATGTGAACATCAAGAGAAAATCTATCATTTACTTATGCAATATTTTGTTCATTCAAACTCTCTCGAGCTTCATTTTTGCTATAAATTCACACTATTTTCTTCATAATTTTTCATCTTTTCTTCAATTTTTAACGTGAGAAACTTAGTGTAATTTCTTTTGGTAGGATGGAGGGAATAACATTAACACCTAGCTTAAAATAACTTTCATCGAAAAAACTTTTGCATTAAATATTTTACCTATCTTGTCTAGATGAGGCATTTGTGTGAATGCTCTTTGATGTTGTGGATCAAGAAGAAAGTGATGATCCACTAACATCTCAAGTTTTCAGGTACCTTTGATTAGGAGGCTAATAAATATAAATATACTATTTTTTTACTTTCTAGAACATGAATTACCATTTTTCAAGAGGGAAAATTAGAAAAATCATGAAGGATTGAAAAAATTATGGATTAAGTATTGGTATGCTATGAAGAGTAATTTCACAACCACTTGTCCTTTTATTTTTAATGAAGAATTTTTGGGAAAGATATTCCAATGGAAAGGCATATATTTTTTATGAAGAAGCCTTTACTGAGACGACCCTACCTTACCTCTCTTGTAGGATGGATGATTTTGGAGAAGAGGCCATCTCATAGAAGAGGCCATTCCCATTAGGAATACTAGAGCACCACCATTTTATATGAAGAAATATAGAGGAGGAGAATCCAACTCCAAACACCCATGTCAATTATTTCCAAGACTTTCTCCTAAGTTATACCTCCAAGCTCTTGTAAAACATTCCTCCACCACCTTCTATTTCAAAAGCTATAGGAAAGAAATCCTATCTCAAGGGTGGTCTAAATCTTAAGGAATGGGTGTCTTTGTATGAGAAGAAATTAGAATTAATTCACATTTTGGATGGCCCTAAGGCTGGTATCAATGAACTCATGGATTTAAACATGTCTCAGGACTTTGTAGGAGACATTGTATTTGTTCAAGGTGTTGAGGAGTTTGGGGAATTTTTTTCTAGGAAGAATAGGCTTTTGGATAGGATTCCTCCTTTCAAGGAGGATTTCTTAGGATCAAAAAAAAATGTATCTTTTATTTTTTTATTTTTTGGTATAATATCAAAATGTATATAGATATTTCTTGGGTTAGGGCCCCTATAGAACCCCATTTTTTTTTCTTACAAATAAAAATGATTCACAATGTTACAATGAATTTCATGTTTATAATAGATCTAATTTTCTATCAAAACAAGTGAAATCATATTGCATTACATTAAACCATATACATAATTGAAATTTGTAAATTGAGAAAGTATGCAATTGTTATGAATGAAGATAAACAAACTAAAAATATATTTTTTTAGAGAAACAAGCCTAAACTTGTTCATGGTGCATTGGGATCATCATCACTTTCTTCATCATCACTTTCTTCATCATCTTTCTTGTCAAGTATCCTATTCAGAAAATCATCAAACCGTTGGAATATTTACACTATATCCTCTTCATTCATTCATGTATGGAACCTAATTATCAATACTTGTTTATTTAAAAAAATTTCATACCCATTATTATGCCTTTTTTTTTTCTTTTATTTTATGATTGAATTCAGTAATTACATTATCCATAGTAATGAAACCTTTGAATTGTATCATAAGAGAAATGTTCCTCATAAATGTATTGATCAAAGAGTTGTACTAGAGTATCTATTTCTTGATCTCCATAAGTAGATTTTTCTTTATCAGACATTATTTTTCTCAACCTTCTATCTATATCATCAACATAATCCAATACTTTATCCTTCTTTGTTGTTAATTTCTCCTTGACATGGTTTAGAGTCTCCATTTTGAGTTTGATTAAATCTTCATGCATATATTGAACTCCTCTCTCCTCAGATGGTATAATCCCTTATTTCTCTACCAAGTCTTCATCAAGCTAAGTTATGGCTTCAAGTTTGGGAATGATTCCTTCCCAATAATGTAATTCATCTCACATTTCTCAATTTTTTCATATGTATCATTGGATTTCACATTTAACAAGTGTATAGTTCTCCATGAACTATTCAATGATCTTATTTCCCTTTTGATACAACTCTTATTTCCATTTATCTATGACATTGTCCTTTTTGTGGATTTTTCTACTTCAATCAAAACCTCTGAGGTGATAACAGTGGTATCCTCCTACCCTTCATCTCTAGGTTGCACCCATTTCTATATATGAGGTTAGTGTCTTAACTTGTTCCTTTAATTGTTTCTTTGACACTTTATCCTCATCAATATTTTACAAAAAGCCCCCAACAACTACTATGATATCCTGATTAATGTTTCTCTAGTTGGTTTCCCCAGTTGAATGTGTGTAACATTGTAGTCACTCAATGTGATTTCATCTTTCAATTTACCTTCCTATGGGGTTGTTATTTCTAGATTTCTAAACCCTTGCTGGTCCACATGAGTTTTAGTGAGGACCTTATCTTTCTTTGGGGCTCTTTTGGGTTTTGAAAATGAAATGCTTGTGATATCCACAAATTTCTTCTTGAACCACCTTCTTTTATTTTCCTAGAAGGAGTGTTCCCATTCATCCATTCATAGGAGTATTCCCCATACTTATTTCTTGTAGTGTGATATGTGGAGTCTCTAAAAAGAGTACCATTTATTTGGATGAATATTGAGGATATTTTAATAATGGTACTTCTTCATGTGGATTTTCCACTTTTACTATTGGCTCCTTAGATTCATCATGCAATATCATTTTCTTTAGTTGTTCTTTCTCTTGTCCCTGATTTTGGGATTGGAAATGTATTTCTTGAATCTTAATATCATCTGGTGCTTTTACCTTGTCTTTATTTTCCACTGGGGTGACAACAATTTCTGTAGTTTCTCCTTGAGATTCTTTGAATGGGCTTTCCACCTTGGATGATTCCAATTCCTTTGTATTATCTTCCTATTTTAGAGATTGATGTTTAGTACATAGATCCTCCTAAGTTTACACACAAGTGAACCTTTGTTTTAACAATTCTTCCTCTTATTTTTCTATGGGTAGGGACCCAGTGAAGAACTTATGATCCTTGTCATTAATTGGTATGTTATTCTCACCATTGGCTTCATCTAGTTTTGTGAACTCTTTTGTAATTTCTATCATGATTTTCTCTACAGAGTCTATACTTTGAGGGAATTTACCATCCTTTGCTACTTTTGATTCTTTTGGAGACTGATCCTTAGTGGAAACATCATCTACTGCAGGAGGTTCATTTACAATTGTTTGAGTCACTATTTACTTTTCTTGTAAAAATTTTGTAGTCTCAACTTGAGTACTTTGAGATCCTACTTCTAATTTAACACTTGATGATTAAAAAATTTATTTCATTTGTATTTCTCTCTGAAGAACACTCTCATCTCATACTATATAAGTTTCAATCTTTACATATGTAAGTTCAAGAATAGAAATATCTTTAAGTGACTCTACATCAACTATTAGAATTGGTTTCTTCACTTTCTCCTATGGATGACTGAAATGAGGAAAATTCTGATCTTTAGACCACATTTAACCTAACTCCCCTTGCCCTTGTTCTATCACAATGCTACTAGGATAATTAGACATGGGGGTAGTATGAGTTACTTGTTCATGGGTAAAATCTACCACTATTCTTGTTGGAGAAAAGACTGAATTCACAACTTCTGGTGGTAGATGGTGGAGTATCATGATTTTTTTCTGAACTTGTGGTGATAATGTTTTCTCTGCTAGTGTGGAAACCAATTTTATTTGATCCTCGGTGAGTGGGACTGGGTCAATGACTTTAGGCTCTCTACTTTTATTTGATACATGACCACCTTCCTTTATTGGACTACTAGTATCCCTTACCAATGGTGGTATCACCTTGTCTTTCTTTGAAAATATTTCAAAATATTTTAGGTCAGGTGCCTCTCTCTCTTTAAAACTTTGCACTTTGAGTTTTGGGTCAACACTTTCCAAGAATCCTCTCATATTTTTCCTTGTACTAGATGATCTTAGCAATGTTACTGAGGGAGTCCTTGGTTTGGTTATACCTTCCCCTTTAGCTTGTATGGGCATTTCTCAGGTGATAGGGGAATTCTACATAGATTTTAAGAGCATCTCTTATGTATTTTGTTTCAAAATAGACATAAAATTTCCAGTCTCACTGGTAACAACATTACATTCATCAATAATTCCTGAAGTGGGTATTTTGGTAGGAAATTAAGGAGCTCTTCCTCCTAATGGATCAATCTTATCAGCTCCCTCCCTCAAAAGAGGGAGATATCCCTTCAATATTCCCAAATCTCTTAATTCATTCAACACTTTTTAATTTTTGATGGAAAAGTCCATACCTTTCCCTTGCAACCAAGTTAGGTCCTTCTCATTACATTAGTTATTTTCTCATGTGGATGCCTAACACTTCCTAACCCAAAAATATGGGAGTAATTGGTTGTGATTCAATTTTATGGTCAATATAGTATTGACTCACTATTTTCTTATCATTGAAATTCCTTGAGGCACCACAATAATCTTAAAATCAATGAATTGCCTAAGGGTCATCTTAGAGAAATATTTGAGCCTAACTTCTTCCTCATCCCTACAATTCATCCAATAATCCTCAAATTGAGGTTCATGCTCATCTAAACTGACAACCCACCTGATATCATAATTAGGTCTAGGTTCAAATTTATTCATCTCAAACCTTTCCATCTCCTCTTCCATCCCCCTGGCCTTTGCAATGGTGGGGCAAGAGTACCTCCCAATTTTGATAGGAAACTTAATATTAGTCTTGTGTTTCCCTACAATCTGTTTGTGTAATTGGTGCCAACTTCCTTGAGAGTTCACACAAGGCCAATTTTCATCCACATACCTAGGTAATTTTTATGGATGTCCATTAAATCCATTGGCTCTAATGTAAGTAAAAATTTGTATTGAATGAAGAAGCAACCATATTCTAGTATTGCATTTTTGGCCTCATTAGATATCCTATATTGCTCCCACTCTAGGTTTGAAAAGGCATACCACAGTGTAATGAATGCATCATTCAATTTTCTAAAATTTCCTTTCCACTTATCCAAATTTAGTTAGGGATGAAAAACATACACATTGTGATCTTTGAAACTTACAATTTGTGGGAGACTAGGGAATGTCTTGTAGCATGCAATATTGTAAATCAGATAAGACATCATGTAAAAATGAATATTATAGGTGATGCTCATCCTAATCTTTGTGGTCATCTCCATAAGTTGGGCATGAATTGATGTAGATATAAAAGTTTTTGATAGAATTTTCTCTTTCTTCCCGATAACCCTTATTAAAGGGCACATCAATTATTCAAAACATATTTCATTCCTAATCCTGCAATTCTACTTAAAATCATAATTAGATCTTTGACCTCCTAAAAACATTTCCTTGTTCAAAATCTTAGATATTATTTTGATGGACCCACTATGGGTTTGTAGGAACTTAGAATTCAATAATACAACATAATCATCATGTTTAGACTCAAAATATTTTTGATCTATCTCTATAGTAATACATATTAGTTGTTTCACCTCTGGTAATCCTAGCATCAATATAAAGGCTTCTAGTGTTAGGGTAACACCCTTCCCAATTTCATCCATAAATTATTTGTGTTATGGATCATAATTCTTGGGATGAAGACATATGAGTCTAGGAGGATGTATGGAAGGTGGGAATGCCACATCCAGGGGAAAATTTTGTTGGCATCAATGACCATCATGCCTTCACTTTTATCCAGAGCATGAAGTCTTTGTAGAAAAACATTTACATTAACATTTAACAAGTTTGTGTCTGGGACCATGTCCAAATTACTAGTTATACTAGAGATTACATGAAATTTTGACTCTGTAATCTTCATCTTATGTGATTTAGCTTTCTTTCTCGAACCTTTACAAATTGTAGACTTGGTAAAACATGATAAACAAAAGTGGTACATGAGTACTTACTCGTTTTCCATAGATTCTCAGAAAATATTGTTTGCACCCATGTTTCTAAAGCTCCTTGTATTGAACATACCTTTTACAACCATTATTTCCTCTTTACATTGTGAATTTACAAATCTATGGTTTCTAGATTATCCATGTGCATTAGTGAAGATTCATAATGATCAAAGAAACCTTTAAATGTTTCACCTTGATCCACACAAGATGCACTTAATAGTGGCATGAATAAATGATTCAAATATTGATCATTAAATGTGCTTCTCCCTTTTGAATGTGAGTCATCCACGTGTATCTATCTGAAGAATGATGGGGTTGGGGAGTTTTCTCACATTTTTGTTCATTTGTCGAATAGGTGGAAAAATTCAAATTTGACCCAATCACCCATTGTTGTATTTGATAAATGGGTTGAAACATGTCCCCTTGAGGCTTCAGAATTATAACTACACTTTTCACTTTACCAGGTGTAAAATTCAAAAGGTGAATAAAAGGCTTGTTTCCCCGCTCTAATGATATCTTTACACGTGTTTCCTTTCAAGGAGCGGGGTTATGTTTGCATTTTTCATTATACTCTCACAAAGATTCCTAGAATATTTCATCAAACCTCAGGGATTATTTTATATATTGCACATTTATATCCCTTATACACATATTCAATCCAATCCTGATACTATAAATCAAACCAAAACATGCCACATGTTTTCAAGCGTCAGGGAATAAATTTCAGTTTGCATAAGAACTTATCTTTGAACGACATATAAAGGGAATTTAATAGGGATTTGTACACGGTTCTTAGAAAATTTCAAAAGGATCTTTATACATAAATATATGGGTATGGATACTCTAGTTTAACACAACAAATTTACACACAAATTCAAGTACCTTTCTTAGTTCAACATTGATTTATTTTTGAAGGTATATGGGTTTTCATGTGTTATAGACCTTTGTAAGCATAAAATAAATTGAGGACATATTTCAAAAGGTAGTGCAAGCTAAAAAAACACCAATCAAACCAAGTGATATGAGATGAAGTTGATAACTATGTGCCATCAACTATGGAAGTTGTCTTCGAGAAGGTAATCAAGCAAGAACAAATATTATAGGCTATTTCTACATACAAAGAGGAAAAGAAAAAGAAGGTTGTTCATGCACTATCCCCTTTAGAACCTAAAATTTTTTCTTGGAATAATTTTGATAGTAAAAATATAAATAATAATGGAAATGGAAAGAAAAATACAACAGTTAAGACTGCTACAAATAATAAAAGGAATGGGCTAAAAAATACAACCAACAATGAAAATAAATCTGAAAAGAAAGGACCATTTAGGGGCTTCTATATCTATGGTCTAGATCATTATGCTAATAAATTCCTTCAAAGTAAGAAATATGGAAACCAACAACATTATATTCATGATTTAGTGACAGACAAGCAAGGTAGAAAGTAAGCTACACCACCAAAATTGCAAGTAAGTTGTATGGATTACATGTAACCATTTTATTTTGTATTGGTGCTACTAAATGTTTTATTTAAAAAAAATCTAGATCTAAAATTAAAATAAAATATGGTTTTATGGAAGAATCATGAACTTTTTAGTATGGAAAAAAAAGTTCCACACTCGTTAAAAATGCATGTTTGGTGCAACTCTCGAGTTATCGAGCTTTACCACTTACGTTGGCCTATATTTAGCTCCTCTAGGATCTTATGACATAGTCATAGGTATAAAATGGTTAGCTCCACATAAGGAAACTGTAGACTTCCTAGAAAAGTGAATAAAGTGTTGTGATGACCTATAGAAAACAACAAAAATTTGAGAGCAAAAATTTAATTTTTAGTTTTATGAATGCCAACAATGTAGCTTAAGAAGGATAAGAACAAAGGTTGCGTGTTATATGCTATAAAAATTACATATTTTGGTGAAGAAGGTAATAATTTTGTGGAAGAACACCCATTGTTATATGAGTACATCGATGTCTTTCCTAAATAACTACCTAGTTTTCCCCCTAAAAATATTTTTATCTAACAATATACATCGACCGGGAACAAAACCAATTTCTAAGGCTCCCTAGAAAATGAAAACAATAGAACTAGTTTGTATGAAAGCACAACATCATGAACTTTTAAAAAATGGTTTGATCAGATTGAGTGTCTCTCCTTAGGGTGCATTGGTCATCTTTGTAAAGAATAAGGATGGAACACTTATGATTTACATTTATTATCGAATGCTTAATAAATCCACAATCAAAAATAGGTATCCTCTCCCTAGAATTGATGATCTCTTTGATCATATGCATGGAGCATCAATTTATTCTAAGATTGATCTTTGATCAGGATACCATCAATTGAGAATAAAAGAGGATGATATTCACAAGAATACTTTTTATAAAATATTATGGACACTATGAATTCATCATGTTACCTTTTAGGCTTACCAATTTTCTATCAAATTTTATGAATCGATGAATAATATCTTTAAAGGATACTTGAAAAAGTTTGTACTTGGTATTTTAAGAGGATATTCTAATTTATTTGAAAATAATTGAAGAGAATAATGAACATCTTATAATTGTCTTAGATGTGTTAAGGAAGAGAAAATGTATGGTAAACTTTCTAAGTGTTCGTTTTATCAAAACGAAGTGCAATATCTTAGACATATCATAAATAAAGATGGAATTTCTGTAGATCCATAAAAATTATTGTAATAAAAATGGCCAACACCTAAAAATGTACATGAAGTGAGAATATTCATGGGATTGGTTGGATATTATAAAAATCGTTAAGGATTTCTCAATAGTACTAACTCCAATTACCACACCGCAAAAGAAAGACAAAAATGCGTATGGTATAAAAAAAGTGTGAAAACGATTTCAATTTTCTGAAAGAAAAATTAACTTCAGCACCTATATTAAAAGTTTTGGATCCTAATGGGAACTTTACAATAGTAACAAATGCCTCTAGTGAAGTCTTAGGCGGTATTTTTCTACAAAATGATCATGTAATTGCTTATGAAAGCAGAAATCTCAAGGTACATGAGCTGAATTACACTCCCCATGACTTAGAGCTTGTTACCATTATACATGCATTGCAAGTTTGGAGACATTATCTTATGGGGAAGCCCTATAAACTAGAAACAGATCAGCTTAGGATGAAATACATCTTCACACAACCAAACTTAAATACAAGGAAACAAAGATGGTTAGAGTTTTTATCACAATATGACTTTGATATTAGCTATATAAAAGGTAAGGAAAACAGTGGAAGATATGTTAAGTCGTAGGAAACATATTTCTTCATTTGTAACTTTTAGAACCCAATTTAAGGATGACATTAAGAAAGCAATTTTGGTTAATTCTTATTATCAATAGGTTAAAGCAATACGCTTGGTGAAAATCCTAATGATAGGAGATACAATGGATTTAGATTCGATAATGAAGGATGTTAGAAGCACAAGGGACTGAGAGGGAGGGGTGAATCACTCCTATAATAAATTTTATATCACTTACCAAACCATACATTAATCCATTAGATTGTTTATACAACATTTGTAATCATGTTTGATTATTAATATATTAAATATCAACGATTTGAGAGAAAAAAGTATAGTACTCAAAGACAAAAACACCATATGTAAGTGGGAAAATATCATGGGAGGAAAACCCACGAAACTATACTTTTATTACACAAAGAAAAGTAATTTAGTGAATCACCAACTTCACAAGTAGAACCAAACCCTGATTTATTGAGGCACCAACCTCACAAGGAGCACCAACCCCTAGTTTAGTAGAGCACCAACCCCTAATTTAGTAAATATCCCACTCCAAATAGAGGATACAACCACCTAAAGATGAAAAATAACCAACTCAACCACCTAAATATATCTTATCTATGATAATGTTGCTACCACAACTAATGTAGATCACAATTTTAGTTCACAAACCCTAGCTCACACACTAGGTCTTCAAACTTGCACTATCTTGCTTTTTCTCCACTTGTCTCTAGTCTAGCTTCTTTCTCTCATGTCTTAAAAAAATCCAAACTTTCATGATCTTTCTCATCCTTCAAATTATTCTCTCATACCTAAAATATCTTCCTCTAGGTCGCAAATCTACCATCCAATAGCACTTGTTCATAAATGAACCAAACAAGCATTTAAATATGATTTTCCTCCTTCTAAAAGAAAAGAGGTTTGTCCCTCATGATAATTTTGATCCATGAATCTATATAAAATTTACAAATTTTAATTTCAAAAGCTAAATAAGACCCAAATTGGCCATCCTAGCTAAAACCCTCATTATAAGTGCAAAAATGGCTCAAAACCCCAGAGACACATTTTTAAAAATTCCATATCATTCGTATCCATACTTTTTCATGAATCAAAACCCATAAAATATGATTAAAATATCATAAAAATTTTGTAAATCATCAAAATTAATAACAACCAATCAAACTATTTCATTTATTGGGCCCAGTTCCCTTTACAAATCTTAAAACAATTGTTTCTTGATCCTTTTAGCACCCTAGAAACTTCACCTGATCACCAAGTCACTTATAATTAACCAAAACATACCATATGACCACTAAAAATGGGATAAATTGTATAACACTTCTAAGAAAGTTATAATTCATGAAACATCCTTAACTTTAAACCACAACAACATTTTCCTTTACCAAAACAACATGCCAAAAATGTTGTTTCCAAAGGTTAGCTCATAAAATAATTTATACATACATTCAAGACCTCAAAATGGATTAATTGAATGAAAAATTAATCCCTATTCACATTACAGGTGATAGGAAGTATCACCCAATCCATCTAGTTCTTCAAATAACATCAAATTTGCACCAAAATAGATGTTGTCTTGAACTGCCAAAAATATTCTTTCTCAAAGAATGCCCTAAAAACCATGTCAAATGACCTCATCATGAGGAAATACATATATCACTAGAAATATATATGAATCCTATTTCCAATTCAAATTTAATAATCACATAACTCCACACGTAGCTCAAGGTAGTCTCATTTTAGTGGACCATGCTATTTGAGATCCCAAAACTTTCCTTTGACCAGTCAACCTATTTGGACCTAAAAGCACTAGGTACCTATATTATATTTATATGAAACTTTATGGAAATAAATATCAGCTCCCAATAATCTTGCAAAATAAATTTTGCATGTTACTCCTCATGACCATCTTGTTCTACACTCTTCTTTCCCATAAAATGTTATTTTTATGTGGGGCCCTCAATCACCATGACCTAAACCATACATTTATGGAAATTTTGATTATTCCTATACATCTTAAAATCATCACATTTTTACTTGCAATAAAAAATGGGTCTCGTATATTTCATTTTCTTCCAATTGCTTCTAGTTAGGGTTTAACTAGGGTTTTAGACCTCTTTACCTTCTTAACATTCATTCATAAAATCCTAACAATAAAATGACCTCATTATTTTTTTGAAATCTTATAAAATCACCTTAGAAGAATCCCTGAAAGGAACAAGGTCCCATGTAAATCATACTATTCACAATGAGCATTTGAAGTTGCACTTTGAGTTGGATTTTTCCCGTTTTTTAACCATGTCTCACAAAATCATTCATATCTGACAAAATACTCGTCATGGGAACCTAAAAGTTTTCTGAGAGCATCATCATTTATCCCTATAACATATCCAATCATCATAATGATAACACCATAGCCCAATATCTATAGTAACTAAGACTTACATATGCTTGCATGCTAGATCCTCATAGTAGAAACTAGGGTCAACTAAAATAATGTAATAACTCAACATGAAACCTCTTAAAATTACCCAAACATACCTCATATTCCATGATACACCTGATTTCATTCTTTCCTAAAATCATCTAGATCCAAACCACTCGATAACTCCTCCAAGCAAGCATATCTACTTCGAAAGAGCACCTGTAACATAAAAATCTACATGTACCCATACATGTACCATAAAAATATTATGAGTGCTCAAGAATCCTCAAATTATGCTACAAATCATGTCAACATGCTTCCTAAGAAACCAAGAATCTCATATTTCCAAGATACACCTCTTATGCACATTTATGGGCTTTCAGAGAAACATACCTCAACGAATCCCATTGTAGCAGCCGATACACATGTGAACCAATATGTTAGCATCATATAAAACATAATAAAATAATCATAAAACATTAATTTTGTCATTAATTTGGTTTTGCATCAATGACAACACCTATTAGGCCTACATTCCAGCAATGTCCCCCTTTATCACCGATTGAAAACACCTAAACTTCTCTATTTTTTACACTAATAAAAAAGGAATACTTGTAACATACCTTATTCACATTCTTTAGCTTCATACCTCAATAATTTTTTTAGAAACCTCAACCAAAGGTCTTAAATTGCTTCATTTTCTTGATTTTTTTCCAAAACCTGAGTTTCACCTTAATTTTAGGAATGCAAGCACCATGCTCCCCCTAGAAAGAGTATTTCCAACAGTTGGTCATCATTAAAAATCATGAAAGAAACATGAACTCACATTGGTAGGGAAAAAACACCATTTCAAACTTTCTAGGCATGCAAAAACATCATGTTTCTTCTTGAACCCTATTTTGAAATTTCTTACGAGAACTGTACTAGTACATATCTCAAGCCATACAATCTATAAACCATTCCAATAATGTCATAAAGGATCATGAACAAGATTTTAACATCCTTCCTTGAACAACTTTGATCTTTCCTAGGCCTAAAATATGAAAAAATAGGCATATTATTTCTCTTTATACCATACCCTCATGTTAAAGCCATGAATAACCATTTTAGTGTAAAAATGATCAATTTTGAAACTCACCACATCCTCACTCACAATATACTTTTAAAAATTGATACTCCTTGGAATTAACATACCTACTTCTAGCTCATAGGAAAAAAATTGATTAACTAGCCTTGGAACCACACCTTGAAAAGAACTTTACAAATATCTACAATCCCCAAGCAAATTTTAAAGTCTTCTATAGTCATGTTCAATGGAGATAAGAAAATTTTGATCTGAACATGGATAATTTTGCAAGAACATACCTTATATGGACTAGGGAGCACCATTACCCCTATTAGAAACTCTCTCAATCACTCCCCTTGTCTTTGTAAGCACCATACACACCTTGAGCAACAAATTCCTTGCCATGACAACATTTCTACAAGGTTTGAGTACTTTCAATGGCCTACCAACACCACAACTCCATTGAGAAAATAAAATAATGTCTTTATGGCTCTCAACACCTACAACTTCTTGCATAATGAGCTAAATCAACACACTATCACAACACACTTTGGAGCATTTTTGCATAGCTCGAAACACCACACAAAGAAAATCCACATGAAAAGTATCATAGTAATGTGTTCCCCTAACTGAAATAAGATCATACACTTGATACACCTTAGAGAGAAACTCAAGGACCTATAATTAAATCAATTACTTCACTAAATACTCCATAAACCAAATCAAGGGGATAAAATCACTCCCGTTATCCTTAAAAACCTTAGAAAGACTTGTACCTCACAAATTTATTTCATTCTCTATCGTTCAAGCCTCTTGAACATCTCTCGAGAAGCTTCACTAGAAGTATTCAAACATCCCGAGTAGTACAGAACATTTATACCTCTATGAACCTTCATTATTCATGATATATTCCTTGAAGTATCTCCTTTATCATGAACAAATCCTTGTTGAATGGATTTGATCTTCAATTTGACTTGATATATTGTCACAATAGGCTCATACACCCTCATATTTACATGATTCATGTGAAAAAAACATAAAAAAACCTCTAAATAACTCCATCTAGGACTTAGAGTTTCACTTTAAAGGAATCACATTCTAAGAATCATGGGTAAATACCTTTGTCAAAAGATGGTTCATAAAAGCCTTGCTCTTCCATTAAAGACACATATTGCTCATTAAATTTCCATAAACACATTGATTAGTCCTGTAACATGTTTAAAGATTGTATAATTGATTAATTTAGAGGATCTTAAGATTATATCCATTCCTTGAATTTGAAGATACTAATCCTCTTCATACAGTTCTAACACTTCCTCATATTAACTGGTAAGACCATGAATATGCTTATAAGTTCGACTTCTTTTACATCCTTGGAGAGGAAAGATAGGGTTTTTACATTCAAACCCTTGTCATGGTGATATTCAATATTCACCTTATTTTAGGCTTGAAGTTATACCTCTACACCCTGTAGCATAAGATCTATATTTCTACTGAGACCATTTTCTAACCTTTTGGTCCTTCTTTAACCATGTTCCAAGATAACTCCTTGACACTAGTGTACTATAGAAGACATTTTCTTAGTCTATACATGACACAGAACATTCATTATTACTTAAGCTTATCAAATTTTCACCTTCACCAGGTCGTTATATACCTATATCAATATTTATCATACTAATCCATGTGTATTGAATAACAATTATCATCTACAATACCCTTCATGTTTTGCAGCATACCCTTTCAATGACTCTTATACCACTATACAAGCTTGAAGTATTACATATTTATTCACCTCACACTCATGCATCTGATGTCATTAATACCAAAAATTCTCTATTAAAACTTATAGCTTCCATTAATCTCTATACACCGTAAAAGATCATGTATATTGCCCTTTAGTTCTTGCAATCATGACTATGACTCCTTGATGACACTCTATTCTTGCACAAGTACTTATTGAGACATGAATGCACTGAGTGAAAATTTCAACACAACCATCTTCTCTCTCTTAGGGTCTGAGATACCTTCTCAAGCATTTGAATGTCTTCTAGAACTATCAACCTTTTTTTCCTCATCCCTAATAGGTCAAAACACATTATGACATAGTCATATTCATTTTTGTTTATCTCAAAATCACAGTCATACATCTCATACTCTTGGAGACATAATTTTAACAAAGCATATCAAACTTTATCACACTGGTATCCTTGATTTCTTGAAGAAGGTTTTCACATACTCATAGAGCATCTACAAAAATCACACAGTTCTATAGACCTTTATCCATACCCTTATAAGTATAAGATCACATTTTCACTTCATAGATCATAGACCACTCCAAGTTCAACATGGCACAAACCAAAAACCACAATCAAGCAACAATTATGCATAAACTCACTCAACCCTCTATGATACATTATTACCCTGATACTTATCAAGATATGACTCATCATGTTTACATGGATGCCTCAATACTAACAGTACATGCCACACATCCTATGACAAGATAATGTAGACTTTATGTGCATCATCAAAACATATACATCTTCATGGATATTGTACAAACTTCTTGTTATTGACACCCAATAGACCTGAACTTGCACTTAAGGGCTATGATTATTTTGAACGATTCTTAACATGTTCCTTTCCTTTCTTAGGTCTCTATAGACCATCTTTTTTCATCTATACACATATCCCCCTAGGAGTATACCTATTTCATAGTCCTCATAAAATCTATGAGCTCCTTGATGGATACTCTAACCATATTAATAGTTACAAGACCCTCTAAAATCATACTTCTAATTGATCAAAGCTTGCTGTAGTCATTTTTGCACCCCACCAAGAACAAGGGAACCTCATGCGCATCGGCCTATCACCTAGCGGGTCTTTGGGTGCTCACCCGAGGCATGCGAGAGGGAACCGAGTCTCTCTTTTATGTGAGTTTAGTGGAAGGCATAATTCATGATTCTGACTTAGTGATTTAATAGACATGAAAAGCTATAGAGCTCAGAATGGCTTCTACACCCCTTCAGTCATAACAGAAACAAAGTGCAAAAGAATTAACTAGAACTAGGAAGTTGTAAATCCATAATTAGACTAACATTCAAGTAAGGTTCATGATCATACAAGATCAAAAGCATAGTAGAAACATGCAGATAATACAGGAAGGAGATCTTAATACAAACATAGTGGTAACCTTATCATATTCATTCATAGTCTTACTACAAAGCATCATAGAGAGGCAAGACCACAGTCATGTGCCATATCTGGATCCATACATGTATGCTCACAAAATAAAATTTCATTCCCCATTTCCCCATTACATCCTTCCTAGAATCATCTACCCATTTATCCCACAAGTTCTTGCAATAATTCTCTGAGCTCCGCTACCTCACTTGTGTCTCTCGTTCTTTGCCAAGGGTGCATGTATAAATAGGCATCTGGGCTCTAACAAACTCCTCTGCAACCTCAGATCTGGTCCCAAGTGTCAAGGTGTGGGTCACCCCAAGTGCATGCCTCTCCATGTCATGATTAGCTTTTTGGATCTTCCTATCGCAAGGTATATTCCTTCCAGGACACCCTGTCACGCCAGGCTGGAACCTTATCCAAATGGAACATGTTCTTCATGTGTTCTATCCAAAAGGCCAAAAATGGCTAAGTCCCACATTGTTCTTCACATGTGTGCACGTCCTTGGTTCTCCAAGAACCCTTTTGAATTTTTCCTTGTGCGCTTTACTTGCATGCGCTCCTCCAATGTGCACGCCTACGTGCCTTTAAGATTTGGAAGCTATAGAAGGGTCCCAACATTACCCCACACTTCACCTGTTCTCCACCCTCGGGAACCTTTTCAAAGAATGTAGTACAAAAATGCAAGGCCTTGCCTTGGAAAGAATGGAGGGAAAGAATAAAGAATGGGGGAGAGAAAGAATAGAGGGAAAATTTTCCTAAAGAAGAAGAAAGGGAAAATTTTGCCGCAGGTCAGGCCTCTAGTGTACTCCAAGTGCTGACTTCATCCTGTGCTCTAGTGCAGATATCACCACCAAGGTGCTCACCTCGTCAAGGTTAACCCTTCCCCCTTCATGTTAATGGTCTCCACCACAATCTCCAGCTCCTTGGCATGATCCTCTAGGGCATCCATCTTCCTCATGATGACCTTATAGAGCTCTTTTAGCTGGGTTTTGATTGAGACTCACTAGTTCTCAATAGCTTCAAACTTCTTCTCCACTTTGGCTAGGATCTTTTCTCACTCGGCTCTATTGCCCTTATTATTTTCCCTAAGTCCTTCAGCTCGCCTCATCACTAGCAAGCAGCATGCCTGTCACCTTGTCTTGATCCACGCAATGGTCGTAGGTGACCCCCACGGTTTGTGTAACTATTTTCATGTCAGCGAGCACCTTGTTGTATTCAGCCATGAGCATGATGACCTTCAGCTTGTCCTCCTTCTCCAAGCACAAGCTACCTCCTCAGCTAACTCCAAGGCCAAAGGCTACCTTTCCATGGTGAGGATCCGAGTCAAGTCCTCTAGGCATTCCAGGGAGGATCCATACTTTTGCGTGAGAGGTTAAGGTCCGGGTGCTTCATGATAATAGCTTGGGAGATGAGCTCCACCTTCTTGGAAACTTCACGTACCCTAGGCCTTCTCCTCTTGAAGCTCCCTCTATAGTTGAGTGCTGATTAATTTCTCAAGGCTGAGGTCCTTCATTAGCTTCACTACTTCTTCCTTCCTCTTTTCCAATAGGTCCTCCAAGACTTTAACTCTATCATTTCTGCAAAAGAGCCTAGCCTCAATCTCTACAGAGACCTTGTTGAGCACGTTACACACTTGCTCATCCGATAGTTGTTGTGTGTTTACAATGGGGTTTTCCCCTTTCCTTCGATAATGCTAATACCACTCCTTGGTTAACCTCAAACTCAGGCTCATCGAGGTGGGAGTCAAATGCCCATGATAGCATCTTCCTCGTGTGTGGGTATCCACCCTCAGATCAAAGGACTCCATGGTGGTGAGCTCCTTGGTGGGCATGGTACTCTGGAAATGTGCACAAACACTTTTTGGGGTCATCAATGTATCCCATCATTGTTCTTCCCCCTTCTATGTGTTTACTTCCCATGCACATGCCCTTGGGAATAGTCACTGAAAGAGTTGGGCCTTTTGTGCTACCCACACTCTTCTCCCTCTACTCTTCCTTGAACTTTCACCAAGCATGAGCTCCACACTGTGCTCCAACTCCTCTTCGACCAAGGTGTTGATTATCTTCTCTGCCTCCCTTGTCACTTTCTTATCTACTTCCTCCTGAGTGAGCTTGGGCATATCTGGCCCCTTAGTACTTTCCCCTTCACTCCTTTCTTCACTCCACACGCCTTCCTTCTCTTGGGCACCCTTCCTCCTTACAAAGATGAAAGCATCATTTGTATCCTCTGCTCCTTCTCCCTCTAAATCATGGACATCAATAGGTTCCTGATTCACCTCCAACTCTTCCCCTTCATCATCATCCTTTTCACCTATATAGGCATTTGGGTCATCTATGTATCTTCAGACCCTTATTCCTCCATCCCTTGTTCTTCTTCCTTTGCAAAAACTCTAGAGTCGGGGATGTTGTCCTCTCTTCATCTAAGGGTTCTTCAGGGGATGGTGGCTTTGTAGGCTCGGGGTCTTCTCCCTGACCACCATTCTCCTCTTCTTCTAGATGTAGGTACTTGGCCCCGCAGTATCTACATTCTGCCTCTCCACCACCCTTTGTTCTTCTTCCTCTTCCCTCTCCTTGCACTTTGGCATGGGCTTCTTTCTTCCCATGGGGTCATCTCGGGATGGATATCTCATTCTCCACATATGATCCCTTTTCAAATTTTGGCCTTATGTGTAGGTAGATCCTTGCGGCATTGCTCCCAGCAATAGGTAAGGTCAACGGCCTTACAATGTGCACATCCCGACACATACCTTTCAATGTACATGTGCTTCTCTAGGTAGACCAACTTCTTTCTCATCTCCCTGTGCTCTCTGTCAAGGGTGGACAACTCTAGATTTAATTTCTTTGATTCCTTATATCTATTTACCCCTGCTTGGAAAAATTGGGTAGTAAACGAGAATGGGAGTTTGCACCATGGACTCCAACTACCATCCACCAAGATGAACCTACCAATGCAAAAGTGTTGGTAGACCACGAACTCTGCTTCTCCTTCAGTTACCATGGGGAGTTGTTCTCGGGATCCGCCATTCAGCCCCGAATGTGTTCCTAAGTGCTTATACCATTTTTCCAAGTGCACCTTGTGTACCCCTATCATTGATTCACATGTGTATTTCTAGAATCTATCCATGGGCGAAGGGTCTTCAGCAGGGTACTCCCACATGAATTTTTCAATGCATCCGCACCCCAATTTCTTGAGAACACAATTGTCAATAGAATGTTCCCAAATAGGATTTTTCCTCCATTCTCTCGAGATGCTTATGATTTCATCTACTACGTACTGGGAGATGTTGTATACAGTGCCCTCCATGACCTTCCTACAGACATTCAGCCAGGGCTTGCTCACCTGGGTCCACCTCTCTTGTCCATTCAGTTTGGAGACAAGGTGCATGGCCATCTTCATCACCGAGATCACTGATATCCGAGATGTCATAGTATCTTGATCCCTTCTTCAATTCCTAGGATGCTATGGTTTCCCTGATTTCCTCCTCATCCTGGAGGTCATCTATGAGAGAGTGTCCCCATAGTTTAGGCCTATGAAGTGTGAAATTAACTGGGGAGTTATGTGCATTTTGCACCCTACAAAGTAGAAGAAGTCTTCATGTACATGTGTCATTAGCCATTGGTACAAGCACTCGGGCTTCCAAAATATGGTAGTTCGTAAAGCTAGAGAAGCCCCGCCTTCTCCATTTTCACCTTGACCACGTCATTATAGATTGGTAACCCATCAGGTGTTCACTTATTTGTGGGGCACACCAGCTCCAGCCATCTCCTTTGTAATTATGCTTGACCGGTGATTGTAGTCGATCATGGTCATCTGTCTTATGTGGGACTCCCACTCTTGCCCTAGCAAAACCCCATCCGGTATTGCATTTCTGAATACCATTCCTCATTCATATCTAAGGGTATTTCCTCTTGTTTCTTCTTCCCTTTTCCTTTACCCTTTCCCTTCTTGGATTGTTCTGCAAGTTTTCCTACTAGTTTTGTGGCCATCATTGTACCCTTTACTTTCATTCTAGGTTAACTTGTGAGTTTGTTTGAAAGTTTTCTTCACGTGCCCTATGCCCTAGAACACAAACCCTAATCTCTAATTTTCTTCCTTCATCATGGTGCTTCTTCACAATGTTCCTCACACCCGTGAATCACTTCTGCTCTCTAGTTTGTAGATCTAATGGACTGATTGCGCATAAGTTTTTTTAGGATTTTCCTTCACATGAGTCAGTTCTCAAAACCCTAGCTCATGAAAGAAAATTACTCTTCTTGTTTTCGCAAAGTAAAATAATGAACTGCCCATTCTTGTATTTATAGCTTTTCCACTTTTACACATTTAAGGCTAGGCTACCTACCACCGTATGACCATGTTTAATGTGGCATTTTCAAACAAAACCCGACTTCAACGCTTCTCCTCACATGCCCAATCCTTGCGTGAAAAGTGTTTCACCCGTGCTCATTCCTTGCGCGAAACTACTTCCACCCGTGCCCAATCCTTGCAAAAAAACTTTTCCAACCTTCTGGCATGCAAACAATCCATCTTGATAGAAGACTCTTGCACATGTGTTACCAACACTAAAGGCACCTCTTCCATCCTCATGATTCTTGCTCTCACCTACCTCATGTTTTTGCACTTTTTCTCCTTTACGTGGATTTCCAATGTAACCTTATCTTGCCACCTATTTTCCTTCTTTTCTCCCAATGCATCTTTTCAATAGGGCAATTCAAATGGTCTACCAACCCAATCCTCTGGAAAAATAACTCCATGCTTCCCTTTATCACCTCACCCCACACTAAATCGATGCGCGGTCCTCTACATTCATAAGTTTAAAAATTAATAAGTTTACCGACACCCAAGCAAAAACAAAACAAAAATGTGAAAGGGAAATACAAAAAGTGAAAAGAATAAAAGGAAATTCTAAGCTAACTCAAAAACTACCTTATTTACAAACACCAAGAAGCATTATTTATAGTAGGGCTTCAGCCTACTCCCATTGAAGTGTCCAGGTAATTTTGTTCCATCCAACGACTTGTAACTGGCATGCGCCCGAATCAAGGATGTATGAAATTACATAAGGACCCAACCAATGCACCTTCAACTTTCCAGGATGGCATAGAAATTTAGAATCATATAGTAATACCATCTAGCCAACCTCAAACTATTTGTTCTTAATATGGTGGTCATGCCATGCCTTTTGCTTTTCCTTCTCAGTTGTTTGGCTCCATCTTGCTAGTGAGCACCTTTCATCCAACTTTATCAATTCATCAATTCTTTCTTCTAGTGCTTGCTCATCATCCAACCCTCCTACGCATGCTATACGTAGGGATGGTAATATGAATTCTACCGAAAAACTACTTCCGCACCAAACACCAGTTTGAAATGGTGTGGCCTTGTTCAATCTTTTATACATTGTTCTATATGCCCAAAGAACTGTTGATACCTTGTCATCCCAATCCTTCCTACCCATGTCACATATCTTAGTCAATGTGTGACTAAGGATTTTGTTGAATGACTCTGCAGTCCCATTTTCCTGAGGGTGATAAGGGGTAGTCTTGTGATGGGCTACCATGAATTCTACCAATAGAATCCTGATGGTTTCATTTAAGAAGTGAGTGCCCCTATCACTTGTTAAACTTAATGGGCACCCATACCTGCTGATAATGTTTTCCCACAAAAATCTAGCAGCATGGCTATGGTGCAATCCTTAGTGGGTGTGCCTCTACCCACCTTGTCAGATAATTAGTACAGGTAATGATATACCATGAGTTAGTCCTTCACGCAGCTGGTGAGATTGGTCCGACAAAATCTATTGCCCATTTTTCAAAAGGTTCCACGCTGGTGATGGGGTGCAAGGGCATCTCATCCCTTCTTCCCAGGTTTTCCAAGGCACTTGGTAGTGGTCATAGGCCTTACAAAACTCAATGCAATCCTAGTGAATCATCTCCCACCATAGTCCGGCGACTAGGATCTTGCACACGTGGTTACATTCCCCGCATAGTGTCCTCCAGCAATCCCACCATGGGCTTCTTCTATTATGGCCATGCATTCATGTTCTAATACACACCGGCACAAAACCTCATCACGCCCATTTTATACAAATCCCCATTGATCAACATGAAGGGCGCAGCGATATGGCTAACCTTTTTCTTTCCAGTGCATTCATCCCTTCGGGCGCCACACCTTCCTTGAGAAAAATTACAATGTCTTCTAACTCCGAGGGCACGCGCCACAACCTGAATAGTTGCAGCATGGCATGGTTTCCTTATACTTTGCATGCATCCTCTCCCGAATCAATCCTTGATAAATGATCCGCCCACAATTGTTCTTTCCCAGTTTTACCACCACTTTGAATTCAAATTCCTGAAATAAAAGTACCCAACGACATATGCACCCTTGCAACACTTGCTTTGTTTACTAGATACTTCAAGGCCATATGGTCAGTGTAGAATGTGAAGGAGTCACCAGCAGATATTGCCTAAATTTGTGGAGTGCGTAGATCATTGAAAATGCCTCACGCACTCGGTCATTGTATAATTTTGTTCTACTAGTGTCAACTTTCTACTTGTAAAACACAAGGGATGATCAACAATCCCCTCTCCTGGTTGAGCAAGAATGGCTCCCATTGCTGTACCAAAGGCATCCACGTGGACATGGAAAGGTTTATCCTAGGATGGGAATCGTAGAATAGGTGCGGTGATAAGCCTTTCTTTTAGAGTGTCAAATGCCCTTTGCTGCACCTCTCCCCACTGAAAGGCACTCTTATGTCTAAGCAATATTTCCAAAGGTGCACGGAATCTTGGCATATCCCTTAATGAACTTTTTGTAGTACCCAATGTGTCCAAGAAATCTACACATGGTGTTTTGGCTGTGGGCTTCCCCCTAATCCCATAATAATTGCTATAAATTTCATGGATCCACCAATAAGCCCTCTTTGCATATGATATGCCCCAACAACATTCCAAAAGGGGTTGTAAAAACACATTTCTTGATGTTGAGGGAGATCCTCAACTACCGACATCTTTCAAACATCAATCTCAAGTTATCACAATGGTCCCTTACCAATCCATACACCATCCAATCATCCAAATATACTTGAAGGAACTTGTGGATGAAGTCCTTAAATGCTTGTACCACTATGCACAAAAATACAATGGGGCACATTCTTCAATCCAAAGGGCATGACCGTGTATGCAAAGCTTCCCCACTCGGTGGAAAAATTTGTCTTTTCTTGGTCTTCCTTGGCAATCCTTACTTGGTGATATCCCGAGAATCCATCCGTAAAGGAATAGACCTCGCGCCCAACAACTCCTTCCAAAATCTCTTTAGTGAAGGGGGTGGGAAAAGGATCTATGATACAAACAACATTCAATTCCCTATAATCCACACATATCCTAATCTGCCCATCCTTCTTTATGTTGATCACCATTGGACTTATCCATTTTGATTCCTCCACAACCTCAATGATACTAGATGCTATCATTTTGTCTAGCTCTTCTTTAACCCTTACGTGCATGTTGGGATTCATCCTGTAAGGCCTCTTCCTGACTGAGCGTGCACCATCTTTCAACTTTATCCACATTTCCCCTAATGAATGGTGGATGCCTTTCAACTCATGGTATCCACGTGGGAATAAATCCTCAAATTCACGCAAGAGATCGATGATCTTTGATACTTCCTTGTCTAACCAATAGTCCCCAATGATAGCTTCCTTGGGCTCCTTCTCTCGAGCCAATGTTAACTTTCTTGGTTTTGAGTGGTTCATGATATGCACGTGCACATGCATCCACACATCAACTACTTTATGTGTCCCAATCCAAATGGTCGACATTCATGCTCTCCATCTCCTCTCCATCAATAACATATACCATCTTTCCTTTCTCCTTCTCAACATACGCGCACTTGAATTGTATCTCTTCTGGTTCCTCCCCTTCAACCACACTTCCAAGCTAGGTCCACCAAGTAAGTTTACTAATCTATCTTCCACCATGGTGCAATCCCCCAGAGTGAGGCACTTGATAGTTTTGTAAATGCCTCATCAACCAGTTGCATGGTACTTTGGTACTCGAATGTGTGAACCAAGTTAGCTGCTAATTCCTATGCAATTTCCCATTTGGTGGTGAGTTTCAGAATGGATGTACCAAGCACACGCACAACCTTGTAGTGTCGAATACAGCTTGTGCACCCAAAGGGAGGGTGGTAATGCTTCCGTGCCTTCTCCCCAAACCCTCTCACATGCCTAGATGTGGGAAGAGGTGGGTCCATTGCCATTGTAATCCTTGATATCGGTGGGTATGTTGCTCTTCGAGAATCAGATAGTGAGAGAAATTCTAACTTCACCACTCCAATAGGTTTTCACTATGCATGGCCCACCACCTCGTTCTTATTGTGCCTATCAAAACATAACTCAGCATACCTCATCACTCATCCTCCCTCCAATGAGCTTCCATTTCTCTCAAAAAGACCTCAGGGTATGCATCCCCAAAATACTTGGTTATTTCCTTTCCTCCCAGGTGCCAAACTATATGCACCGTGGTTACCTTGGTCACCGATCCTTTCAAATGTCACCCAATCAATTCATAAGTCCCATGCACCCAATTATCGCATGCTATACTGGTAGTATCACTGATAGATTGAGCATCATCAAACTAGATGACTCCTTCTGTAGGGTGGATGGTCTCTTGGATCTCTTATGGAACACACATATATTCTCAAGGACCTCCTCTCTAAGGGGTTCAATATAGGGTGTGGACTTTCCATCAGCAAGTGGTATAATCACCCTCTCTTCCTTGTTTTCAAAGCTTATGTACCCCTTGTTAAACTAGAGATCTGCATTATTCTTATAACACCATGGGTGCACCCAAGTAAAGCTGGGAAATTATCTACCTCGGAAAGCACCAAGACTTCAAAATCCCCAGTGAACTTAGTCCCCTGAATGGTAATGGTCGCATCCTTCAAGACACCTATGGGCATTGCCTTTGTCTTATTTTCCATATACAACACATTTGAAGATGGCTGTAATGTAGGTCTTCCCATTTGATGCCAGGCATCCAGAGTGAGAACATTAACCTCTCGCACTATGTCAATGAGGATGTTGTTAAGCAGCCATCCATCCACTACTACGTTCAAAGTGATTTCTTTGTCATAATCAAGGCTGTGAGGTGGGAGGTTTGCATGTAGGATCTACCTTTCGTGTTCTTCCTCGGTGCGTGGTACCTTTTCCTCAACCATGCCCCTAGCAAGGGAATAATATTCTCCTACCTCAGTAGTTTACACACCTCCTTAACCTCATCCAAGTCATCCTTTGGTGCTTCTACTGGTCTTCTTTGCTCATCTTTTCTAGTTTTCTCTTTTAAGCATTGATCTCCCCTTGTAAGCTTTGAATTATGTCCATGGTTTCCTGGTAGACTTATTTTTAGTGAGCCGATGTGGATACTTCCCATGTACTACTTCTTCCCTCAAAACCAGAGGTCTCCACCCAGGCACTTCCTTATGTGCGCGGACTCCGCCCTTGTTGTTACCATAACAGGCTCTAGTTCTGATTCACGTATTACTCATGGGAGCCATTGCGTCAGCCTTCTTAATACTTACCATGGTATTGCCCTTATCCTTCCAAAGATCTTCTTTGACTCATATGTTCGTATAACTCTGGGCACTCTTCGTACTTATGTTTTTTTCCACACTAGAGCATTGTAGAAGATCTGGACATTCACACTTATAATGGTCTGTGGCTCCACAATTAAAGCACATTCCACATGGGAACTCACTTCTTCCCCCATGGTTACCACGACCATGAAATCCTCTGTGAAACCCTCTTCCACGCGCACCTCCATCTCCATGCTCTTCATATCAATGTTCATCTCCTTTGGAACTACTGGTAATGTCATTCTGGCACACACCAAGATCGATTACCTCATGAATCTGGTCAATCAATCTACAATCCTTGGTGTCATGTGTGGTTGAGGTACATATCTTACAATAACAAGATATGTTTTTGGATCACGCTAACAAGGGGCACCTACTTGCATCATGGTCCCCATGACATATTTCATAGTTTACTCACTACGCGCATACCACCTTCTAAGTACATATCCCACCATTATCCTTTGTGTGCCCTTCTACGTTACAATCAGTGCACCACATCCCACCATGAATCTTTTGAACTTGTGGTAGATAATTTCTCCAACTGCTTAGCCATGGCAAATATTCTGAGCCTCCAGAAATGGGCTAACACTAGTGTCAACACTACCAACTACCTCAACGCATAAAGTAGCTTCCAACGCTTCACGGGTCCGTGAACATTTTATGAGATAAATCCCTCCTAAAGGGTGTGATCAACCCTCCAAAAACCACTGAGCATGTTGTGAAGGGTGGATATCATAAGATAGTTTAGACAATAGAGTTTTAAAGCACACATCATATTCCCGCATGCTCTCTGCCATTCCCTGCTGGATTTCTTTGAGAGAGCTGATGCTCTTATGTTCAAACTCAGGTATGTGGAACTCCACCAAGAACACATTTCTCAGCATGGTATAATCCACAATAGTCTGATGAGGGTCATACTTTCTATACCAACTATGCACATGTCCTTGCAAGGTCATTACAAATTGACTAGCCTTTCGTTCTGGGTCGTGATCCCCTTTACGCACCATAGCAGCTCACACTTATGCACATGCTCTGCGACATCTTCTATCCCACTGTAATCTGGTAAGTGTAGAGACATCTCGAAAAGACTTGAGGAGGTGGCTGAGGTCCTTGTCCTCCCGATCCAGTCCCTTGGTTTCCTCCGGTGTTTCCTCCTCTATTGATCCACTAGATCCTGAGCCACCAGCTCCACCACTTCCACCTCTAGATCCTCCTGTTAAGTACAGGGCCCATGTTTGTTGTGCCGAATGCTCCCATCATTGTTCCACTGAATTGTGTGCCGATATTTTGTGAACTAGTGCCACTCCCAGTCATATTTCCTCCACCACTTCCTAACGCGCTTCCAAAACTAGCTGGATATGTGCCTTGTCCAAACATTCCACCAAATACTGGAATAGTGTGTGAAGCCATAGAAGTCCCAAATGAGAAGTTGTATCTTCTAGGTGCCATCGATTACTTCTACTGATATCAAATGGATCAACTGTACTTTTCCCTCATTCAAACAAACCAAGCACCAAGGTTTGGTCGCTAGGTGGGGTCAGATGCGTGCCAACAACTCTTCTTTCTCTATGCGATGGACTCTCATCAGAAGCCACAAGGTTTTCTCTCCCGCACTTACCAAGATGGGGTACCACAGATTGTTTGGGTTCCACATCCTCCGCGTGAACCTCAACTCCTTTCCACCATGTCTAGCTCCATAACCCACTTGTAATCCCATGCGTTGTCTATCGATCTCCCTTTCACGCACTTCTTCGTTATACTTGAGCCATCTCTCCTCCCTTTCCTTTTCAGTCATTATATCAGCCATCTTTCCCCAACCTGGCTTCCTTGCCAAGCACTCAGAGTGGTTTAGCCGGCCATAGGAAATGCCTCTAAACCCATGGTTACCATCAAGATTTTGATCGCAAGGGGGATAACACACAGAAATGATCCTCTGGGCTCCCATAAAAACTCAAACTCAACAACTTCTGGATAGGAATATGTGGAAATGGTGTATTCCAGAGTGTAGCTAGTCAATACTCCCTTCCACCAATGATCTATAGCATGGGTCCATGTTAGATCAGCATCTTGCAAGTTTTGATATGTTTCTTGGGTCCAAGGGTGTGACTTATAATACCACCCAATCTAGATGTATAAGTCGAGAGCCATTCAAATAACTCTACTGGGAAACAATAAAAGAAGGTTTCATGTACAACTCATGATAAAGAGTGTCCTCCACCCATCTTCACATGTTAAACCTAGGTCCAGTATTGAATCTCTGAGTGAATTCATCCTCCGTGCTTTTAAACCAATCTTCAACACCTCAAGTGTTAAGTGCTTTGCCATCACTTTTTACATAGATCATGATGTATGCCATGTTCCACTACAACTTTGAAAAGAGGTCCCAACAAATGGAACCAAGATGTAGTCATTTTTACACCCCACCAAGAACAAGGGAACCTCATGCGCACTAGCCTATCACCCAGCGGGCACTGGGTGCTCACCCGAGGCGCGTAAGAGGGAACCAAGTCTCTCTTTTATGTGAGTTTAGTGGAAGGCATAATTCATGATTCTGACTTAGTGATTTAATAGACATGAAAATCTATAGAGCTCAGAATGGCTTCTACACCCCTTCAGTCATAATAAAACAAAGCGCGCAACAAAATTAACTAGAACTAGGAAGTTGTAAATCCATAATTAGACTAACATTCAAGTAAGGTTCATGATTATACAAGATCAAAAGCATAGTGGAAACATGTAGATAATACAGAAGGAGATCTTAACATAAACATAGTGGTAACCTTATCACATTCATTCATAGTATTACTCCAAAACATCATAGAGAGGCGACCACAGTCATGCGCCATATCTGGATCCATACATGTATGCTCACAAAATAAAATTTGCATTCCCCATTTCCCCATTACATCCTTCCTAGAATCATCTACCCATTTATCCCATAGTTCTCGCAGTAATTCTGCAGAGCTCCGCTACCTCACTTGTGTCTTTGTTCTTTGCCAAGGGTGCGTGTATAAATAGGCATCTGAGCTCTAACAAACTCCTCTACAACCTCATATCTAGTCCCAAGTGTCAAGGTGTGGGTCACCCCAGGTGCATGCCTCTCCATGTCATGATTAGCTTTTTGGATCTTCCTATCGAACATATATATTCCTTCCAGACACCCTGTCACCAAAGGTGGAACCTTATCCAATTGGAACACGTTCTTCATGTGTTTTGTCCAAAAGGCCAAAAATGGCTAAGTCCTGCATTATTCTTCACGTGTGCGCACATCCTTGGTTCTCCAAGAATCCCTTTTGAATTATGCCTCGCGCACCTTCACTTGTGCACTCCCTCTCGCCATGTGTGCCTACGCGCCTTTAAGATTTAGAAGCTATAAAAGGTTCCCAACACCTTCATTGTCTCTTAAGCATCATATACATTTTTCTTCTTTCATTTTTATTTGTAGTTTAACATACATTACTTGCACTTGTAGCATTTATTTTACCTCATAGTTGGATTGAAAAGGCACATAATTATTAACATACTTGGATATAATCTTGGTTTTTCTTTAAATCCATTCTTGATCACATTCAGTTCTTAGTCAACAACATTGTCATGTTAACACTTGATGAAGATATACATACCCTTTCTAACTATCAAAAGCTTCTCTTTAGTCCTGAAGCAACACATATATGTGTGCACAACTCTCGATTCCATAATTTTATTCAAATTTTTTAACACTATTCACATTACCTTGTAGAAGAAATTTTATCCTTGGAGAGGAGTTTTGGCGGACAATTTGTCAGGGAAAACAATTGTGGGTTTATTTTCCAAAGCTCTTGGAATCTAATTCCCCATTATTAAACAAAGTGTAGCTTTCATATATGCATGCATGAGTAATGGTGGGTTCTATCTAGGTTGGCCTTACAGGTTGGGGATCTAACATGGTCACTCCATTGACCTTTTGAAAAGCTATTAATGTCTTACTAGGGACGAATTTGGTAGGAGAGTGGGAAATGGAGTGAGAACATTAGATAAGGGAACTAATGTTACAAGTAGAAAATCACAGTCTTGCATACATCAGTTAGAAGTTTCATCACATGTATTAAAATTAAGAAGAAAAAATTCTATAAATAGCAAAAATACCAATTAGAATTTAATGAACACAAAGTATTAGTAAATCCCTTAGTCAAATAAGGCTAAAAACTCCTTCTTGTATTCGTGCTCAAGAAGAAATTATACATAGTATGAGAATGGAAGACATTTGAGAATAGGGGAGAATAGAATAATTTTCTCTCTTTTATCTTTTCACAAGGCTCTCTCTCTCTCTTGAATTCACAAAAATAGCTAATAATACCTCAACTCGGGAGTGCATTACAATTTATAGAAGAAGAAAACTCTTCATCTTCCTGATGATTCTTCATATACCCCCCAATGACTCTTTGTATGTCTCGACATGACTTAAGACTCTATTCCTTCTTAGAAAAACATTAATTCCCTCGTTATAACATAAAGGTAACTTATTACATTAGAAACATTAATACATACAAAAGGTGCAAACCCCAACGTGAAATTAGAACATTGAAGAGAGAGAGAGAGAGAGAGAGAGAGAGAGAGAAGGAAGAAGGAAGAATGATGTTGATGATGAAAGATTCTACCTCTGATAAAGTCTATTGATCCTTCCAAATGACTCAATGGAATGCTCCAATGTGATGAACTTTAAATCCCCAAACTCTTTGCACCCTTAAGAAATTTCCTTTAGATGATGCGTGAGCACCATAAACTAAGTGTTTAGAAAAACTATCGAATGACTTCATTTGTGACCATCAGTATCACTTATGAAAATCCCCTTTGAAGGGACTAAATCCTTAGACAAAATCCTACCAAGTTGAATTTATTGTTTTTCAAATGACCACAACTTCTACCCCACACATGATATACCTGTGACCTGAATCATGAAGTGAGTGTCAAAAGACACTATCGAGTTCCCTGGGATGGATCTTGAATTCCCTGTGAGAAATGCCCATGGATGATCCTGAATGATGATCCCCTTTGCAACATTATTGTATTCTATTGGCATATGTCCTATGGAATGATACATTTTTCTATACAAGTGCTAGGTACCAATGAACATACTAGCGAAACTATGAATGGTTCATCAACACTTATTATTCTTGAATGGAGAAACTTACTATTTTTAGTAAGTGTGAAAATTATTCTTTGTAATCCAATGGCATCCACCAATTTGAATGTTCAACCCTCAAAGTACTCCTTTTGTGAAATTCACCCTCCGAGATGACTTACTATTTCTAGTAATTATGAAAAATCATCTCCTTCAACCTTAATTATATATTACAACTCGAATTACTCTGATGCAGCCTAGAATTTAGTAGAAATAACCCAAGTGTGTTGGCACATCACTTAGCCTAGACTAAGCACTCACCCAAAGTGCACAAAGGTATCGGGCCCCTCTTTAGGGTTGCTTGTGCAAGATGTTAGCAAGATGAAGAGTTGATGTATTCAAATCCATAAATAGTATAAACATTCTACAAATCATATCCAGATTTAGATCTAAAGAGTAATGGATTTAAAGAATATAAATAATGAATTAAACCATTCAAGAACTAGTTACGTCCATGTTTAACACCTTGAATCAGTCAATACACTCCATTATATTAAACCTAGTATGTTGGTATCTAGATTTAATCTCCTTCACAACTTAACAACATCATGAACTTGCACAAGACACTCAAGGATATATAGATGGTTTTTATGTCATTTGTATCTTGGGATCACAACTATCTCGCTTGGTTGAATTCAAAATTTGAGGGAGTGGATAACACCTTCAAAAGGGTTTTGATCTAACCCTCATTTTTTTAGGTTGTGTCTATCAACCAAGGCAAGAGAACCTATATTGTAGCCCTTATATGGTAAAGGATATGGTGATATCCTTGTGTTTTTCATATGGTATGGAAGGGGCCTTGTGAAATAATAATCAAATATCCATTATCCAAACTCAAAGGGGTTGTCACTACTAAATGATGGAAATGTTTTTAGAACAAAGCTAGGGCTGATAAAGACATGATAAAACCCTGATATGCTTTGTGCATTTTTGTGAAAGGATGGATTTCATTTGTGGACACACAACGCAAATGTAGGGCTAGTATACGTAGGATGATCTAGTTTGAATGAAATTTTGTGGGGAGATTTTTTAAACAAGACTAGCTGGGAATTACCAACTTCTTTAAGAGCCTTTGTAAGAAATTTGCAATACCTACATAATAGAGATGCTTCTAATGGTTTCAAATGCTCATTCAACCATGATAACCTACCACAAAAACTTGAAGCAAAATACCAACAAAGTATCTAGGAATCCCTATTTAATCATGACCTAAGGTGCACCCAAAGGTTTACAAACAATCTCATTATTCAAGGATAGTGAAATGATTTTAAATCTATTTATCTTCTATCAGATGAAATCTCTTATGAATATAATATTGCAAATGCCACTAAACCATCAACAAGAAATGATATCCTGTATGATCAAAGAGATCTTAAACATAAGATTACAACATGAGCAAGAAACACAAATTGAAGACATTCTGAGACATAAGTATATGTAAAATTTGCCAAGAGATAACACCACATAATCCAAAATTTGATCAAATACATCAGCAGGGGAATGCTATAAGAACAATCTCGAGCACCTGTTGATGGCTTTATAGCTGAAACCAACTCAACATGATGAAATCTGATACAAAATGGAATTAAAATTGGCTCTCAAGCAGTTCTCTCCAGAGAAATGGATTTCTTCCAACCTTTTGCTTGAAAATTCTAAGTCTTTTTCTCTCTTATGTCTCCTCCCTTTTTTACAAATGCTTGAAAAATAAATTTTATACCTCATGCCATCTTGGATCCTTGCATCCCAAGAAAATAATATGCTTAGGGATCAAATTTGTTACAAGAAACCTTATCCATTTCATGAAAATGACATTAAACTGTAAAACAACTCGTAAAATGCTAGGGATGCACAAATATTTTAAAATATTGCATGAATTCAGATCCTTATCCATCCCAGGGTCATGTTTTTGGCATTCAGACATGCCAACATGATTTTGCAATCATTTTCCACCTTTTACTTCATCATTTTTTACCTCTGCAACTTTAATTTTCACCTTTCACATTTTTTACACGGGCCTGAATAAAAATTTCATCAAAAACACCATAGGGCACCAAATTAGCTCATAAAAATGATGCCATTGTATTCAGAAGGCTGAGGGGATGTGAAACCATATAAAATTTCATGTGATTTGGTGAAGAAATGACAATTCCAGCTTCCTGGAGCTCCAATGGCGGCAAGAAATGAAAATGCACAGCAACCATTGATTTAAAAATCAAATTTTAATGTTATCCTTCCATGTGTTAAAGATATTACCCTTTTTGCCCTTTGGAAAAGGTGGACACGTGTCCAAACATGATTGGGGTGGGTCCCCATCTTACAAAAATACATTTTTAACCCTTTTGACCTTTGGAAAATTTTGAAAATTTTCCCCACTTGCCTCCTTGGACTGTCACGTGTCCGCATGTGGGCCCTACCAAAACTGCTGGCCAATTTGATGAATTTCACCACCATTTTGAGAAAAGGGAAAATTTCTCAAACAAATTTAAGGGCCCAAACACCCACTCTCTCCCTTTCCATGTGGTGGTCTCCCATTTTCTATGGAGCCGACGATCCAAGTTCTACCTTCAAACCTCTGAAAACACTATAACCTTTTACGGGCCCGCACTCTCCATTTTGCACTTTGCAATGTGTCACGTGTCACCCCCTGATTAGATGTAGGGGCACACTTCCAAATTTTCCTGTAGGGGCTATGGATCAATTTTTGACTTTGAGAAATTTCACCAAAATTTGTAAGATTTTCAATATTTTGCCGAGCTTCGAACCTCCGCCTCCTTTTGGACATGTGTCCTCCTCCAATTGGACATGGGCCTTCAGGAAAAAAATTTCCTTTGTAACTTTGAGATGATAAACTACAAATTTTCCAAAGTTCCCACTTCTCTGTTTGACCTTCCTAGACACGTGTCCACTTTTCATTGAAGGCAGGCCCATTTTTCATTTTTTACCTTGCGAAACAAAAAGGAAAAAATTCATAAAATTTTCCTTCGGCCCCTTCTTCCATCTCATCCCTTGGACACATGTCTTCCTCCAATTGGTCATGGGCTCTCGGGCCAAATTTTAAGTTTAATATTTTAAAGTTAAAAACTTCAAAATTTTCACAAACCCCACCCCTCCATGCTGACTTTCCTAGACACGTTTCCACTTCTTATTGGAGGCGGGCCTTTGGGTCAAAATTTTACCTTAGCATCCGAGGCAAAAAAATAAAATTTTCCAAGTCCTTCCTCCACCCACCTGACTTCTGTGCCATGTGTCACCTTCCAATTCGTTGCGGGCCTTCAGGCAAAAAAATTGATTTTGAGAAATTTGTAAAAATGAAGGAAAAATTTCCAAGTGACCTCCACCACCCACCGATCCTCTAGCCAATCAAATTGTGCCACGTAGGCACATCACTATAGCAATGCGGGGCCGCGGACAAAAATTTTCCTTGTGCCAAAAATTAAAAAGTGACAAGTTATAACATTTTCCCGCACATCCTCGGCCAATAGGAACCTACCACGTTAGCAATATGTTGCAAAGATAAATTTGATGGGCAGGTGACACCCGTATACCCGTCAAAAATGTAAAAATGTAGAGGATGCCCTGAAATCAGATTTTTTCACAAGGAATGTAGATTTCTTGGTTTTAAATCAAGTGAAGCATGATTTAAGTTTGTTTTCGACCTGGGGATTGGGATTTCACTTGCACATAAATGGAATTTGATCAAGTCTGAGTTTCTTGCACGATTTGGCAATGGAAAAAATGACACATCCCATGGAAAAGAAGAAATTAGGGCATAAAAAGGGGGGAACTTGGAAGTTTGTTCAAATTAGGGAAAAATAATAACAAATTAGGCATTTTCGAAGGATTCCACTAGGATAAACGAATTGCAAATGACCCACTGAAGCAAATAACATGTCTTTTGAGCAAAAAAGGATATAGAAAATTAGGGCAAAGTGTGCAAACTAAAAATTTTCACCAACATTGGCTCCTACTTGGGGATGGGCACTCCTAGCGAGTGCCACAAGATCGCAACATAGAGTAAGTGCTAAAAATTCATTGGGTAAGGAGTCAAAAATGCAGAACAACCCAAAAAACTAGAAATTTCACCAAAAATAGGTGAGAAAACCAAACCAAAAATGGTTGCTAAGGACAAAAGGGAAAACCACAAGCCAACAATAGAAAAAATAAAGCAAAACAGGAGGCTATACAAAATGTACAACTTGTGCATACCTCACATGGGGATTTAATCCAAGAAATGTTTTAAATGTCTACCATTAACAGTAGCTCCAACAAATCCCCATCTAGATCCTTGAGAAAAAATGTATTTTCTCCAATCCTGATATCAATGGCATAAGGGCCCATCCATAGAGCATCAAACTTTCCATGCTTGCCCTTGTCTTCATGCCTACTATCCCATAGCAAAACCAGATCTCCAACACTTTGAAGGCTCTAGGAGTGACCTTCTTATCAAACAACTTCTTCAATTTCTCTCTAAATCTGATATGCCTTTGATGAGAATCTCTCCTTTCTTCATCCAACTCAATGATCTGATTGATCCTTGATTCATATGGGCCATGTTCTTGATCTTCCAACTGTTGGGAAAACTGAAAAGTGGATAATTGCATATGTAAGGGCAGCAAATCCCAAGTTCCATACACCAATTCAAACGAGGCTCTTACCGCTTTCTCTTTTAGGAGTTATTCTATCAGCCCAAATCAGTAAATTTCGATTTCTCTCCACACTTCTTCTTGTTGATTTCCAAGGTCCTAATAATCTTGAGAAAGTTCTTGTTACTTGACTCAGCTTGTCCATTACCTTATGGATTGTAGTTTAAAGAATAAGTGAGATTTATCCCATATTCATTACACATTGCCATCAAATATTTGGATCTAAAACACATGGCATTATCAAATACAATCTTAACTGGAACTCCAAATCTGCATTTTTATGATTCAATAAGAAATCCATTACCGCTTGGTGTATTGCCTTTCTAGATGGAATTACCTCAACCCATTTTGTAAAATAACCATTGCTACCAGATTCATTTATGACCAACAAAGGAAGGATCTGAAATCTCACCAATGAAATCCATTCCCCATTCTTTGAAAGGAGATTCAATTGATACAGGGTGCAACAGAAGGGAGCTTGAAGCTTTCAGTCTTCCAGAGAAATGTTGGCAACTATCACACTTTCTAACTAGCTAGGTTACATCTTTAAAAAGAGTAGGCCACCAATAACCAGCTCTTAAAATCTTATGTGTTGTCACTCTCCCAGAAAAATGTCCTCCACAAACTAACCCATGGAAATTAGCAATCAACTTGGGAGCTTCATCTTCAGTTATGCATTTGTGGAGGACACCTTTAGGGTTCTTCCAAGCCAACCCAAGGTCTGTTATGATATATTTTTGAGAAGTCAGCTTGAGGGCTCTTTTCTAACTTTTATTCAAGTGAGTAGGACAACATAGGTGTTTAAGGTAGAAAATCACATCTTTGTACCACTCAAAATTTACCAACTTTTCAAGAAGATCTGCCCTTTCTTCCTCTAGCTGATTCACTTCTACATTTTGCAAATTGCTCTCAGCCATGAGCTTGGCAAGACCCAAACCTCTTACCAACTTTGTTGTTTGGATATCCATATCATATTCTTGTAATTTTTGACCCATCTACATCTCTTGCTTGATATCTCCATGTCTGATAAGATGTCTTTAACCATGGTGTGGGGAACATAAGCAACAACCTTTGAACTCAAAATGTAGGGCCTGAAAATCTTTGTTGCTTTTACCAGTGCAAATGCCTATTTTTCCATGATTGTATACTTCAACTCAGCTGCTTGTAAATCCTTACTAAAGAAGGCAATAGGCCTCTCATATCCATTCTCATCCTTTTGTCACAAAATTGAAGCAATAGTGAATTCAGAGCCAAAAGAAAAGATTTGGAAAGGCCTCTTATAGTTTGGAGCTACCAAAACAGGTGCATGCTTAAGTGCATCCTTTATTCCTTCAAAAGATTGAATGGCAGCCTCCTCCCACTTGATAACTTGATCCTTTTTTAGCATGCTTGTGATTGGAAGAGTTAGGTCAAAAAAATTAGAAACAAACTTTCTAATGAAGTTGATTTGGCCAAAGAAAGATTGGATACCTTTCTTAGTTCTTGGGATAGGCACTTTGCTGATTGCTTCCACTCTCTCAGGGTCTATCATAACACCTTCTTTGGACACAAAATTCCCCAAAAACTTGGCCTTTTGTACACCAAAATGACACTTCTTTGGATTAAGTGAAATTCCATACTCTCTACATCTTATCAGCATTTTCTCTAGGTGTTGTAAATGGTCTTCTCACTGCCTTGAAAAAATAGTCACATCATCTTGATAAACTACAATAAATTCATTGATATAACCAACAAAGGAAACATCCATTTCCCTTTGAAAAGTAGCACCATCATTCATCAATACAAAAGGCATCCTTACAAAAACATAAGTCCCCCAAGGAGTAGTGAAGGTTGTATTAAGTCTTTCTGATTCTTTAACAACTACTTGATTGTATCTGGAGAAACCATCCAAAGTAGAAAGCATCTCTGACCCTGTTACAAGTTGTAACATATTCTCCATGTTTGGAAAGGGGTAACTTTCCTTCATAGATGATTTTTTTATATTCCTAAAATCCACACAAAGTCTAATATCTCTGTTCTTCTTTCTGACTAGCATAAGGTTTGTAATCCAAGATGAATACCTAGTAGGCTGAATGATACCACCATCTCTCAATTTCTTCAACTCTTCCTGCATTTTCATGGAGAGAAGTGGATTATTAGGCCTTTGTCTCTATCTAAATGGATTATTTTTTTCTTCAAGAGGAATCTCATGTTGGAACAAATCTTCTCTATATGCTTTTAGCTCTGAATAAGACCAAGCAAGGCAATCTTGATATTTCTTTAAGAGTTGGGCATAGGACTGTTTTTCCTCTTTACTTAAATTGCTGCCCAACCAAATCTTCCTTGGTTTATCCCTGGTTCCCAAGTTGTGCTCTACCACATCCCTTGAAGCAGGCATCTTTCTATTTATGATGCAATCAACATTGTTAAAATTTGCCTCAAGTGCAATAAGACCTTTGGGACTGGTGTTTGTCTTCAATTGTATAATATCCTTGTCAAACAAGGTTTCTCTACCTTCATTCTTGCATACCATTGGCTCCCAATCAATGTTCTGACCACAAAACTCACCTTGGCATTGTAATAATCTCAACACTTGTGCATCATCATCATCAAAAATCTGCCAATATTTCACATTATTCGAGACAAATGGCCTTGTTAGCACTTTAATGTTATATTCACAAAAGGGTGAAATGGTGCAATTGTCAAATCTAGAACCAAGGATAGCTAACTTATCAAGATAACATTCAGACTTCTATCATAGTAAATATATTTAAAGGAATCAAACATTTCAATCAAGTCCCAAACAACATGCTTATATTGTTTCATACATTGATTTTTTGTGGCATATAACTTCCTTACTTGCTTGACAACCATCTTTGAATCTCCTTTGGAAGAAATATCATTCACTTCATACTTCCATGCAATTCTTAACCCCAACAACAATGCTTTATACTCAACAATATTATTAGTGCATTCAAAATTAAGTTTGAAGGAGAAAGGAAATTCTTCCAAACTAGGAGAAAGCAAAACTATACCAGCACCATTCCCAAATTTGGAGCAAGCTCCATCAAATAGCAAGGTCCAAGGAGAACCTATCGTATCAAGGCATTCTGATTTATCCATCTTGTTCTCTTTTCCATCAACAAAACCAATAAAGTTGTCCACATCTACATCAGCAAACAACACTTCATAAGAAGCATTGTTGGGATCTTCAATCAAGTGTAACATCTTCTTTTCACCATAGAGTCTGAAAAGGCTGCCCTCAATGGGAATGGTGGAAAAATACATGTCCACTTGAACACTACCACCAACACTTGCAACCCATTTTCTTGACAAAAGCATACCCCATTTGGTAGGGTAATCAACAATTACAACATCAAGTTTTAAATTCTTACCCGGATAGGCTGCAAGTTACACTACTAAACCCTTCACACAACCAACAACCAGAACTTCCCTTGAATCCATGGTTGTACACTTCCCATATGTTGTTTTCACTTTGATATCCAACTCATTCATGACTTCTAGAGGCATGAAATTACATGATGCACCATAATCAAACATGCAATTGTGAAGCAACCTATTTTTTATGAGAAAAGTTGTGAAAAATGGATCAACATTCAAATGGGAATCAACCAAGGATGTCCCCAAATATACTTCAAGTGCCTCTTCAAAATATTCCATTGGTGGTGGTGGTTCAAGGCCAGCAATGCTTTGAGGAGGAGTCTTAAAAACATTTACATTTCTGCTTGGGGTAATCTTTTCTTCTTTCAATCCCAAGTACTCAAATGCTCTCTTCTTATGCTCAGGAATTCTAAGTAATTCAATAATCGGAACACTCACTTTAATTTGGCTCAAAACCTAGGCTATATCATATGGAACATTCTTTGGTAAATCAGAATTGGAAGGGAAACAAGAAGGTTCATCAGATGGAGAAGTATTCTTGGCAGCCTGGGCATGAAGAGGACTAATATTTTTACATGGGACAGTAGAGTTCTTGGAATTTTTTTCTTTTCTAGGATTGTCTTTGGGAATGCTTGTGAGCAAGGGTGTCTTTGGCTTGGCTTGAGGACCAGCTCCTCTAACAAATTTACTTCTAGTATTGTACTCTTTCTCTTGTCCAACCAAAGTATTCATTAACAATTGTCTATCTTCCTCGGAAGGAATACCACCATCATACTTCTTGATCATTAAATCCATTAGCTATTCAAAGTCATTATTAGGAATTTAAAAGGCCTGAACTACATCTACATCATGAGCTTGAGGAAGAGAAAGAAATGGTACCCTCTTTATACAATCCCAAAGGGTTGCAGCAGTCCTTGCACTTATCACATCTATTGATGTTGTTGCTTGTTGTGAGCCTGAAGAGCTGACCATCATACACATTTCATCATCCATTTCATTCTCATTATCATCTTCAATAACTTTCTGGTCCATTTCACATGGAGGAAGAGGAAGAAAACATCTATCACACCAATCCATATCAGAAATTTCTTAAACAGAAGCAACCCTTGCAATTAGAGGGTCAGGCACCACTCTATTTTCACATGCTTGGGATTGTTTGTTTGCAGATCCAACAAGCCCTTTACCTCTATCATCTTGTCTTTGATCACCCCTAGGATGATTGCCAAATCTATCATGGTTTTGAGTTCTTTGCTATCCTTGTGAACTTTTCCCAATTCCTTTCTCAGCCTAGGCTAACTTGTAAGAAATTTCTTTAACAACCCTTGCCAAAGTCTTGACAACATCTTCTAAATCAGCACCCTTGCTAGCTTGAGGCTTCTCAGGGTTTATCAACTTCACACCATCTCTCTTAAGTGGTTTACCAATAGCTTTAATATTATTTTCAATTTGAAGTGCCATGGTGAAAGCTTGCCTCAAGTTTGTAGGATTTTTGTCTCTCAAGTAATAGGCTACCTTTTTATCAAATGCATCTACATATTTGATCAATAAAGATTCATCACAAGGCCTCAAAATGACAGGAATCCTTCTCAATGTTTTATTGAATCTTGTATTGAAGTCATGAACTGTCTTATTCGGGTTCTTCTTGATATTTCCAAATTCAGACAAAAGAAATCTAGGATCAGTCCTATCACCATACTACAATCTAAATGCATTTTTCATTTCAGTCCATGAATCAATAGAGTTATCGGTAGAGCCTTGTACCAATCCCTACCATCTTATTCAAGTGTATGGATAAACAAATTTATATACACATCCTCAAATTCTATCTCAAAATATTCCATCACATTATTAAATAGTTTGAGATGCTAATCACCAATAATGGCATTGTTACCTTGGAATTTTGGTAACCTATTTCTCACATCTTGTGGGATAACATTTGTATAACCATCCATTCCTCCAAAATTTATAGGATCAAAGGTGTTAACAACAAATGGAGATCTAGGCTGAGCCATATTGTTTGGTGGAGGTGATCTTAGAGGTGAAACAAGCTAGTGAGGAGTACTAATGGGTCTGATTTGAATAGATGAGTGATCTTTAAAATGACAACCCCCCAAAGGCTCTCTCTCTTGATAAACTTTAGCAAAGTTAGAAACCACAGAGCAGATTTAGGAGAAAGTTTTTTAAATACACAAGAAGGTCCCTCACCTAATGGAGAATAAAAATAAGCAAGAAAATTGCCTGAATCAGATCTACTTGAAAAAGAATTATAATCTTCAATAACAAGCTACTCTCCTTCAAATTCAACTATGGGGATTTCTTTTCTTGCAACCAAATCACCAACCACTTTCCACACTCTTTTTCCTTCTAGTTCTAAGCTTTTGATTCGATAAGCAACTTCTTAGAAGGGTCCTTGATGAAGAGGAATCTCCTTCCCTCCATCTTGACAGATTTTAACAACAAGTTTCAAATGACAGAGATATATAAGACAAATTGTATTTCAAGATCCAAACAACATGGAGTCACCACTAAGGATTTCCATGTTAGTTGTGCAAGAAAGCACTAAAATATTCTATCAAATGTATTCTATGACTAAAAACTTTGCAAGGGTTTACAAATCAGATCTTCTTCTTCTTAATTCTACCAAAAACAATGCATCCAAATCATATACACTTTGCTAGTAAATGAGAAGAGCAGAGGCTAAGCTTGAAATCTTTTTATCAAAAACATGTAGATCTAAAATATGAAATGATATCTCAAGAATTTAACAGCTCAAATACTTGATCACAAAAATTCTCAAACCCTTCAAACACTTCAAAACCACCAAGAAATTCTAAGAACTTCGTAATGACGTCACTCGGGTGTTGGTATCAAGATTTAATCTCCTTCACAAAGCTTGAACAACATCTTGAACTTCAAGACACTCAAGGATAGATAGATGGTTATTATGTCATTTTTAGTCGAGGAGCACACCTATCTGCTTGTTTTCATTCAAGATTTGAGGGAGTGGATAGCACCTTCAAAAGGGTTTTGATCTAACCCTCACTGTTTTAGGTTGTGCCTATCAACCAAGGCAAGAGAACCTATATTGCAGCCCTTATATGGTAAAGGAGATGGACATATCCTTGTATTTTTCATATGGTATGGAAGGGGCCTTGTGAAAACATAATTAAATATCCATTAGCCAAACTCAAAGGGGTTGCCACTATTAAATGATGGAAATGTTTTCAGAACAAAGCTAGGGCTGCTAAGGATATGATAAAACCCTGATATGCTTTGTACATTTTTGTGAAAGGATGGAGTTCTTTTGTGGACACATAATGCAAATGTAGGGGTAGTATAGGTAGGATGAGTTAGTTTGAATGAAAATTTGTGGGGAGATGTTTTAGACAAGAATATATAGGAATTACCAACTTCTTTAAGAGCCTTTGCAAGAAATTTGCAATACCTACACAACAGGGATGCTTCCAAGGGTTTCAAATGCTCATTTAACCAGGATATGTGCACAAATGGAGGCCTAGATCTACACTCTTCCACACAACCTTTGATAACCTACCACAAAATCTTGAAGCAAAATACCAACAAAGTATCCAGGAATCCTGTTTAATCATGACCTCAGTGCACCCAAAGGTTTACAAACAATCTCATTATTTAAGGACAAAGTGAGATGATTTTAATTTTTTTATCTTCTATCGGATGAAATCTCTTATGAATATAAGATTGTAAATTCCATTAAACCATCAACAAGAAATGAGAACTTGTATGATCAAAGAGATCCTAAACACAAGATTGCAACATGAGCAAGAAACACAAATTGAAGACATTCTGAGACATAAGTATATGCAAAATTTGTCAAGAGATAACACCACATAATCCAAAATCTGATCAAATACATTAGCAGGGGAATGTTATAAGAAAAATCTTAGAGTTTTTGATGGCTTTACAACTGAAACCAACTCAAATTGATGAAATCTGATACAAAATGGAATTAAAATTGGCTCTCAAGTGGTTCTCTCCAGAGGAATGGATTTCTTCCAGCCTTTTGCTTGAAAATTCTAAGTATTTTTCTCTCTTATGTCTCCTTCCTTTTTACAAATTCTTCAAAAATACATTTTATACCTCATGCCAGCTTGGCTCCTTGCATCCCAAGAAAATAATATTCTTAGGGATGAAATTTGTTACAAGAAACCTTATCCATTTCATGAAAATGACATTAAACCGTAAGAAAAGCTCAGTAATCTGCCGAGGATGCATGAATATTTTAAAATATTACATGAATTCAGATCCTTATCCATCCCAGGGTCATGTTTTTGGCATTTAGACATGCCAACATGCTTTTGCACTCATTTTCCACCTTTTACTTCATCATTTTTACCTCGCAACTTTAATTTTCACCTTTCACATTTTTACACAGGCCTAAATAAAAATTTCATCAAAAACACCACAGGGCACTAAATTAGCTCATAAAAATGATGCCATTGCATTTAGAAGGCTGAGGGGATGCAAAACCATATAAATTTTCATGTGATTTGTTGAAGAAATGACAATTCCGAGCTTCCCGGTGATCCAATGGCGGTAAGAAATGAAAACACACAGCAACCGTTGATGTAAAAATCATCTTTTAATGTTAGCCCTCCACGTGTCAAATATATTCCCCTTTTTTCCCTTTGGACAAGGTGGACATGTGTCCAAACATGATTAGGGTGGGTCCCCATCTTAAAAAAACACACTTTTAACCCTATTTGACCTTTGGAAAAATTTTAAAACTTTCCCTGCTTGCCCCTAGACCCGCCACGTGTCTGGATGTGGATCCTACCAAAATGCGGGCCAATTTGATAAATTTCACCACCATTTTGAGAAAAGGAATATTTTCTCAAACAACTCCACGGGCCCAACACCCACTCTCTCCCTTGCCATGTGGCAGTATCCCATTCACTACGGAGCCAATGATCCAAGTTTTTCCTTCAAACCTCCCAAAACACTACAACCTTTTGCGGGCCAGTGCTCTCCTTTTTTCCCTTTGCAATGTGTCATGTTTCACCCCCTGATTAGATGCAGGGGAACACTTCCAAATTTTCCTATCGGGGCTACGAGATCAATTTTTGACTTTGAGAAATTTCACCAAAATTTGTAAGATTTTCAATATTTTCACCGAGCTTCAAACCTCTGCCTCCTTTTTGACACATGTCCTCCTCCAATTGGACATGGGCCTTCGGGAAAATTTTTTCCTTTGTAACTTTGAGACCAAAAACAACAATTTTTTCTAAGTTCCCGCTTCTCCGTTTGACCTTCCTAGACATGTGTCCACTTTTCATTGGAGGCGGGCCCATTTTTCATTTTTTACCTTGCAAACATAAAGGCAAAAATTTCATAAAATTTTCCTTCAGCCCCTTCTACCATCTTGCCTCCTGGACACATGTTTTCCTCCAATTGGTCATGGGCTCTCGAGCCAAATTTTAAGTTTAATATTTGGAAGTTAAAAACTTCAAAATTTTCACAAACCCCACCCCTCCATGCTGACTTTCCTAAACACTTGTCCACTTCTTATTGGAGATAGGCCTTTGGGTCAAAATTTTACCTCAAAGATCTCGAGGCAAAAAACAATAAAATTTTCCAATTCCCTCCTCCACCCGCCTCGACCTTCCTGCCACGTTTCACCTTCCAATTTGTTACAGGACTTCGGGCAACAAATTGATTTTGAGAAATTTGCAAGAATGAAGGAAAAATTTCCAAGTGACCTCCACCACTTGTTAATCCTCCAGCCAATCAAATTGTGCCACGTAGGCACATCACTTTAACAATGCAGGGCTATGGACCAAAATTTTCCTTGTGCCAAAAATTAAAAAGTGATAAGTTATAACATTTTCCCGCACATCCTTGGCTAATAGGAACCTACCACATTAGCAATATGTTGCAAAGATAAATTTGATGGGCAGGTGACACCCGTATACCCGTCAAAAACGTAAAAATGCAGAGGATGCCCTGGAAATCAGATTTTTTCACAAGGAATCTAGATTTCTCAGTTTTAAATCAAGTAAAGCATGATTTAAGTTTATTTTCGACTGGGATTGGGATTTCACTTTCGCACATAAATGAAATTTTATCAAGTCTAAGTTTCTTGCATGATTTGGCAATGGAAAAAATTACACAGCCCGTGCAAAAGAAGAAATTAGGGCACAAAAAGTGGGGAACTTGGATGTTTGTTCAAATTAGGGAAAAATAATAACTTAGGTATTTTCGAAGGATTCCATTGGAATAAACGAATTACAGATCACCCACTCGAGCAAATAAAACATTTTTTGAGCAAAAATGGATATAGAGAATTAGGGCAAAGTGTGTAAACTTAGAATTTGCACCAACATAGTAAATACACAGATTTTTCTTACAATATTAAGAATCATAAAATTATGCATGCATTAGTCGGGAATCTTAACACCATAATAGCTCACTACTCACTCTCTCTATCCTATGTAGATTTACTACATACTTATAAGGGTGGGGAATTTCCCTTCACCACTTACATAATTCCCAAAATAGGTCACATGCTTAAAATAGCCATGTGCCTTTACAATAATAGACACACATGCAAGTGTGCTAATAATAGATCTCTTTTGGTTAACTGGAAGTAGTAATTCTATTATTAACTCGAACCCATGCAAAGCACTTAGTAGACGCTCTTCCAAAAAAATATTATGCATGTCATACAAGTCTTTATCTGATTTTTCTGCTTTGCACCCTATCTTCAAAATAGCCCGTTATCTTGAAATGGCTAAGTTCAAATTTTTCCTTGTCTTTCACATGTGTTTCCTTCCCTATCCTTTTGTACCTTTAAATGTACCCTTTTCCCATGTGTAAACCTTTTGTGTGCCTTCTACTAAGTTTCATACTTTGTCTACTCAACATTACCCCACACTAAATTGCATTGCCACCCCAACAATGGTTTCCTCTTGATACTTTAAAGAATAAAGAATGGGAATGAAAGGAAATTAAAGAATTATTGTACAAAGAATGAACTTTCACCCTACAACATCCTTTGTTTCAATTGGAAGAATTAACTCTAGATATTCTTCTTTGATTTCAGCCTCTAAGGTTTTTCAATCACTTAGTGTAGCTTCTTCCTTTTCTAGAATATCTCGATGCAATAGAATATAACTCCTCTTGCAAGTAATATCTTCCTTCTCATTCTGTAATACTATAACAATGTTGGACATTATAGTCACCCTTCCTTCCAGAAGATCCATCTTCTACGCTATAAGATTTCCAATTTCATCCAAATTTCTTTATGCTGGTCTTAGGCTATCACGCAAGGGCCTCATGCTTTCGATTTACAAGTGACAATCATTTTGTGCACCCAAAAGTGTCGTCCTTAATTTCCTTCAAGAATTCATTATCTTGTACCATTGTCCTAATTTGGATAAGTGCTTCTAGAGCTGCACAAATATGTATGTCTGGTATACTTTCTTTAGCTCTTCCTATAAATTTTGGACCAAGCCTTCATAAGATGAAATCTTTCTAACTACCGAGGCCCTTGCTCTCTCCACTTCCTTTTCGGGGGCCTTTGGTTGTGTCATCTAAATTGGTCGATTGTTAAGTACCAAATAAACTAAGGTATGTACAGAATGCATAGCCAAAGGGAACCTCGTAGCTACCTTGGACTCCAAGTGTGGTCTTTCCTTTAGGACATGATCTCCGACCTCCTCTACCATGATGATGAGAACCGCATTCATATTTTTTCTCTATTTTCTTCTCTCATTTTAGACGTGCTATTTTGGAATCTTTGGATTTTATATCTTCTCTTAGTGCTATAATAGTTTCAACCTTATATACATTCCTTTGCACCACCTCTATAGATACCTTCACCGAGGAATTACTCACTGTTCATCGACATAACAAAGGGCTTGATAGTTATGTGCCTATTTTACGGTGTATTTCTCATTCTTTTTGACACACATGACTCTTCACAAAAATTAAAATCGGGGTCATCCATGTGATTTTTCGTGGACCATGAAAACTATTTCCTTGCACATGCATAGTCATGTCTGGGTCCATCAAATCCCATCCATACAACTCCTTGAGGCCTACTATATTCTAGAATTGTGTGCAGACAATTTTACTTGTGTCCTCATCATAGCCCATGATCGGTGCAACATACTCCCCACTTCCCTCTTTGTTCTTGGCCCCTTAGGAACTTGAGTGCCAAGGTTTGGAGTTGGATCTTCTATGTTCTGAGTAGTATCTTGTTTTGTTTCTCCTACCTTCTTTACTCCTTCTTCATCCTTCATTTATTCTTCCTTGGGTTCCTCCACATCCTCTAGTGGTACAGAGTTTTGGGCGTACTCTCTACAGAGTAATTTTCCTCCTCATTAAGCTTCAAATTTCTCCTTCTTTTTGCAACTACCTCTTTCTATGGAGAGATTTATGGTGATCTTCATACTAACTATGGAGTTCCCATGCCTTGTGTTCTTATTCTTCTAAACACCCTATTTAAACAGGTGCTCTCCTTAGAATGCTTCCAAATTTTCATCTTTTTCTAGTACCCGAGGTGGGGTATTTGCATGCTTAACCTATACTTTGTACGTGGGTTTCCTCTAATCCATATGTTTTAAGCCTCCACTTTCTTCATGCTCTTCTTCCTCATCATCTACCTCTATAGGTTCCATGGGCTTTGGAGCTGGTACGTTCTCCACTATATGCTTTCCCTTAGGTAGCCCTGGGAGCACGAACTCATTCTCCACATATTTTTTATTCTCCATCTTGGGCTTAAGATGAAGGTATATGAGCATTGATCCATCATCCCAAATTTACAAACTTATAGGATTCATGCTTATAATGTCTAAAATGGGCCTCTTAACATAGGCAGTCCTAACTCCGGAAATACATGTCTTCCTTAGAGTGTGGTAGTCACACGCTACCTTTTCGTAATAAAATTCAAGCGGCGCACATCGGTAAAATGATGGAATGATGCCTCGAAGTGGTACACTCAAGGCATACAGAAGTTTCCACCATGGTCTCCAAGTCCCATCCCTCATAGAAAACCCGTGTGATGCATAAGTGTTGGTACATCATGAACTATACTATCTTGGCCACCACTGATAGTAAATCCTTTGGTACACTGCAAACTATACTATACTATACTAAGTGTTGGTACCCTCTGTTTGAATGGCCAACTCATTGACCTTTCACATAAATATTTTTAAAAACCTTTTGTAAGGTATTTTTTTCTCCATGGGATACTCCCATATCTTGTCCTTCAGCCCATTAGGCACTCCAATCTCCATAAATAATCAAGAAAGTAAAATAGCACCAAACCTGATTTTATCACCTGTGCATGCTTCCTTGATAATGTTCTCTACAATATAACATGCTATGTTGTAGATAACTCCCTAGGAAATTCTCCTCGTGATATGTAGCCATATTGTTTTCACTTGCGACCACCTCTTGGTCATTCAAATTTATTATTAGATGTGTAACTACATAAACCACTGGGTACTTCTTCAACTTGTCAATTTCCATACCGCTTAGACCCTTTGTATATCCTAACTCTTTCCATGTTTCCATGATCATTTCCTTATTAGTTAGATCACTGCCAAGGTCTACCCCTATGCCTTTTAATCCTATCAATGTTGCAATCAAGGTGGTTGTGATCCTGAACCTCTGTCTGGTGAAATAGAAGAAGTCCTCATGGAATTTTCTCATCAACCATTGGTATAATGGTTCATACTTACAAAAATAAAGGAGCTCATACAACTGATAGAATCCAACCTACTTTAACAACTTCTCCCCAAAATCATGATATACTGGCATGTCCTCTGTTGTATAATTTTTGGTCTTCATTCTCAAAAACAAATCTAACCCCTTATTTTTATCCGATGTACAACGGTGGTTGTAATCACATTATTTCCCAACTATAACACCTTCTAGTACTCGAATCTCTAAAAATTAATCTCGAACACAACTTCAACTTCTACCTCAACTTTCTTCTTTCATTTGGCTCTTCTGATAGGCACTTTCGTGGTGCCATGTGAAAATATCACCTTTCTGTTCTTTGTAATATTCAAATGCTTCGCTTTCTATTTTCTATAGTGAGCAGGTCCAAACCCTATCTTGAATCTGCATGCACTATTTTGAAATAGCATGCACTACACTAATGGGGAGACAAGATTCTTCTGTGCACATATATGCTCTCCATGTTTGGTTTCACACTCTCTACACTCAATATATGTCACTCAACTCTTTTAAATTCTTGCGATCAAAATGGTAAAATTGACCTTGCATTACGTTCTTGTATAGATTTTCAAAAATTTGGTGCATTTATAGTTCCTTCACCTACCAACAATCCTCTCTTTAATTGACCATTTTCACAATTTTTGTGTGGTACATCTTCGCGCCTCATCTTTAACCTTCTAGCACATCTTCCTACCTTTTGGCTACAAACTTCTCTTCAGTGTGCTTCCATGTGCCTGAGTACCTCGCCACTACGCCTTCTCCTTGTAGTCTCCATGACCACTACTTACCTCGTGTTATACTATTCCTTTGTTTATCTCTATCTATGGTCGTTATTTGGAAGCAATCTTCTTTCCAACAACTCTTCAAACTTGAATAACACCTATAGCAGTTTTTCCTTTATGTGTAACCATTTTTCAATAACCACCCCACACAAATGGTATGTGCAGTCCTCTGCGCATAAAAATTCTATAAATGGTAATTATCTTCTAGTGCGCAAATGTGCTTACTTACACAAAACACCAACTAAAATGACAAAGTATAGTGACGAAGAAGGAAATATATTAAGGGAATACCTAAATGATAACCAAAGATAAATGGCAATAATGCCTTAGTAAAAACACCAAGAAGACTTATTTATAGTAGGACTTCAGCCTACTCCCATTGAAATAACTGGGTAACCATATTTCATCAAGCACCTCTCACTGACAAGTTCCTGTTTAAACTATGTGAGTGATAACATACGGTCCTAACCAATGCACTTTAAGTTTTCTTGGATGGCACAAAAACTTAGAATCATAAAGAACCACCATCTGATCCAATCTCAAACATTTTTTCCCTGATGTGTCACTCATGCCATGGTTTCTACCTGGCCCTTTCTTGCTTCGACTCCAATGTGCTATTGTGCATCACTCATCTAGTTTGGTCAACTTTTCAATTTGTTCCTCTAATGCTTGCACATCAGCTAGACCACTTACATGTCAAATATGTAAAAAGCTAATATGAATTCCATAGGAAGAACCACTTTTTTGTCAACCTCCAATTGAAAGGGTGTGCCCTTGTTTAAATGCTTGCATGTTTCTCTATACGCCAAGAGAATGATAGAAAATTTTTCATCCCAACATTTTCTTCCAAAATCACAAATTTATGTCAATATCTCGCTCAAAATATTGTTGAAATATTTAGTTGTCCCATTTTCTTGAGGATGATATGGTGTAGTCTTATGGTGTGCAATCATGAACTCATCCAATAGAATTATGATTGTCTCGATCAAAAGTGTGTGCCCCTATTACTTGTCAATTTTAGTAGGCATCCATACCTTGTAAAAATATTTTCCCATTAATACCTAGCTGATGTAGATATTGTACAATCCTTTGAAGGTGCTACTTCTACCCATCTTGTCGATAATCCATGCAATTCATGATGTAGAGTGATTCATTCCTACACGCAATGCCAAATAAGACCCATAAAGTCTATATCTCATTTTTCAAATGGTTTTGCACTAGGAATAGGTATTAAAGGTATTTCATCTCTTTTCTCTTGTTTTCTAAGGTACTTGACAGAGATCATATGCCTTGCAATATGCCTTATAATCCTTAAATAGTGTCCCCCACAATAATCTAGCTAGTAGAATCTTGCACGTAGTGGCGTCACTTGCATATTGCCCACTTGTAATACCACCATGATCCTCTTCCATGATATCTATGCACTCATGTTCTAGTACACATCAATGTAATACTTCATCTTGGCCTAACTTGTATGTGGTCACCACTAATCAACATCAATTGTGTCGCGAAAATAGCAAGTTGTTTCTTCTATAAGGATTTCATTCCTTATGGTGCCATACCTATAAGTAGAAATATAAAAATGTCCTCTAATTATGATGGTGTAGACATTTTTACCCCTATCACAAAATAAATGAACCCCATGCATGCCGGTGTATCACCCAGTGGATGTTGGGCACTCACCCGAGGCACACGCGGTACTGAGTCTCTCTTTTATGTGATTTTAGTGGGAAACATCATCTATGATTTGTGTTTAAGATATTTCAAAAGGATTTAAGACATACAAGAACCATAGAGCTCATAATGGCCTCTAGATCCTTGCAGTCATTCCAGACTATGTACTTAATAGATTATATAACTTGTACCATAACAGAAAGAAGTATACAAGCATCCATACTTAACATAAACTTAAAATATGTATGTATCAAAATCATTGATATTCATATATATATAAATTGGTAACCTCATTACATCCATGGAGCCATTTACAGAATGTCATAGAGAAGCAGACTGCAGTCATGCATTACAACTAGACTAATGTAACTATGCTACCAAAAAGAAAAATTACAATCCCCTTGCCCCATACATCCTTTCCCAAATGCAATTACCCACTAACAGAGTTCTTGCAGTATTTTTGCAGAGCTCTGCCCACTCTCTAAGTCTCTCTCCTCTCTCCTTTTACTCTACAGGTGCTTGTATTTATAGCCTCACTTGGCTATCAACTCAACCTCCAGCACCCTTAGATCTGATGCCAAGTGTCTAAATGTTTTCCACCATGTGAGCATGCTCCTCCAGGCCTGATTTTTCCACTTTATACCATGGTGTGCTTCTAGAAGCTTCTATCACAAGCATGCTCCTTCCTGGGCCAACCTATCGCCAATATGGCACCTTATCCATGCACGGTTGGGTCATGATTTTCACGTGTTCTACCCCGAATGCCCAATTTGACTAAGTCCCAAACCTTTGGTTTTTTCTATGTGCACCATGTGTGCCATAGGTTTCCTTAAACCCTTTTCTTAAACCCCCGCCTTACGTGCTTTGTCCTTGTGCGCCTCTCTTCAACTAGGAACTATGCACATACACACATTCAATACTTGGTCAATATTCTAGGGGCCCAACATCACCCCACACTTGCTGTTCTCCGTCCATGGGAACAATTCCCTTAGTGAGAGAAAGAATACAATAATATTATGCCTAGGAAAAAAATAATAAGGGGATGAAAAAATGGGAAAGAAGAAAGAATGGGAGAGTGAAAGAATCACTAAAAAGACTAGTAAAAGCCTTTTGTAATTCAACCTCCAATTAATTCCAGGCATTGACTTTGTCTTGCACTCTCTAACAAAGGTCACTGCCCATGGTGCTAACCTCCTCAAATTTTAATCCATCTCCTTGTGTTCTTATAGTATATGTGATCTTCTCCAATTCCTTGCATATATCCTCCAGCACATCCATTCTTCATGTGATACATGGATATAGCTCATTCAACTAGTTTTTGATTGAAACCCTTAAGATTTTAATGGCCTATGATTTCTTCTCAAAAACAAGGATTTTGTCTCTTTCCACCCTATTTCCCTTGTTTTTCTCCTAGAACTCCTTGATTTCCGCTTCATGAGTGGTGACCAAGGCACCTACCACATTTCTCTATCCATGAAATTATCGTATACAACCTCAATAGTCTAGGAAGTAGCCCTTACATCACAAATCACTTTTCTGTACTCCACGAAAAGTGATATGATCTTAAACTTGTCTTCCTTCTCCTAGAGCATGGCAGCTTCTTTTGTAGTTTCCAAGGCTAGTGGTTGTATCTCCATGGTTAGCACCCTTGTTAAATCCTCCAAGAATCCCAAGGCAAATCCATAATTATGTGCAGTGATGCTAGGTCTAGATACTTCAATAGTATAGCCTCATTGATAGATTATACTCTCTTGTACACATCGCTCACCTTGGCCTTTTCATCCTTTAATTCCCACTACCACTGGGCACTAATTAAATTTTCCTGGCTCAGCTCCTTAGTCAATGTAGCTAGCTCTTCCTCTTTCTTCTTTAGCTCCCCTTCCAGATCCCTAATCCTATCATTTCACCCAAAGAGCCTAGCTTCTATCTCAATGGAGACCTTGTTAAGTGCATTGCATAGTTGTTCATCCAAGAGCTGTTGGGTATCCACCATTGGGTTATCTTCTCCTAGTCCTGGAAATGTTATTATTTCCCCTGGGTTACCTCAAACTCTATCTCATCAAGGTGGACTAAATTTCCCAAGAGATCATCTTCCTTTCCCATGGATAGGCAGCCTCCTTGTCAAAATATGACATACCTACAAGCTCCTCCGCTAGAAGTGTACTCTAGAACCACACGTGAAACACTTTCTTGGGGTCATCAATATAACCCTTCTTTAGCATCTCCCCCAGTGCACGCATTCCTCCCATGTGCGTACCCTTTGGTATAACTATAGTTAAAACTGGGCCTCTAGTGCTTCTGCATTCCTCTTCTACGCTTTCTTCCATCTCCTTGTTCAATACTAGCTCATGGCCGCGTTCCAATTTTTCCTCCACCAGAGTCTCAATGTCCCTTGTCTCCTCTTCTTACGCCCACCTTGGCGTTTTCTCCTACGTAGAGATTGGAGCGTCTTTCTTTTGCGTTCTAGCCTCCTCATATTTTCCCATGTCCTAGGCACTTCCTCCTACATGGCTATCCTTACATCGTACAAAAAGGAACCCTTGTTCTTCTTCTTCACCTTCCTCCTCCTCGAGTCACGTACATTGAAAATAGGAGGCCCTTGATCTTTCCTGGGGTCCTCTTCCCCAATTACTTCATCTTCAATACCATCCTTTTCTCCTATGAACTTTTCCAAACTTCCAACTTCTTTTGAGGTTTTCTCCTCTTCTACCCTTTTCTTCTTCCTAACCGAGATTCTGGTGTAGGTGATTCCATTTCCTCCACTTCCAATGACTCCTTATCTGATGGATTTTTGGCTCTGGAGTCTTCTCTTTTACTAAGGGATTTTTTGCACACATACATACCGGTTCAGTGCTTGACTTTGAGGAACATATTGCCTATGTCTCCACCACACTTGGAATTTTCTTTTCTGGTTCTTTTTCCTCTTGTTTGGGTGCGGGTATTTTCCTCCTAGTTAGATCCTGAGGTATAGATACCTCATTCTCTAGATATGTGCCCTTCTCTAACTTGGGTCTTATGCGAATGTACACGCATGTCATGGATCCTTCTATAATGGGTAGAGTCATGGGCCTTGTCATTTGAACTTCATGTGATACGTACCGCTCCATGTATGTGCACTTGCCGGGGTAGACCAACCCTTTGTGCATTTCCCTATGGTCTTGGTCTAGATTACCAAGGTCCAACTTAAAATTTTTGGACTCCTTGAACCTATTTACTCCCGCTTGGAAGTATTGAGCTATGAAGGAAAAGGGGAGCTTACACCATGGGCTCCATGTCCCATCTGACAGTTTGAATCTACCCAAACAGAAATGTTGGTACATAGAAAATTCCACTTCTCCCCTAGTGGCTGCTGGTAGTTGTTTGGTAATTATCCATTCTGCCTTGAACATGTTCCTTAGGCACGTATACAACTTTTCCAAGTATGCCTTGTGCACTATTTTCATAGTGTCATAAGCATATTTCTCAAACCTTTTGGTGGGTGAGGGTCTTTAGCAGGGTACTCCCATACGAACTTATCTTATGCATCTGGTACCCTGATCTTTGAAAACACAATGGTTATTAGAACATTTCCATAAAGGATCTTGTAACCTTCCTTCACACAGTTGATAATTTCATCCGTGATGAATGCGAAAAATTATATATGGTGCCCTCTCGAAATCTTTCGCAAACGTTCAACCATGGCTTATTGACTTTGGGTCCATCTCTCCATGCCATTTAGCTTTAACACTAGGTGCACAACCATCCTCATCACTGATTCCTTAATATCTATGACATCATAATACCTTGACCCCTTCTTACATGTAAAATTGGCGATAGTTTCCTTAATTGCTTCTTTGTTAGTCAAATCATCCTCAAAACCATCTCCTTCATAGATGAGGCCTATGGAATTTGAAATTAGATAAGGAGTTATGTGCATCTTGTGCCCTACGAAGTGGAAATATTCCTCATGGTGTGCCAGCATCACATCATACTTACGTTTCCCAGTAGGGAAACTCAAAGAGTTGTAATAACCCTGCCTTCTCTAACTTAACCTTCACATCATCATTATATATGGGAAAACCCTCTGGTGTCCTCTTATTTGTTGGGTGCACTAACTCCAGCGACAAATCCTTTTTGATTGTGCTTGTTTGATGACTATAATCATTTATAGACATGTCCCTATGATGGGACTCCTACTCCTTCCCCAACAACACTCCATCTGGGTACTGCATTTCTGCATAACACTCTTCATTTGTGCTTGCTTCAATTTCATATTGCTTCCACATGCCCTTTCCCTTGACCTTCTTGGGTGTACTAACTGGTTTCTTGGGTGTCATTATCTAGGTCTTCTTCCCACTTTAATCACTTTGTGTTACTCTGGTCTTCCACTCTCTCCAACCTTAGATCTCGAACTTGTGAAGAAAATTACTTAAACTCAGTGCCCTAGCTCTTCAAACCCTAACTGGGATACTCCTTTCATAAGACGACATCTTCTCAAAACTTCTCCTACACCCGTGAAATTCCTTCCTCCTGGTTCACAAACCTAAACTAGTTACCCACGCTTCAATGTCTCCAAGTTTTTCTTCACACGTATCATTTTTTCTAAGCCCTAGTTTACAAAGGTGCAAAAAGTGCTTTGTTATCTTTATATGCAAAGTGAAAAATGAAGTGCCTTGACCCCTTTATTTATAGTTTTTCCCTTTTTGAGAATTAAGTACTACTTCACCTACCACTGTACTTTTTTCATTTAATTCAAAATTTTCAATAAAATCCTGACTTAAGCGCTTTCTATCACGTGCCCAACCTACGAAGACAATCCTCCAACCTTCTGGAATACAACCAATCCAACATGATAGGAGACTCTTACATGCATGTAATCGAGTGGCGAAGACACTTCTTATGTCCTGATTTTTACTCTTTCCTACCTCATGTTGCTTAATGCAATTTCTCCTCCTTTGTACGTGGGATCTATAAGTAGCTTTATTTTGACATAACCATCCTTTTTCCATCTTTTCTTTCCATAGACCTCTTTCAATAGGGCCATTCAACTGGGATTTTTAACACAATGTCCTTGGTACTTTAACCATGCACTCCGTTGCATTACTCCACCCCACACTAAAATGATGCATGGTCCTCTATGCACTCACAGATTCTCAAAATTAGCAATAAGGTTATCGGCGCCCAAGGTGCAAAACAAAACAACAACATGAAAGGGAAACACAAGAAAAGAAACACATAAAGGAAAATTCTAAACTAACTGGAAAAAATGCCTTATTTACAAACACCAAGAAGACTTATTTATAGTAGGGCTTTAGCCTACTCCCATTGAAGTGTCTAGAAACTTCATCCCATCCAAAGTCTTATAACTAGCATGCGCCCGAATCAAGGATGTACGAGATTGTGTAAGGACCCAACCAATGGACTTTCAACTTCCCAAGATGGCACAAAAATTTAGAATCATAAAGTAAGACCATCTGCCAAACCTCAAACTTCTTGTTTCTTATGTGGTGATCATGTCAAGCCTTTTTCTTTGCTTTCTCTATTGTTTGGCTCCACCTGGTGAGTGATCATCTCTCATCCAGCTTCATTAACTCATCAATTCTTTCTTCCAGTGCTTTCCCATTAGCCAACCCTCCTATGCATGCTATTCGCTGAGAAGGTAACATGAAGTCAACTGACAAAACAACTTCTGCACCAAATACCAACTAAAATGGTGTGGCTTTGTTCAACCTTTTATATGTTGTCCTATAAGCCCATAATACTACTGATACTTTTTCATCCTAGTCTTGTCTTCTCGACATATAAATTTTTGGTTAGTGTATGACTCACTATAATGTTGAATGCTTCCACAGTTCCATTTTCTTGTGGGTGATAGGGTGTAGTCTTGTGATGATCCGCCATGAACTCTGTTAAGAGGATCCTCATGGTCTCATTCAAGAAATGTGTACCCCTATCGTTGGTTAAACTCAAAGGACATCCATACCTCATGATAATGTTCTCCCATAAGAATCTTGTCGTTGTGGCTATTGTGTAGTCTTTACTTGGGGCTACCTCTGCCCACCTTGTCAGATAATCCATGTAAGTGATGGCATAGCATGACCCAATCCTATGCGCGGCTAGTACAATAGGGCCTATAAAGTCTATTGACCACTTTTCAAAATTCTCCACACTAGGTATAGGGCACAAAGGAATTTCATCTCTCTTTCTAGGCTTGCCAATACACTGACAATGGTCACACACTTTACAATAGTCTTTACAATCCTTGTACAGGGGTTTTCCACCATAAAATGACCATTAATATCTTATGCATGGTGGCATAACCTACATAATTCCCACCGCACATCCTCTGTGAACTTCCTCCATGATAGGGAGGTGCTCATGCTCTAATACATACACATCAACACCTCATCACATCCTAACTTGTATAAGTCTCCACTTATCGGCATGTAGGGTGTGGTGCATATGGCTAGTTGCTTCTTCTCTAATGCCTGCATTCCTTCTAGTGCCATACCTTCCTTAAAAAAATGAAATCTCTTCCAAATCTGAGGGTGCGCACCGTAACCTAAATAATGTCGCATCTGACATTGTCTCCTAAATACTATGCGTGTCCTCCTTGAATCAATTCTTGACAGATGATCAGGTCCACAATTGCTCTTCCTGGGCTTCACTACTATGGTTTACTCAAACCCTTGAAACAACAACACCCACGACATATGCACCCTACAAAATGAGTTTGTTCAACAAATAATTTAATCCCATGTGGTCGATGTAAAACATGAAGGGGGTTGCTAGTAGATACTTTCTAAACTTGAAAGGAATGTAGATCATTGATAAAGCCTCACACTCAGTCATGGTTTAATTCTACTTTGTTGGTGTCAAATTTCTTCTTGTAAAACACAGAGGATGATCAACAATTCCTTCACTGGCTGTGCAAGCACTGCTCTAATAGCGGTTCCTAAGGAATCTACATGGACATGGAAGGGCTTGTCCCAAGAGGGAAAATGTAATATAGGCACGGTGACAAGCCTATCCTTTAATGTATCAAACACCCTCTACTACGCCTCTCCCCAATGGAAGGCACTTTTATGTCTAAGAAAATCCTCTAAAGGTGTGGTGATCTTGGCATACCCCTTGATGAATTTCTGTAATAACCCATATGCCCAAGGAATTTGTGCACACCGGTTTAGCTAGTAGGCTCCCCTAACCCCAAAATAGCTGTAACTTTAGCAGGATCTACTAGCAAGCCCTCCTTACATATGATATTTCCCAATAGTGTGCCAAAGGGTGTAGTAAATACACACTTCTTAATATTGAGGGATATCCTCAATTGTCTACACCTCTCAAGCATTAACCTCAAATTGTCACAATGGTCTTTTACTAGACCATACACTATCCAATCATCTAAATAGACCTGAAGAAACTTATGGATGAAGTCCTAGAATTCTCGCACCACTATGCGCAAAAAAACAAAATGCACATTCTTCAACCCAAAGGGCATGACCGTATATGCAAAACTTCCCCACTCAGTGGTGAAATTTGTCTTATCCTGGTCCTTCTTTACAATATGGACTTGGTGGTACCCCAAAAATCCATCCCTAAAGGAATGATTTCGCACTTAGAAACTCCTTCCAAAATTTCTTCAGTGAAGTGGGTTGGAAAAGGATCAATGACACAAACTACATTTAGCTCCCTATAATCCATGCAAGATCCTAATCTGCCCATCCTTCTTAATGTTGATTACCATCGACTTATCCATTTTGATTCTTCCACTGCTTCAATGATCCCAAAATCTATCATTTTTTCTATCTCCTCCTTAACCTTCACGCACAAATTGGGATTCATCTAGTAGGGCCTCTTCCGACTGGGTGTACACCATCCTTCAACTTTATCTTCATCTCCCCCAAGGAATGGTGAATGCCTTTGAGCTCATGGTACCCATGTGGGAATAAATCCTCAAATTCATGCAATAGATCAATGATCTTAGAGACTTCCTTCTCCAACCAGTAATCTCCAATAATAGCTTCCTTAGGTTCTTCTCCTAAACCGATGTTAACCTTATTTTTCTTTAAGGGCTCATGGTAGGTGCACACACAAGTATCAGCACTATCCACCACCTCACGCATCCCTACAGAATGGCTAACATCCAAGATTTATGATTCCTCTCCATCAATCACATACACCAAATTTCCTTTCTCCTTTTCCAAACACACGCACTCAAGTTGTAACTCTTCTGTTTCCTCTACTTCTTCTTCAAAGCGCACCTCCAAACTTGGTCCACCTAGTAACTCCAACAACCTATCTTCCACCATGGCACTATCCCCCATGGTAAGGTGCTTGATACCCTACAAGGCCTTATCAACTGATGGCTTGGTACTCCAATACTCAAAGGTTTAAATGAGGTTATCCATGAGCTCTTACCAATTCCCTATCTGGTGGTGTGTCTCCGAATGAATGTACCATGCACACGCACAACCCTACAATGTAGAGTACAACTTGTGCACCCAGAGGGATGGTGGAAAATCTTCCGCACCTTCTCTCTAGATCCTTTCACACTCCTAGATATGGAAAGAGGTGAGCTCCTTCCCATGGTATTCCTTGACAGTGGTGGGCACGTTCTTTCTACTGAGAATCTAATAAAGAGAGAAATTCTTACCTCGTGCCATTCCAAAAATCTCTCCTCATGTTTATCCCATGACCGTGTAGTTATTTCAAGCAAGACATAACTTAACATCCCCTCCATTCCTTCTCATTCTTCCACTAATATTCCATCTCCCGTAAAAAGATCTTAAGGAAGGCTCCTCCACGAATACTTAGGCAGCTCCTTTCCTCCTAGGTTCCAAACTATGTGCACCTTTATCACCTTGGTCACCAACCCTCTCAATGTCATCTAATTAATTCATAAGTACCATACACCCAATTGTCAAATACTAAACTGGTGGTATCACTTCTTGGTGAGCATCCTCAAACTGGATAACTTCATCGGTAGGATGTATTATCTCTGAGTCCCTAATTGAGCACACATATATCCTATCCAAAACTTCTTCTCCTAGGGATTCAGTATAGGGCATCAACTTCCCATTAGCCAGGGGTATAATGACCCATTCCTCCTTATTTTCAAAGCTAATGTATCCTTTGTTGAACCAAAGGTCCGCATTGTTCTTGTAACACCATGGGCACCCAAGTAGTCTTTGGGAAATTGTGTGGCTTGGCAAGTGCCAAGACTTTGAAGTCCCTAGTAAACTTAGCTCCTGGATGGTGATAGATGCATTTGGTAAGACACCAACGGAACCACCTTAGTCTTTTTTTCCATATACAACACATTCAAAGATGGTTGTAATGCAATTCTTCCCATTTGATGCCATGTATCCAAAGTTAGTACATTAACTCCGTGTGCCGGTGTCAATGAGGATATTACTAAGGACATATCCATCTACAACTGCATTCAATGTGATCTCCTTGTCATGGTCAAGACTGTGAGGGGGAAGGTTTGTGTGCAAGACCTACCTCTCGCACTCTTCTCTGTCATGTGGTACCTTCTCTCTCAACCATGATCCTAGCAAGGGAATTATATTCTCTTGACTTAGGATTTTACACACCTCCTTGACCTCATCCAAGTCATCCTTTGGTACCTCAACTCTCCCCCCTTGTTCCTCCCTCCTAGAGTTCTCCTTTAGACAATGGATTTCCCCTTGTAAACTCAAAATAACATACATGGTGTCTTGGTATACCTCCTTTTGATATGCAAGCTCTAGGCACTTTCCATGAACTACTTCCTCCCTCAAAACTAGGTTCTTCTACCTTGGTATCACTTGTACACGCATGGATTCTTCTCTTGTTGCTACCAATACGCGCTCCAAACCTGCATCCCATGTTATCCGAGGCATCTAATGTGTGTCTTCCTTATTAATGATGACCATTAGATCACCCATGTCTTTCCAGTGCTGCTGATTCATGTGCTCAAACAAATCCGGGCACTCCTCATACTTATGCTTCTTTTTACACCATGAGCACTACAATAGGTCTAGAGAATTCTCGTTTATAATGCTTTGTAGACCCATAATTGAAATAGGTTCCACACAACAACTCACTCCTTCCTCCTCCTTAGTTACCAAGACCACAAAATGCTTTGCAAAAACCCCTTCCACATGCACCTCCATCTGTGCACTCCTCATAATGGCAATCATCACCCTTGGAACTACTGGAAACACTTTGGTTTGGCACACCCCATGATCAATGGCCTCATGGATCTAATCAATGAGCCTACAGTCCTTAGTATCATGGGTTGTAGAGGTGCAGATCTTGTAATAACAAGACATATTCTTTTGGATTGCATGTTGTAGCAAGGGGAACCTACTTGCATCATGATCCCCATGAAAAATTTCACAATCTATTATCACGGTGTGAACTGTCCTCCGGGAAACTATCCTTAATGTGCCCCTCTACTTCACAATCTATGCACCACAAACCATTGTGAGTCTCATGGGCTGAGTTTGCAGATAAATTTTCCAACTACTTGGCCATAGCAACAATCTGAGCCTCCAGGAATGGGCTAACACTAGTATCAACACTACCAATAGCCTCAACGTGTAGAGCAGCTTCCAATGCCTTGTGCGGTTTGTAAAAGTTTTATGAGATAAGGCCCTTCTAAAAGGGGTGATCAATCCTCCAACAAACCACTGAGCATGTTATGAAGGGTGAATATCATATGATAATTTAGACAAGAGAGTTTTAAAGTACGCATCATACTCTCGCACACTCTCTACCATTCCTTGTTGAATCTCCTTCAAAGTGTTGATGTTCTTTTGTTCAAATTTAAGAATGTGGAATTCTGCCAAGAATGTGTTCTTTAAAGTAGTATATTCCACCACTGTTTGATGAGGGTCATATTTCCTATACCATTTATGTGTGCACCCTTGCACTCTGGGGTTGTGATACCCTTTGCGTGCCATAGCATTTCACACTTGTGAACATGTTCCGTAGCATCCTCAATACCTCTATAATTGGGAAAATGTAGAGACATTTCAAAGAAAACTTGTGGGGGTGGTTGGGGCCCAAATCCTCTTGAGCTAGAGCCTTAGTTTACTCTGTGTTTCCTCCACTTCACGATCCGCTAGGTCCACTGGAGGTCCTAAACCACCAGATCCACTAGGTCCACCAAGTCCATAACCACCAAACCCACCAGCTCTTATTCCTCCTGAACCACCAGGTCCTATAGTGGTCATGCCAAGGGTCCCCATAGTTCCACTGAGCTACACGCCTATGGTCTATGAAAAATCCCCACTACTAATAGTATACCCCATGCCACTCCCAGACGTGAGACTAAAAGCTTGTGTGTCTATACCTTTCCTAAAAATTCCTAACACTAGGTTGGTGTTTGCAGCCATAGAAGGCCCAAATGAGAAATTATACCTCCCGGTGTGGTGATTACCTCGAATGTAACTAACTAGACTAGCAATATTTTCCCCCTGATCTAGAAAACTAAGCTCCAAGGTTTGGTCACTAGGTGGGCTCGGATGCGTGCCAACAATTTCTATCTCTCTATGTGATGAACTCTCATTAGAATATGAAGGGGTATCTCTTACGTACTTGCCAAGATGGTGTCGTGCAGGTCTGCTCAAATTCCACGTCCTTTGTGTGAACCTCAAATCCTTCCCGCAACGTCTACCACCATACATCCATCACACTTGTAACCTCGTGTTGTCTAGCAATATCCCTTTCATGCGCTTTACCATACTTGAGTCATCTCTCCTCCCTTTCTTTCTCTGTTGTAGCATCTGCCGTCTTCCTCCACCCTAGCTTCCTCACCCAAGTGCTTAGAATGGTTTAGCTGGCCATTGGGAATGCCTCTAAACTAATGGTAACCATCAAAATTTTCATATCCAGGAGGAAAACATGTAGAAAAAAATCCTCCGGGATTTCGCAAAACTCAAATTTAGCAACCTCTAGATAAGAATATGTGGAAATGGCATACTCTATAATATAGCTAGCCAATACTCCTTTCAACCAATGATCCACAACACAGGTCCACAAAGAGATCTACATCCTGCAGCCTCTAGTATTCTTTTTGGGTCGAAACATATGATCCATATTTCCAACTTGATCTAGACACATAGGCTGAGAGCCATTCATACAGTTCCACTGGGAAGACGTAGAAAAAATTTTCATATAGATCATGGTAGAGGTTCTCTTCTACCCATCTACGTGCATCAAACTCAGGTCCAGTGCTAAATCTCTGAGAAAATTCAACCTCTATGCTCTCAAACCATGATTCAACACTTTCTAGTGTTAACCAATCTATCATTACTCACTACATAGATCATGATGAATGCTATTTCCCACTACAACTTCAAAAAGAGGTCCCGTAAATGGAACCAATTTGTAGTCATTTTTTACCCCTATCACAAAAGAAAGGAACCCCATGTGTGCCAACCAATCACCCAACGGATGTTGGATGCTCACCTAAGGCACGCGCGGGTGTCGAGTCTCTATTTTATGTGATTTTAGTGGGAAAAATCATCTATGATTTGTGTTTAAGATGTTTCAAAAGTATTTAAGACATATAAGAACCATAAATCTCAGAATGACCTCTAGATCCCTGCATTCATTCCCTACTATGTACTTAATAGATTATATAACTTTACCATAACAAAAAGAAGTATACAAGCATCCATACTTACCATTAAATGAAAAGAACTTATTAAAAATATGTATGCATTAGAATCATTGATATTCATATATATATATATATATATATATATATATATAAATTGGTAACCTCATTACATCCATGGAGCCATTTACAGAATGTCACAGAGAAGCAAACCCTAGTCATGCATTACAATTGGACTAATGTAACTATGCTACCAAAAAGAAAAATTACAATCCCCTTGCCCCATACATCCTTTCCCAAATGCAATTACCCACTAACAGAGTTCTTGTAGTATTTCTACAGAGCTCCACCCACTCTCTAAGTCTCTTCTCCTCTCTCTTTTTACTCTATAAGTACTTGTATTTATAGCCTCATTAGGATGCCAAATCATCCTCCAATACCCTTAGATCCAATGCCAAGTGTCTGAATGTGGTCCTCCATGCGAGCATGCTCCTCCAGGCCTAAGATTTCCACTTTATACCATGATGTGCTTCTAGAAGCTTCTACCACAAGCATGCTCCTTCTTGGGCCAACTTGTTGCCAGTGCAGTACCTTATCCACACATAGTCAGGTCATGCTTTTCACATGTTCTCCCCCGAACACCCAACTTGACTAAGTCTCGAACCCTTGGTTCTTTCTACATGTGTCACATGCGCAACGATTTTCCTTAAACCCTACCTTGCGCACTTTGTCCTTGTGCGCTCCCTTCAACTAGGACCTACACGCATACATGCCTTTAATACTTAGTCAATATTCTATGGGCCTAATAGATGGCGCATGTTGTAACTCCGTATAAATGTGCATTGGGAATGATGTCTTCAATAATTTTCACATCTTCTCCGACTCTATTATTTATAAATGGTCTAGGCCAAAATTACTCTTCCTTGGTTTTACCACATCTATAAAATAAACCTCTTGGAATGAAATCACCCATCGACATATGTGCCCCTATAAGACTATTTTATTTATCAAGTATTTCAATGCTATGTGATCGGTATATTATACAAATAGTGTTGATATCAAGTATTGTATGAATTTATGTAGCGCATAAATCATTGACAAAGCTTCACGCTTTGAAGTTGTATAATTCTACTCTATATGAGTCAACTTTCTACTAGAAAAATAAATAGGATGGTATATAATACAAGATCTAAGCTAAGCCAACACCCAACCAATGGCCATGCCAGAAACATCCACATGTACATGAAACATTTGGTTCCATGAGGGAAAGCACATAATAGGCACTGTAGTATGTTTCTCCTTTAATGTCTTGAATGCGTGCAGTTCTGCGGCTCCCCTGAATAAATTGTATTTTTTCCTTTTAGTAACTCTTCCAAGGGTGCGAAAAACCTTAGCATATCGTTTGATAAAATTTCTTAGAATTTACACACCTCACTTTGAATGGGAGCTCTTTCAGGCTGATAATGATTACAACATTAGCTGGATCAACCAATAAACCAACCTTGCGAGATGATATTCCATAAAAATGTGCCAAATGGTGTAGAAAATACACATTTCTTGATGTTCAAAGAGATGCTTAACTATCGACATCTTTCAAACATTAAGCGTAAATTATCACAATGATCCTTAACAAGTCCATACACCATCTAGTCATCTAAATAAACCTGCAAGAAGTTGTGAATAAAATCTTTAAATGCTTAGACAACTATGCATGAAAATACAAAGCAAGTGTGTTTTTCAGACAAAAAGGAATCACAAGTATAGGCAAAAAATTTCCATTCAGTGGTAAAATTCATTTTCTCTTGATCCTCCTATGTAATTTGAGCTTGATGATACATAGAGAATCCATCTATAAATGAATAGATTTCACACCCTGCAACACTTTCTAATATTTCCTCTCTGAATGGCGTAGGAAAAGGATCAGTCACATATGCAACATTTAGTTCTCTATAATCCACACAAATCCTAATCTAACCATATTTCTTTATATTGATAACCATGGGAGTAATCCATGCGCAATTATTCTAAGGGTTTGATGATTCCAGACTCAATATCTTATTGATTTCTTCCTTAACCTTTACATGTAGGTTAGGATTCATTCTATAGGGTCTCTTCCTGACTGGGTGTGCACCTTCCTTAAGCTTGATTTTCATCTCCCCTAATGATTCATGCACACCTTTTAATTCATGGTATCCCCTAGGAAATAAGTCCTGAAAATATCGTAGTAACTCAATGATTTTTTCCACTTCAGAGTCAGACCAATAATCCCCAATTATGGCCTCCTTAGGTTCAATATCTGAGCCAATATTCACTTTCTTTGTTTTCATAGGTTCATGATAGGTGCATGTGGTTTTATTTACACTGTCCAAAACCTCACGCCTACCTGTTGAATGATCTACATCCAGATTTTATACTTCTTCATCATCCACTAAGTAGACCAACTTTCCTTTTCCTTTGTCAAAGAAAGTGAACTTAAGGAGTGTGATATATGTCTCTTCCTTTTCATCAAATGCACTTTTGATTATGTCCCACCAAATAGCTCCTGGATGATTTCTTCCACATTGGCACTATCTCTCATAGTTAAGCACTTTATAACCTTTAATGTCTCTTATTTTGGAGGTTTAATAGAGAATTATTCAAAAGTTTGGATCATTCCTGTAATCAAATCCTGCCAATTTTGATGCTCTCTATGGAGTTCTATATACATACCATGCACACGCACAACCTTGTAAAGTGGAATAAAATTTGTGCACCCAGAGTGAAGGTGGTGAAGCTTCCCATCCCTCCGTCCGAGTCTCTCAAATTGATGAATGTGATGTTGAACAAGTTGATAACCATGATAAGTGCAGATTTGAGTAGGTGCATTTCTCCTGAATAACCGAGTAGAAAGAGAAATTCTGATTTCATCCCATTCTATAAGATTATCTCTATGAACCACCCACTAGTGCATTGTTGTGCTGCATAGGGTATATATCAGCATATTTCTTCTCTCAACTTGGTTAGTCCATTTTTCTTTCACAACATGTAGAAATATCATAGGATCTCCTTCTCTAGTGTACCAAGGTATTGAGCTATAAAATATCCTCTTGATACAATGAGGTCTGCTCCTCCATGCAAATGCGGTCCTTACTTCACACCCAACTAGTTCATAAGTACCATGGGCCCAATTATCACAAGCAATACTCATAGTGTCACTAATAGACTGTGCATCTTCCCACTAAAGGATACCCTCCTTAGATGGCTCAAGGACCTCTAGGTCCCAAGTGGCATGCACATAAATCATAGTTAGATCTTCCTCACTCAAAGGCTCAACATAGGGAGAAAATTTTCCATCTACTAAAAGGGATAATAAATCTTTCCTCCTTGTTTCTAAAATTGATATATCCCTTTTTGAATGAAGATCAAAATTATTTGCATAACACAAAGGGCATCTAGGAAGAGTTGGGAAACCTGTCTTCTTCTACAAGCACTATAACCTTAAAATCCATAGTGAACTTAGCCCCATGTATAGTATTAGATTCATGTTTTAAAACTCTAATAGGAGTGGCCTTAAATTGATTAGCCATAAATAATACATTAGAGGATGGATACAATGTAGGTATCCCCATCTGTACCCATGGATCTAAAGTAAGCACATTGACTTTTGCACATGTATCACTCAATATATTGCTCGAAATCCATCCATCTACAACAACATTTAAATTGATTTCCTTGTCATAGTCTAAGGTATGGGGGGAATATTTACATGTAGAATTTTTCACCGTTCTTAGTATTAGTATGTGGAATGTTTCCCTTCACACAACTCCCTAGCAATGGAATAATATTTTCTGGCATAACATTTTGCATACCTCCTTTAAGTTATCAATATTAGATTGGACCGAGTATGCTGCTTTCTTTTGTTCCATCTTACGTGATTGATCCTTTCAACATTGTATTTCACCCTGAAGATTTGTAAGGTCCTCTTTGGTTTTTTAATAAACCTCCTTCCGATGTGCGGGATTTGGGTACCTTGTATGTAGAACCTTCTCTTTAGTCATAGTAGGATTCTATTATAATTCCTCTCTAGCATGCATAACTTCAGTGTGGGTAGTGATATTTACTAGAAATACCTCAAATTCTAGTTCCAACTTGGGCATGTACCTATTTTCCATAGTGCGGTGTATCCTAACCATTCTTGTGACTTTGTTTTCTTGTTTATACTACTTACTAAGATGCTCATATAAGTTAGGGTATTCCTCATAGCTATGATTCTTTCCATAGAAAGAATGTGTAATATTCTAAGGATATTCACACCTATAGTGGTTAGGTGATCCATAGGTAAAGCATGTTTTGTGAGGGAATTCACCTTGTCCACCACCACGACCTCAACCTCTGAATTCGCTATGGTATCCTTGACCTCTACCATGACCTCCCTTAAAATTCCCTTTATTCCAATCACAACATGCTTGATTTTGATCCTGATGCTCACCCTTTCCTTTAGAGTTATCTGATACTCCCGTTTGTCGTACACCAATATCTATAGCATCATGGATCTAACCAATCAGTTAGTAGTCTTCCGTATTATGAGTCATGGACCTATAAATTTTACAATAGCAAGATACGTTATTCCTTATTGCATGTTGCAATAGTGGGATGTGGTTGGCATCATGGTTCAAATGACATATCTCACATTCCAAAGTAATAATGAATTCACCGATATGTGGGGATAACTTTCTTTGGTGTGACCTTCCACTTCAAAATATGTACAACAAATCCCTGTATGCATCTCATGTGCTGAGTTCACTGATAGTTTCTCCAACTTATTTACCATAGCTATAATATGTGCTTCTAAAAATGAGCTCACTCCACTTTATATACTCCTAAATGCCTCATCATGTAAACCTACTTCAATGGCTTTGTGCAGATTAGTGTATGCCTTATATAATGACAACCCCTTCTAAAAGGTGTAATCAAACCTCTAACGAACCAATGTGCAAGTTGGCTTGTGTGAATATCATACGAAAGCTTAGACAATAGAGTCTTGAAATGAGGATCATATTCCATGACACTCTCAATAGTTCCTTACTTAATATCCTTGAGTACACTTATAATCATTTTCTCAAACTTAGGGATATATAACTTTTTAAGGAATGAATCTTTGAACGTTACATAGTCTATGTAAATCTAATTAGGGTCAAACTTCTGTACAAAACTGTGTGTGTCCCTATAATGTAGTTATAAATTGAATTTCCTTGCACTCGAAGTCATGATACCTTTTGGGTGCCACTCTATTTCACACATGTGCATATTCTTAGCAGCATCTTCTATGCCCCTATACTCTAGAAGATGAAGAGGAATCTCAATGTAAATATTCTCGGGGTTGGTGTGGACCTTTCCCACCTAATCTAGAACCCTTCATGATACCTTTGCCCCCAAAACCACTAGATCCATTGGAACTAGAACCACCTATACCTCATGATCCTCCACCTATAGCCGGAAGTGCACCAAAAGATGTACTTCCTTATGTCCCAATAGTAGTATTATACTAAACTTTTACTTTCTGCATGGTTGTACTACTCCCAGATGTGAGCCCCAAATTTTGTGCACTCAAATTTTGTGTAGATGATGCACTTGAAAATGTCCCTCCAAACAACAATGAAGAAGTTTTCCTTGCCATCGATGTACTTGCTATGTGACTTACTCCTGCTCTCCCACTGCCTAAATTATCTAGTGATGAACTTTACCTACTAGTTATTGGAAAACCAAGTGCAAGGTCGAGGTTTCTAGGTAGATTTAGATGTGTTCCTATGGCCCAGGTCATCTAACATGGTGCCCTTCCATGTGAGGCTGAGGGGGTTTCCCTATCATGCTTTCCCAAATGGGGGATTTCTTGATGCTCTAGCTCCACACCTTCTGCGTGAGTTCCAAATTCTTCGGAGCCATCTCTCTTCTTAGCACCGTCGATATGAAATGTCACACTACTTCTCTATCTCCCTCTCACATGCCTTATTATACTTAAGACACATTTCTTCTCTCTACCTCTCTCTGCCACTAGGTCAGCCATCTTTAACTAAATCTGCTCCGCCCTTGCACATGGTGGGGTTTAGTTAGCCATCGGTTCTCTTTCCAAGTTCATGGTTACCAAAAAGATCTTAACGATAATGGAATGCCTTGCAATTAAGTTCCCTTGGAATACCATAAAAAATGGAATCTTTCTACCTCTAAGAAAGAATAAGTGGAAATTGAATGCTCCAAAATATAGTTGTTTAGAACACCACGAAACCAAGTATCCACAACGCGTGTCTAAATAAGATCAACATCATAAAGGGCCTGAAATTATTTTTGCATCCAGACATGTGTGCGATACCTCTAATTCCATTTAGACACATAAGCAATCATCCACTCATATAGTTATACTAAAAATATTGAATAATATCTCATACAAACTATCATACATATTTTGTTCCACCCACACGTTTGCATCAAATTCAAATATAGTGTTGAACCTTAATGTGTACTCTTCTTCTAGATATTTTATTCACTACAAAAATATTTGTAAAGTCAACCAGTACATCTTCATTATGAACCATCTTGAAAATAGCTTAAAATAGGTCTCGATAAGGGAACCAACGATGCAGCCTAGACTTTACCATAAATAACCCGGGTGTGCTAGCGAGATCACTCAACCTAGAATGAGTGCTCACCTAAAGCATGTAAAGGTACTTGGGCCCCTCTTTAGAGTTTCTTATGTAGGATGTTAGCAAGATGAAAATTTGATGCATTCAAATCGATATATACTATAAACATTCTATAGATCATATCCAGATCTAGATCTAAGGAGTAATGGATTTAAACAATAGACATAATGAATTCAACCATACAATAACTAGTTACATCCATGTTTAACACATTTAATCGGTCGATACACTCCATTATATTAAAAAATTAAATACACAAAAGATTCTTACAATATTCGATATCATAAACTTATGCATGCATCGATCTAGAAGCATAACTCCATAATAGCTCTATATTCACTCTCTCTATTCTACGCATATTTAATACATACTTATAAGGGTGGGTATTTTCCCTTCACCGCTTACATAATTCCCAAAATAGGCTAGGTGCTGAAAATAACCATGGGCCTTTATAATAATAGAAACACATGCAAGTGCACTAATAATAAATCTCTTCTGGTTAACTAGTAGTAGTAATTCTATTATTAACTCAAACCCATGCAAAGTGCTTAGTAGATACTCTTCCAAAAATAGCCTATGTGTGTTGCATAAGTATTTATCCGGTTTGTGTTCTCTGTATGTTATCTTCAAAATAATCCTATAATCTTAAAAATGGCTAAGTCCAAATCTTTACTTATCTTTCACATGTGTTTCCTTCCCTTTCCTTCCATGCCTTTGACGCACCCTATTCCCACGGGTGAACCTTCTATGTGTTTTCTGCTAAGTTTCATACTTTTCTACTCAACATCCTCTTTGTCCCTATGTTATTCTCACCTTCTAGACCAATTTGCTATTTTTAATAAGTGCTTTTATACCACTTACTATTTTTAGTAAGTTTCAATTCTAGACCGAGATGACCATTTTGATGATTTTTTCTTGTGATACCTTTCATATGTTCACCGCATCATTCACAGACTTCTTAAGTTGGTGACTTCCCTAAAATATTAGTGTCCCATGTAGAATGCCTGCTATTTTTAGTGAGTGTACTTCTGGTGGTTAGATCATAGTGAAACAAAGTTTTATGACATGGGTTTTTCCCAATATCACCCCTCTAAAATTTTAGGCTTACCCAATCACTGGTTCATGAGATTTTAAAATTTCAAAATTTTCAACTGGTGGTAGCTAGTGATAGGAAGCCACTAACAAAGCTTGAAAATTAGAGATCTGGTTTTCTCCTCTATTCATGAAAAAAATCATATTCTCGATTTGGGTTTTTATTACTCATTCCACCGGTGAATTTTCTCTTCAAATTGATTGTTGGTTTGACAGGAAATCTAACTTTTGTCTTCGTTATGATAGGAGGGATATTTCTTCACTGTGAAAAATATATGCTATGGAAGGGAGACCTATTTATAAAAATATCTAGCCTCTGAAAATAAAGAGTGCAACACAAAATGGCTCTTCAATTCATGCACTAGTTTGAAAGATATATTAAATTCTTCATCTCACGACAATGAGGTTTTTCTGATGAATCTCTTTTTTTTATTCTTCGTTCTTCATTTCTCAATTATTCCTTCCTCTGAGATCAGTGTGATTTCATTGTGTGATGGACTTGATGGATTTGGTTCACAAAGATGCGGTGACGGTGGCAAGAAGTTATGAACAAGAATGGACAGAGCTATGGTAGGGTGTGAAGCTATGAAGAAGGAATGGAGGGAAAAATGGCTAAGTGTTAGATTTAAAATATTCAAAAACACATACCAAGGGTGGGGTGAATTTTTATGTACCTAATGTCCCTTTAGATAAAGGGATGAAAGGGTCATCAAATTACACATTGTGCCTCCATGTCACACTTGTCAAGATCTAGACGATTGAGCATTAGGGCTAGGAGTTGGAGAAAAGCACATGGGGCTTAATATTGCACTATAGAAGATTGCATTGATGAGCTAGGGGACCCTAGGGGATGGGTACATTTATATATCCTTAATATCCCTTTTCTGAAGGGAAAATATGGTCATTATTTTGTACATCATACCAAGTTTCAACACTCAGCGCGATCTCAACGACTGAGGGGATAGGCTTTGGCAAGCTCCTAGGGGCTGAACTGGAGATGTAGAGGATTATATGGGTTACTAGAGGGAAAAATATTGATAGAAATGTTTTACTATCCCTCATGTCCCTGTTCTTAATGGATGAAAGGTGTTGGGGTGTGGAGCCTATTTTTTTGGACTTCTTGAATCAATGTTAAAGTGATGGAGCTCGAACGGTTAAGTTTGGAGACTTTAGGAACTTTCTGTAGTCGTTTGCTGTGATGTTGCTATGTCATTTCTTTGACGTTGTTGTTAACTTGTTGTTAACTGGATGTCAACATCGAGACTATTTTTCCAGCCATGGGAAGTTGAAAGATCGTGACTTTCAATCTTCTAGGGTCAGCTTTATGGCTTCTTAAAAGGATTGTAATCCTATAAATAGAGGTGTTAGGGTATCTTAAAGATATCTTGAGTGTTCAAAAGGTCTTGAGTCTTAGAGATCAAGAGGAGTTCAAGAGTGATCAAGGTTATGCAATTGGGTGTCAATTGTGGTCTAGATGTGGTTTAGCATCTTTGGAATTCTGTTGTGAGTTCATAACTAAGAGAAGATTGTGAGAGTTGTTTTACTCTTGTTGATAATAAAATATGAACAAAGTTCTTAGTGGACGTAGCCCACATTGGGTGAACCACATTAAATCTTGTCTTGTCTTCTTTTGTGCATTATTCATTTATGTTGTTATATTTCTACAAGTATAATTCTACTATATAGTTTCCTACTGCTGTGGTTTGAGGAATTGTTTCTACATATTTGTTCTCTAATTCCTAACAATTGGTATCAGAGATTTGGTGGTTTTTTTTTCTGAAGTTGTAAATCACAGGGAAAGTTTAGCTTGAGTGGGAGCTATGGTAGATGAGGGCAGATCAAGGGTTGAGAAGTTCAATGGGAAAAACTTTGGTTTGTGGAAGATGCAAATGGAGGATTACTTATATCAAAAGGACCTCCATGTTCCTTTGGCTAGAAAAGCAAAGAAACCTACAACCATGTCGGATGAGGATTGGGAGTTGCTGGATAGAAAGGCACTCGGGGTAATTCGTTTATGCCTTGCATCTTCGGTTGCTTTCAACATATCACAGGAGAAGACCATAGAAGGTCTCATGAGTGCGTTGGGGAAGTTATATGAAAAACCCTCTACCTCTAATAAAATATTTTTGATGAAAATGTTATTTAATATGAATATGTCTGAGAATGGTTCTATTGCTGATCATTTGAATGAATTTAATATGGTTGTGAGTATGTTAAACTTGGTAAAAATTGAATTTGATGATGAGGTTAGGGATTTGTTGATTTTGTGCTCCTTACCCAGTAGAGCCGGGACAACTTCATTATGGATGCAAGTAATTCAGTCTCTAATAATTCAAAGTTGAAGTTTGAGGATGTAATAGGTGTGATCCTAAGAAAGGAAATGTGAAGGAAGAGAACTGGAGATTCTTCTACTTCTGGAAACACTTTGACAATGGAGAGTAGATGGAGACAAAATAACAGAGGGAAAGGTAACTGTGGGAAGTTGAATGATCACGGAAGGTCAAAGTCCAAGAGTAAGTTAGAATGTTGGCACTGTGGGAAGGTTGGTTGTGCTAAGAAATATTGTTGGACTTTTCGGGATAAGAAGAACAAGAAGGAGAAAACTAAAGAGTTAAATGTGGCAACAGTGATGTTTGTCAAGATGCCTCAATTCTTTCTTTAGATAATATTTTTGAATCTTAGGTGTTAGATTCAAGGATTCTTTCCATGCCATCCCACATAGATGTTAGTTTATTGATTTTGTTCAAGGTGATTTTGGATCTTGGTGATGATGAACCATGCAACATAGTAGGGAAAGGTTGTGTTTGGGTGAAAATGTAGAATGGGAACACATGGATACTTAAGGATGCTAGGCATGTGCCTAAGTTGAGGTGGAACACGATATCAATGGGATAGCTAGCGCGGTGATGGCTATATGGTTAGTTTTACAATGATTCTTGGAAGGTTACCAAGGGAGCTCTTGTGGTTACAAGAGGTAAGAAAAAGGTACTTTGTATTTAATGAGTGGTGATAATTATTGCAATTTAGTTGCTATAGATGCAACTTTTTGGCACCAGAGACTTGGTCATATGAGTCATAAGGTCATATAGATTATAAAGGACAGGTTGCCTAGATTAAAGGAGTTAGATTTGGACTTCATGAGGACCGTGTGTTTATGGGAAATAGAAGCGGGTGAGATTCCTCAAGGTTGGACCTACCAAGAAGGAGGGTAAGTTGGAGTTGGTGCATACAGATGTATGGGGGCAGCTAAGGTAAAATCTATTGGTGGTTCATGTTATTATGTCACTTTCATTGATGATGCAACTAGAAAAGTTTGGGTATATTGCATTAGAAATAAATATGATGTGTTTGAAACTTTCAAAAGATGGAAAGCCTTGGTTGAGAATGAAACAGGTCTCAAGCTGAAATGTCTCAGGTCAGATAATGGAGGGGAATATTATAGCAATGAATTTATTGATTACTATTTGGTAAATGGGATCCGTAGGCAAAGAACGGTTCCAAATACTCCATAGGAAAATGGAGTGTCAGAGAATGAATAGGACAATCATGGAGCATGCTAGGTGTATGAGGTTACATGCGGGGCTACCACTCATGTTTTGGGCAGAAGTGGTAAGCACAACTATTTATCTTATTAACAAAGGACCCTCTATGGCCTTGGATGGAGGTATACCTGAGGAGGATTGGTCTGGTAAGAAAATTTATTACTCATTTCTTAGAGTATTTGGATGTGAGGTATTTGTTCACATTGATAAAGATGATAGGACCAAGTTAGAGGCTAAGTCTGAGAAATGCACCTTTGTTGGATATGGTGAAGATGATTTTGGTTTCCGTGTTTGGAGTCTTAAAGACAAGAAAATATTTCAGTCTAGAGATATTGTCTTTAATGAAAAATTCATGTATAAAGATCAGTTGCAGGAACAGAAAGAGGAATCAAAGAAAGAATACACAGTGTTAGAGGACATTGTGGACAACAAGGTGTCCAAGGGGTGGTTCAGGTACAACATGTTCTGGCACAGCCAGTTCAGGTACCTACTCATCAAGAACCCCAAACTCTTGAGGTGAGAAGGTCTTCTAGGGTAAGAAGGGAACCTGAATGATTTACTCCATATTTGAATTATTTATTGCTCACTAATAGTGGAGAGCTAGAGTGCTTTGAGGAAGCAGTGCAAGTTGATGCCAGGAAGAAGTGGGAGCATGCCATGGATGAAGAGCATAGATTTCTCATGGAAAACAAGACTTGGGATCTCGGTGGAGCTACCCGAGGGCAAGAGAGCATCACTGAGAACAAGTGGGTGTATAGAATCAAAGAGGAATATGGATGTAGGAAATGATACAAGGCTTGGTTGGTGGTCAAAGGATTTGCATGGAAAGAAAGCTATAGAATTTGATGAAATTTTTCTCTAGTTGTTAAAATGACTTCTATTAGGACTGTTCTTGGTTTAGTTGCAGTAGAAGACTTGTACTTAGAATAGTTGTATGTGAAGATTGCATTCCTTCATGGTGATTTGGAGGAGGAATTGTACATGCAGCAGCCATAGGGTTATGAGGTCAAATGGAAGGAGAGGTTAGTGTGCAAATTGAAGAAGAGCTTGTATGGCCTGAAACAAGCTCCATGGAAGTGGTACATGAAGTTTAATAGTTTTATGCAGGATCAGGGTTACTCCAAGTGTCACTTAGACCATTGTGTGTACATCAAGAAGTTTCTTGATGGTAGTTATATTATTCTGTGCTTTAATGTAGATGATATGCTTATTGTAGGGAAGAACATGCAGGAAATAAAGGTACTCAAGAAGCAGCTAGGTGAATCCTTTGCTATGAAGGATTTGGGGGCAGCAAAACAAATCCTTGGTATGAGAATAACTTGGAACAGGAAGGAGAGGAATCTGGTATTATCTTAAGAAGAGCACATACACAAGGTCTTGGAGAGGTTTAGTATGCGGGATGCTAAAGTGGTTGGTACTCCTTTGGTAGGTCACTTTAAATTATCAAACGAGCGAGTCCCAAGACCGAGGATAGAATCTAGATGTCTAAGTTACTTTACTCATCGGTAGTTGGTAGTTTGATGTATTCTATGGTATGCACTAGGCTTGACATTGCCCTTGCAGTGGGAGTAGTGAGCAGGTTTATGAGTGATCCAGGTAGAGAGCACTTGACGAGGCAATAAAGTGGATCATTTGGTATTTGAGAGGGACCATGGGAGTAGCATTGTGTTTTGGTGTTGTAGACACTACATTACGTGGATATGTAGATTCGGACATGGTTGGAGATTTGGACAGCAAGAGGAGCACGATAGGTTATGTATTTACAGTTGGTGATACAACAAAGTGAGTTGGATTTCATGGTTACAAAATTTTATGGCTTTGTCAACCACAGAGGCTGAGTATGTTGCTGCCACAGAGGAAAGCAAGGAGATGTTACAGTTACGTAACTTGCTTGATCATTTGGGGAATAAGAAGGAAGTTGGGAGACTACACAAAGATAGTCGAGTGTTATTCATTTGGCGAAGAACTCCTCTTTCCACTCTAGGATGAAGCACATTCAATTGAGATATCATTTCATTAGGACAACTTTAGAAGAAGATAAGTTGAAGCTGGAAAAGATTCATAACAGTCAGAATCCTATAGATATGATGACCAATGTGGTCACAAGGGATAAGCTGAAGTTGTGTTCAACTTTTATTGGCCTTCATGGTTGATAATGAAGGGTTAAGAACTTTTCTCAGTGGAAACAGTTTCCAAGTGGGAGATTGTTGGGGTGTGGAGCCTATTTTTAGTCTTCTTGAATCAATGTTGAAGTGATGGAGCTTGAACGGTTAAGTTTTGAGACTTCAATAAATTTCTGCAGTCATCTTTTGTGAAGTTACTATGTCATTGCTGCGATGTTGCTATTAACATGTTGTTAACAAGTTGTCAACGTCGGGACTGTTTTTCCAACCATGGGAAGTTGAAAGATCGTGACTTTCAATCTTCTAGGGTCAGCTTTATGGCTTCTTAGAAGGATTTTAATCCTATAAATAGAGGTGTTAGGGTATATTAAATATATCTTGAGTGTTCAAGAGGTCTTGAGTCTTAGAGATCAAGAGGTGATCAAGAGTGATCAAGGTTATGCAATTGGGTGTCAATTGTGGTTTAGATGTGGTTTAGCATCTTTGGAATTCTGTTGTGAGTTCATAACTGAGAGAAGACTATGAGATTTGTTTTACTCTTGTTAATAATAAAATATGAGAAATTTCTTGGTGGACGTAGCCCACATTGGGTGAACCACATTAAATCTTGTCTTGTCTTCTTTTGTGCATTATTCATTTATGTTGTTATATTTCTATAAGTATAATTCTACTATATAGTTTCCTACTACTTTGGTTTGAGGAATTTTTTCCACATATTTGTTCTGTAATTCCTAACAAAAGGGACACCAAAAGCACTAGGCTCCTTGAGCTAACACATGTCCACTTGAGATTGAATGCGTTCCTTGAGCCAACTTGTGACGGCAATAACTTGGGCTCCCAGATGAGCTTGGAGGAGAAATTTTATATGATATTAAACCAAAAAAATCATTAAATTGAATGGTGATGGTTTTGAGCTCTAATTATAACTGCATCACATTAAAATTTCTCCTTTTTCTAAGGATTACTAGTTATGTGCCAAAAGAATGAGTTGCCTAGGGAAGTGTATGATGTTTCACAAGGTCTCATTTTTTCCTCTATTCAGGAATATAAAATACCTTACATTGGTACTTTTTGGGATCTTGAATCTTTACGAAGCTCTCATAATCATTTCTTGAAGCTCAGGTACTCCTTCGCAGTGTATGCTCCTTTAGGCCCAAAAACCCAATTTTACTGAATTGACTCCAAAAAGGCTCTGCCGAATTGATCCCGATGCCTTGAACCCCTTGGAAAATTTAAATAATCCTTTTTGATGATGAATTTCCCTTTTTATCCACTTTCTATTTTTATTATGCCTCACCATGGACACATGCTATTTTTAGTAAGTGCACTACGAGTGTCAGATTTTAACAAAACAAGTCTTGAAATTATGGGTTTTATTTTGGGGTTCCATGCTCAAATTTTGGGTAATATATTCATCTGAACAAGTGGTAAAATGATATTTTCATTAGTGGGGGAAGAATACTGATAAAAACACAACCCTCCATATCCCTAAAAATAGGGGCTTCATCATGTGAAAACTAGTTTATGCGAAACTAGATTTTTCAACGATCATTACCTCCATATTTCATGTGATTTCACCCACTAGAACCTTAAGAGTGAAGAGGTATCTCACTTAATTTTTATTAATATTCTTAATTACAACCATTAATTGAGTCTTCAAGCTTGAAATATCATAGAGGTGGTGATGGAGGAGAATGAAGTTATTTGTAGTTGAGAATGAAGAGGAGGATAGGAAAAAGCATTTAGGAGCTAACTTTTAGGCACATGAGGAACCACAAGGATTAAGTGGGCTGGGGGAATTTTTTTCCCCTATGTACCTTTTCTTAAGGGACAAAAGGGACATCAATTTCAACTTTTCACCTCATCACGACACTTAGCGATCATCCGTGCAGGGAGGGGGAAGGCTCAAACTTAGCTCTCGCAGGATTAACTAGCAAATTAGAGGTCATATTAGTGTTATGGGGGCCAAAAATGGGTTGGGAGAATTTTACTATTCCTTATGTCCCTTAGTGAACTTGAGAGGGCCATATCTAAGGTTCTGATGGATTTTTTTGGTAAAATGTTTTATGAATTTGACTGAAAATGGCATTCAGAAATGAATGGTGGGGGCATCAGGTCTTTATTCCTCCATTTAAGCCCTGAAAAATTGGATTTTTGTTCTATATCCCTGATTAAGCATGAGAAAAGCGTGTATACACCTATTAGCCTAGATGTTGCGAATAATATGATTTAACCATATTTTAGATATTTGAATTAAATTTACAAAGATGTCTCATTTGGCTCCTAACTCCATCTAGAGCTCCCAGAATCACTTCCCAAAGTTCAATAGCTCTTTTGGCTTTGTGCACTGCCTAGGCCTATGAACCCTATTTTTGATGAATTTTCCCCAACTCCTCCAAATATTTCATGAATCTTAAAAAATAAATTCTATAGTGCTATTATACCCTTAATTCTTATCCATGTTTAATTTGGCTCCTCCACTCTACTCAAAGGGGTTGTGCCAATCCTGGGAAGGCCAGGTGGTAGCCCTTCCCAACACTACCCAAAATTTGTATTCTTTAAGAACTCCTAAAATCACCTAGGGGATTGACTTGACTTTCCTAATTCACCTAGGGGACTGAGTTAACATCCACTTGGGAGGTCATTAGACTGACTAGGTAAGGTTAGTGCTAAGGATGGGTAGACCTAGGGTGTCTTGGAAAGGTGAAACTTGAAATTTTTGACACAAGGGTATCATTATCATGCTTGAAAATTGTAAATTTTCTTGTTGCACATTTGCATGACAAAAAGAGTGATGGTTTTTTCAAAATCAAACCCTTTACCATGAAACCCTTACTCAAGAAAACATGAATTTTTAAATTTGGTTTCTTTATTATCAACTGTATACCTTTAATATTCCTAGTGACATCAAATTGAATCTTGGAAGATATCTTGACACCATGATACACACTTGATATAACTTTAGACACTATATAAAACCATATTATGAATTTAGGACTTTGCATTTCATTTATATTAGACCTTTAATCAAAAATTGATGACCTACATAAGGGATCCATACATGGTTAGACATCATGAGTTTAGAAGAGATCAATTCCAGTGACTTAGGAATTTACATTTGTTACATTTAGACCATATTCTCGTTTTATGACATAGATACAAACTTTAGAATTTAATGAGGAAAATTCATGAGACCAACCCTACTTTCACAGTCTTATAGAGGACTCATTTCATCAACTTAACATACTCAACCAGTTCTCATACTCCTTATCATTGCTACATGATGTGAAGTAATACTTGACAATGAACTCAAGCCATTTAGAGACATTGCAAGTATGATCTAAAAGACACTATAGTGTTATGTTCAGATGACGAACACATTGTGAACTCAAAACACCTAGCAATGAACACATTTACATACTAATGACATACCTAACTTATCAATGAATCCTTCATACACCTTTTCACTCAAAGAATTGAGACAAAGAATATAAACAAACAAAATGAGACAAAGGATAACACAAAGACACAAACACCTACTAAAGAGATATTAATTTGATGCACATGGGAGGATCATTTCACATACCTTACAATTTTGGAGGTATCCCAAATTCCTAAGCACCTTAGCTTCTCATATACAAAGGCATGCTCCACTTTAGTTCTAGAATAAACATTCTTGACCTCTTTTTCATTTTTAGGCATATTGTCATCTTTTTTTGAGCTTCAAAGACTTTGCTACCTTTTAATCATTAAATTTTAATGAAAAATATCCTCCTATGATAGATTTTGCAATTCATACCTCTTTCACCTTACAAATATTTGTGACACGACCCTTTAGATGACACTTGTAGCAAGTAAACTCATGTTTACCACTTGACTGATCAATTTTGTGTCCTTTTCCATTTCTCTAAGAGTACTCACAACTGAAAAACTTCCTACAATCCCTTGCTCTATGACCATAACCATTGCAAGCATAACAATAACCATGAAACTTTGCATACCTCATTGCATTTGGATTTATAATAGGATTAGGCCTTGAATAGACCTTCTTTCCATGAACAACATCATCTTCACTTGGTTTGGAATTAGGAGCAACTGCTAGATCTGCAAGAGTAGACTTCTTAACTTCTTTTATCTTTAGGGTTTGAATCTCCTCTTTGATATTGTCACATTCTTCTTCTTTGACCTTAAAAAAATTATCAATTCCTTGATTTTAGTATTCAATCTAATGTTCTCCATCATATGGAGAGATAAATATTCTTGTATATTAAATACCCCCTCTTTGAATTTGACTTGTCCATGCACATACACCTCACGGGGTTATTTCTTAGTCTTTCATATTCCTATTCCTTTGTGCTCAAATCTAAAATTTCCTTCTCCAAATGAATCTTGAGATTTTTTATGGTTTATCCATCCTTCTTAGACTTGGATTTAAATTCTTGATTCTCTTTTCTAGTTTTCTTCTCCATATTGTGCTTCTAGAATCTTCTCAAAACTGCTATACTTTCTCTTCAAGGACCTACTCGATACCAATTGTTATAAGCACAAGAGATTGAGAGAGGGGGTGAATAAGTCCTACATTCAATTTTCTCTCACTTATAAAACTTACATTCATCCATTATATTGTTTATACAACATCCATAATCATGTGTGCTTATTAAGATATGCAATATCAACCCCAAGAGCAAGAAAGTAAAGTACTCAACACAAAAAAACCATATGTAGGTTGGAAACCCTCACAGAGAAGAAAACTTATTGAAAATTTACTTATATTACACAAATAAAAATAATTTACTAAATTAAAAACTTCACAAGGAACACCGACCTCGATTTAGTGAGGCACCAACCCCACAAGGAGCACTAACCCCTAGTTTAGTAGAGCAAAAACACTACAAGGAGCAAAAACCTCTAATTTAGTGAAGCACCCACTCCAAAATGAGGCCAAAACACCATGAATATGACCAAGCACCAACTCAGCCACATGAATATATCTAATCTTTGATAATTCTTCTTCCAAAACTAATGTAGATCACAATTTCAGCTCACACACTAGGTCTTTAAACTTGAACTATATTTCTCTTTCTTCACTTGTATTTTCTATAACTTATTTCACTCATGTATTCTAAAACTATTAAACCTATCATTCTCTTCCTCAACCTACAAATATTTTCCTCTAGGTTGCACACTGCCTCCAAGAGCACTTGCTCAAAAATAAACCAAACAAGCACTTAAATATGTTTTCTTCCTTCCGAACCAAAAGAGGTCGATACATCATGATAATTTAGACCCATAAATATATATAAAATAAAAAAATTAATTACAAAATCTACATAAGACCCAATTAGGTCTTCCTATCTAAAACCCTCATTATAAGTGCCAAAAATGGCTCAAAACCCCATAGGCACATTCTTAAAAATTGCCTAACATTAATACCATAATTTTTCATGATTAAAAACCATTAAATGTGATTAAAATATCATAAAAAATCACACATGGTCACAGTTAATATCAACTAATCAAATTATTTCATTTATTGGGCCCAGATTCCCTTTACAAATCTCAAAACAGTTGTTTCTTGCACCCTTCAACACCCTAGAAACTTCATCTAATCACAAAATAACTCATAATCAACCAAAAATGTATTTTTACCTATAAAAATAAATGGAATAACCTATATAAAACTTCTAATGAAGTTATATGTCATGAAACATCCTTCCTCGCAAACCACAACAACAATTTCCTTTACTAAAACAACTTGCCAAAAATGCTTTTTCCAAAGGTTAGCTCATAAAATTATTTATACATAAATTAAAGACCTCTAAATGGATTCATGTGATGCCAAATTCATCATTATTCACATTCCAGGTGATAAGAAGCATAACCAAATCCATTTCATTCTTGAAATAACATAAAACTTACACCAAAACAAACGATGTCTTGAGATGCGAAAATAATTCTTGCTCAAAGAATGCCCTGAAGACTCTTTCAAATGACCTCATTATGAGGAAATAAATATATCACTAGAAATATCTCTAAATCATATTTCCAATTCAAATTTAATAATCTCATAACTCCACCTATAGCTCAAGTTATGCTCATTTTACTTCGGACCATGTTATTTGAGATCCCAAAATTGCCCTTTCACCAGTCCAACCTATTTGGGAATCCAAAAACATGTACCTATAGTATCTTGCTCTACAAATTTATGGACATAAATATCATATCCCAATAATCTTACAAAACCATTTTCTCATACTACTCCTTTGGACCATATTGTTCTAAACCCTTCTTTCCCAGAAACTTCTATTTTTAGGTGGGGCCCACATATCACCATGACCTCAACCATAAATTTATCACATGAAATAAAACATGAAATAATCACATTTTCACTTGCAATAAAAATTGGTTCAATATACTTCATTTTCTTCAAACTCGCTCATATAGCTAGGGTTTTACACCTCTTTACCTTCTTAACATTTGTTCATAAAAACCTAAAATCAACTCGACCTCATTATTTTTTGACACTTTAAAAAAAAACATAGAGGAAAACATGAAAGGAAAAATGTCCCAAGAAAAGCACAAGATTCACAATGACATCTGAAGTTGCACTTTGAGCTGGATTTTGCCTTGTTTTTCACCCTATCTCACAAAATAAGACATATCTAACAAAATACTCATCATGGGAACCTAAAATTTTTCTAAGAGCATCATCAATCATCCCTATAACATCTAAAATAATCATAATGATAACACCATATCCAAATCTCTCCAGTCACTAAGACTTACACATGCATGCATGTTAGATCCTCGTAGTAGCAACTAGGGTCAACTGAAATAATGTAATAACTCAACACGAAACCACCAAAATGACCTAGAAATACCTCATATGACATGATACACCTAATTTCATGCTTCCATGAGCTCATCTAGCTCTAAACCACTTATCACTCCTCCAAGAAAACATACATTCTCTCAATGAGCACCTGTAACATAGGGATCTACCTATACTTGTACCATACCAATATTATGAGTGCTCAATATTCCTCAAATCATGATATAAATCATGTAACCATTCTTCCCAACCAATCAAGAAGCTCATAATGTTAAGCTACACCTCTTAGGCACCTATATGGGCTTGTTAGAGAAAGCATACCTCACTGAATCCCAATGTAGTCATTGATAAACATTTCAACTAGTATGTTAGCATCATATACTACATCATGAAATCATCATAAAACATTCAATTTTTCATTAATGTCGTTTTTCATCAATGACAACACATATTAGGCCTACATTTAAACGAAGGATTCCTAAGATTCAATAATCAAGTTTATGTACCTTCAAAAAATGAACTAAGGATAAAGTGATAAAGGAATTTTATGATGATCCTTATTCTTGGCATCATGGAGTGACTAAGATGGTTTCTGATTTAAAACAACAATATTCTTGAAACAGATTAAGAAGGATATAGTGAACTATGTATCACATTTCTTGGAATGTCAACGAGTTCAGACTAAACATTTGCATCTAGCAGGATTTTTGTACCCTCATAACATTCCACACTATAAATGGCAAGTAATCAGTATGGATTTCATGCAAGGACTACCTATGTCAAGGAATAAACATGACATAATTCTGGTTGTATTTGACGAGTTAGAAAATGTATATCATTTCATACTACATAATCTAGAAGATGATTCACTAGCGCTTGTAAAAAGGTTCGTGCATGAGATTTTTAGATTGCATGGTGTACCTAATTAATAATTTTAGATAGAGATCCTAGGATGACTTCTCATTTATGGAAAACCTTAAATAATTCTTTAGGAATAAAGATAAATTTCATTTCTCATGTACCATCCGAGAAATAGATGGAAAAAATCAAATGGTAAATCAGGTGATGGAATACATGCTAAGAATGTACAAGATGGATTAGCAATATAAATGTGAAGAATACCTTCCACTAGTTGAGTTTTCCTACAATAAAACTTATCAATCTTTGCTAAAAAAAAATCCTTTCGAGGCCTTGTATGGATGTAAATGTAAAAACATGTTAGTTAGGACATCATGGAAGATATAGAAGTTATAGGACCTGAAATGTTGAGTGAAATAGAACAACAAGTTAAACTCTTTTAGGAATGATTGAAAGAGGCTACTAATAGACATAAAAGCTACATTGATTTAAAGAGAGTTGATAGAAAATTTGAACAAGGAGATAAATTTTTCTTAAGAGTTAAGCCTAAGAAAATTTCAATTTTGTTTGGCAAGGCAACCAAACTGTCACCTTGCTATGTTGGATCCATTGAGATTAACGAAGCAATCAACCCCGTAGCTTATAGGCTAACATTGCTTCCCGCACTTTACACCTTATATGATGTTTTTCATATCTCCTTGCTTAAAAAGTATGTATCAGATTTATCACATGTGCTTAACTAGAACTCTTTACAGGTTCTGGATCTAGGTGTCATCATAGTTGAACCCATAAGAGTGCTAGAAACTCACAAGCTACACTTGCAAAATAGAGAAATAAGTCAGTGTAAGGTCTAGTGGGACCAATTTTCTGAAGAAAGTGCCACTTGGGAGAATCTAGAAGAAATGAAAACTTCTTTTCCACATTTATTTTAGTGATAAATATAAATATTTGATATCTGATACTATGCTTTTGATATTTTTATTGGTGACTCACGGAAAAACACATGAATTTTTTTGCTTTGTCAAAAACTGGTTAAAATAAGGTTGTTACAGCCTGATAAAATTATTGTTTATAGTTTTGAAGTGGATTAATTGTAAGCTTCAGTGATGATATTATGATTTTATGATATTTTTATGTGTATAATTTAATCTACTTATTCTAATTTATATGAATAAAATGAACTCGTCATTAGGGGTGATGATACTTAAGGGGAGAGGTATGTCATACCCCATTGAGTATACCTTGGATAAATAGATATTTTTTTGGCTGCAGTAAAAATGTGTGGTTATCTTGCTTAAATTGATTAAAGTACAATATAAAAAATATATTATTTTTTAATCATGTTAATTTCATTATCTAGAAGGTTAATAATGATGGCTTGATTTTACTTAGTAAGATTGCTTCTTTATTGAGCTTATACTTATATACTTATTTTGTTATGCAACTTTTTGAAGTTAATTGATTTTTGGATCCTATTATGGTTGACAAAATTTACGAAGACCCTTGTAAGAAAAAAAAAAGGTATAGTCGATAATCGGTCTTAGACACTGGGCTCTTATTTTAGTATCATTATAAGAGGCCATTATATGACATTCATACTAATGTCGATTGGCTCGTAAAATATTTATAAATCTTATCTTATTGATAAATAAATATACATATACATATGTGTGTGTGTGTGTGTGTGTGTGTGTGTGTGTGCATGCATGAAAATATTATACACACACACATATATAATCGAATATATATATATATATATATATATATATATATATATATGGGTATATATACAAATATATGTATATGGATATATACATATATAAATTTTATTTCTTTTTCTTATGTTAAATACCTTAAGAAGGTTGAGCCATATTAATTATGGGAATGCAATATAATATTTGTGAGGAGTGGGTCGGCATCTTGACCGAGTCCCACCCGAGCTTATGTCAATTGTTTACTTGTTTTTCACCCGAGCTCGTATCGAGCTGGTCATCGAGCCAACTTTAAAATGGGAAAAGGCCACCTCAGCTAATGTGCTAGCAAGTGGAAGTTTAGGGTTTTGTTTTGGTTGATCCTTGACCATTGGATGGTGGATAACCGCCCAAATAGATGGTACAAATTAAAATCTAGTTGGAGGAAAAACCAAATTTGGTGAAAGGTAGAATGAAAGGGAATCAATGTGGAGATTGTAAGGAATATGGCACAATTTCATTAAATGAATTAAATGAAGCTCCGTAATGTTGGGAGAATCATGAATCTTATTGAGGAATCTACCATTGAGCTAAGTGGTTATTTGGTGTTTCATTTTTTATGTATGTACTTTTGGCTCGCCATGAGAGTTCTGAATGCAAATTTATCATGGTTATTTTTTGGGAAATGTGTCGGGACTCTGAATGTAAAATTTAACTCCACTTGGTTTCTAAGGGAATATATAGATGAGATATGGATTTTATTGAGCTCCTATTTCGATTTGAAGTTATTCTTCTATCTAGTTTTTCATGTGAGATTTGGAATATTTCTGGGAAGAGGAGAAAGTAGATTCGGTCTTTTGTAAACATTTACAGGAATGATATTGTCTCTTGCTCATATTTATCATTTATAGCATTAAGATATTTTAAGTTTGAATGGAGAAAATCAGTTTTTCTGTCCCTTCATTTTCTTCATCAATGATTTGGTTATGGGTTTGGTTTGATCTAAAGTTGAAAACCACATTTGAATGTATACCGGATGTGAAGGATATGTCAGTATATTATATGTACTTTTATGAAACTATTTATTTATTCTGTGCATGGTCGAGTTATATACATGCCACATAATAGTAAGGCCAAGTGATTTTTGTGAATACATGATTGGTAGTGTCACTTAGTCTCAGAATGGATGCTTGCATGTTATTTTGGGAATTTATTAAATAGTTTGGTATTGTTTTATTCTCATTTCATTCACCTATGTTGGGTGGAGTTGTTTCCAAGCCTAGTACAGGTTGTATATGCAAAATATGTAGTTCTTGATGGTACTTGATTAACTCATGCAACAATTAGTATGTTGTTTATTAATCCACAGTCATTTAATTATCAGACCTAGGGATGTAAACTTTCAATATTTCTAGTGTTGTATGCACAGTTACAAATGTTGGGAGGTATAAGGGAAAATTTTTGTCACTACAATTAGGAAATACAATGCTAGAATTGAACTAGTTTATGATTGGAAATGAATACTATGGCTATCATCAAAGCATGTAAAATACAGATCATAAATAAAGAATAAGCTTCAGAATCTAATCCAATCATGCAAGAAACTATAATAACAAACAAAAGGAGAGGGTTAGCAGACCAAAAGTGGGCCCTGCCTTGGGTGCTAATCCCTCCTAAGGCCTATGTCTAAAAATATTAATATAACTCAAATTTTATTCAATAACATGAAGATTACAAATGGAATGTAGAACTATTTCTCTACCTATAGATCAATCTCATTCCTAAAATCTTAACACGTCTCTTCCCTTCAGAAGAGATGTGAAGAGACTGCCTCATTACTAACAATTACAATTTGATTAAGTACAAGATCATAACCAAGAAATCTAGATATTCTCATGCATGCAACAGAACTATTAAAATGTGTCCTCATATAATGACATAACTTAACAAATTGATCAATTTAAACAACTAGTTATCAAATTAAATCAACTAGTTCCTTATTGGAGTTGTAGAGCATAATCAGGTGATGGTGTTGAATATTCTTCATGTTCTCATAACTCGATCATTTAGCTACATGTGCATACTTAGGTGAAGATTCCACATTGCTCAATCTTTATATAATTAGTATCTTATATATGCATGTGACCTCCCTTCGATGCAGCCACTTTACTATGGATGAGTCCCAATTTCTCCATGTCGGTTGTTTCTTATGAGTCCCTTTACATTGTGAATGAGTTTCTTTGGTTGCATGTTAGTGGATACACATAAAAATATTTGGAAATCAAAGCTAATTTTTTTCAAAGTACCATTTAATCATCAAATTTCATTCATAAGAATAAATGCATCCATAATCCACAAAATAAAGTAAACTTAGTAATAATTATATTAATTAATATAAGTTCCATAAGTTCAAGATATAACAGATATGTTTAACAATATATGGGAAACACAAGTTCAGGGGTACACATGGATAAAAAAATACAACAGATGAGGCATTTTAAATAGTAAATAAAAGGGCTCATCACACCCATAGATTGAGATTATTGAATTTCATCATTAAATACTTCTTGCGTTATTCCTCTCATTTCTTGGGGTCAGCTTGAATAATGTTGCACAATATCCTGAATTCCATTGGTGCTGAGATACCTTTTGGTTCTATGAAGAAATAACATGCATTCCTTTTGTACCTTTCCATTATCATGTCCTTTGATTTCTCATTCAAATTTGTGTTTCCAGAACAGTGGCGAATAGGATAGTGAAAAAATGGTTGATAATAACCAATATGAAACCAAGTTTTTCCACATCCATTAGAGACTTCAACATATGCATTTATTCTCTTTAAAGTTGGGATGATATTAGTATAAGAATGCATTTCCTCCTCAGCATATATAAATACATTTCTTCCCATATTTCCCTCTTTGTCCTATACTATTTTCACACCATTAAACTTAATGTAGTTTATTTCTTCATCATGGACTTCTTATCTCATTTAGTAAACCCTATGTTTAATTTACTGATTTTCCATAAACTTCCCATATTATTCGATCATGGATATTTTTCCATATTCTCGACCTTATTATCAAAGGTTAAATTTTACATACTGTCTCTAGTAAAAATTTAATATTCTTTATACAACTCATTGTTAAAGCGGAAAATGTTTTCCTAATTTTCACATCCCTAATATAAAGTGTAGGTATCTAATCTCTATCATATTCCAGAGCATATTTATACATATATAATTCACATAACAACAATTGAATTTCATGTGGCATTTTTAAATACAATCTAAAGAAGTTGCAGAGTTACACTAATGTCAAACTAAAAATATGAGTTGATGTAAGTATATTTTAGTTACAACATTTGTTCCTTCAAGAAGACATCATATATATTTGAAGGTGGCTTACATAAGAGTATTTCATTCATTACCTTAATAGTGTCTTATTGCATCTTCTTCAGTTTATAAATATCATTATCCTTATCACTAAGCTACATATCCTTCTCTTCAATAAATAGTTGATGCTTTAGAAGATCAATTCTTCCTTCTCTCTCTGTCCCACTTTCTCTGTAGCTTGTTAACATAATTCTCAAATTTTTGTACCCAATAATCCAGCAAGGTGGTTTGAGTTTCCATATCCCTACAAGATGGTTTGGGAGGTTCTCTGAAAATTTCCTTGATCACAACATGTGGTTATAGGTTGAGTGGTGGCAATGGTGGATGCATAGGCTCAAAGACTTCATGAACTTCATCTTGGGTAGCTATAGGATTGTCCACTTGTGTTATCTCAATAGGTTCATGAATAGGTTCTGGCTCAAGGTCTTAGACAATATTCTCAATTATGTCCTTAATATCTTTTGTAAAATCATCCACCATGTCCATTATATCATTCTCGGTTTAGGTATTGAGTGTTCTAGATCTTTGTTGCTTTGTTCTTCATTATCTGTGGTCACATTGGCTACATTTTCAATTTCCTCTATTGATACTTCTCCTTCATGTTGTATGTGGGTTTCCCCAACATGAACGACCTCTGTTTGAACTCCAATTGGTTCATTAGGGCTCTCATGAGTAGGTTTCTCATCTAACACCTCCTTTTTCTACTCCATCTTCTTAATTATATCATCCATACATATGTCTTTATATGTGTTTACATGATCTCCTTGCTCAACATCCATTGGAATAGGTTCCTTTATATTTTCTATCTCCTCTTCATCACTATCCAGAAATATTTGAATGTTTCTCCTAGGATTTGACATTTTCCTCTTTTAGTATGGATCCCATGTGATATCCTTGATGGCTCGGAGGTTTTACTTAAAGAATTTAGTTTTCCTTTTGAGGAATAAGACTTAGGAGTGTCGATATATTTTTAAAAAATCAGCAACAAGAATCATGTTAGGAGACATTGGCCTAGGTCCTTTCTCTAGAAATGGAGTTTTTCATGAACATGTGTTTTTGTAGGTATGGAGGTTTGTGTACGAGTAGGGTTTTATGAGGGAACACAAGTTTATGTAGGAATAGAGGTAGAAGCTATGGTTTTGGGTGGAGGAGGATTGGAAGAACAAGTTGAGCTTTTCCTCTTTTTCTTCTCTTTCTGTAACAAATCATCAATATGCTTTTCTATGAAAAAATATCCCCATTTTACTGTAGGATGTTCCATCACTAATGCATGTTTCACAACTAAGGTGACAAGACAATGGTGAGACAATGCAAACCTACCCCTTTGAGATTCCTTACTCATTTTCTTTAGGCTTTCATGTAGGAAATTAGGGACATTGACATGTCTTCCATTTTTCAAATGATTGAGAAATTTAAAATGCATAGTGTTTAACCTTGAGTACCTACCCTCACAGGTGAAGTAATTTATAACATAGTTTGAAACATCAACCCAAAAGGGTTTTAAAGAAGTGCATAAGGTAATTTTTTGTCGCTGATGAATTTTTCATCTAGGTCTCCAAATTCTCTATGAGTGTCATATGGATTTTCCTTTTTCTAAAATATAACTCTCCTTTTGTTAGGATTCCAATTACTTCAACCAAAAAAATTTCATCTACCTTAACCATAAAATATTTAAGTATATCCCTTCCGTCCTTGAAGGTGGTGGAAAAATATGTTACCATTGACTTGTTAAATCCTTAAAATTTATTAATATACTACCTCCAACCACTGTCATGAAATTAATTTAGAGTCTGTGGTTGATTATGTAGTTGTGAGTGATCTGTAGGTTTGTTTCTAATTAAGTCACCACCCATTTTTGAATTTTGTAACTTCCTTTAGCTCTGGGAAGTAAGAAATATTTACAATTTGAATTAAATTTTGTAAAATTTTGAATGAGTGTAAATATCTCGAGTACTTGGTATTTTCAAATTTTGTAGTGACTCACACGCAACTCGAAAGGGCATGTATTAATTGGATTTGAAGGATGCACCCATGTGAGGTGATGAAGTGGGGTGATATGGGAGACAACTCACATTATGGAAGGTGACAATAAATTATGGAAAATAAAGTTATTGATGACATGACACAAATATTAATCACTTATAATTATTCTATCGCTACTTTAATAAAGTAGATTAAGTGCACTTATCTCAAGAAGTATGTTTGATGATTGTGACATGTGCCTTTTCATAATTTTTACCTTCGGTTTGCATGCAGATTCATCATGATGCTGCAAGTTGATATGTTACATTGTTGTAAGTGTTGCATAGAGTGTTGTAAGTGAATGTCAGAGGCCCCTTAGTAGAATCTGTTATTTCGTTGAGAGGGAAAACTAAATTTATCTTATGCCAATATTCTTCATAAGTGCTTGTAGGTACAATTTGATCCTTATTTCTTCATGCAATTACAAGTTTTGCCAACAAAAAAATGAAGGATTTGCTACATGTTACTACAAGTGGAAGTTTTAGTCTTTGCATCATCTCCTTCTGTTAGAGATTATGCACTCCTTGGAATAGATACACCAAAACCTACAAAATAGAAATTATAAAAAACAAACATGTTAGAAGAGTGTTGTTGATCACCATGAAGGCTGATCACACCACTTTTATTCTTCCTTGGAGTATTCAACAACTTGAATATAGTACAATCACTTTGAAAATATCATTCTTCAGAATTTTAGAAGATGAACCAACAGGTTCAACTTCTGACTTTAACTTTGTTGTTCTCATCTCCATCATGTTTTGACCTCCTCTGAATTGTTACATGAAAGTGCTCCTATCAGTTGGATTCTTGTACAACTTCAATATATGACCATTCACTAGTAGTTTTAATCTCACAGGATCTATGGTGGTTAGTTTCACAGCCCCATTAGGAAATATTTTCTCAATCTCATATGGCCCTAACCACCTTGTTATGATTTTTCCCATGTGGTCCTTATACTTGGATTCAAATAAGAGAGCTCAATATCCTTCCTGAAATTTTCTTATTTTGATGAACCTGTCATGTCATTTGATCCTTTGCTTTTGTACCACCTCTGTATTATGAAAAATTTTCCTCCTTATTTCATCCAACTCATTGAGTTAGAGAATATTTTTTCTTTGAGATTCAGACAAATATATTCCTAATTCAAGTGCATTCCTTAGTGTCTTATGCTCAAACTCAATAGTGAGAAAGATGATTTTAAGGTACAAGAGCTTTAATGGTGTCAATCCTGTTGTTGTCTTCTAAGTTTTGTTGAATGCCCAAATTGACTCTAGAAATCTATCTACCCAATCTCTCTTATGGATTGCAATTTTTTTGTTAAGATGGATTCTATTTCTATGTTTTTACCTAAAATTGTCCATTGGATGGGGAGTTAGAAGGTGTAGATTTCTTGTGCCTTATTTCATATTCCTTAGCTAAATTAGAAATTACTTCAGTAGTGGAATGTGTACCTTCATATGTAATAATTTATCTTAGCACACCATATGTTGTTAAGATGTGGTCATATAGGAATTGAAAAATTTCTCACTCTTACGATTCGGAAGTGCTTTTACTTTCATTCATTTAGTGAGGAAGCCTATACACACCAAAATGTACTCTTTCTAATATGATTTAGGATCTATTAGTCTAATGAAGCCTGATCCCCATTTGTCAAATGGTTATAATACCAACTAGGGCTATAGTGGTATCACATCCGCTTGGTAGGCATACCCATTCTTTGGCATTTGTCACACCATCTGAAATACAATGCTACATCCTTATGTAGTGTAGGCTAGTAATATATTGCTTTCATTACTTTTTATGTTATTCTTTTTAGAAAAATGTCCTCCACATGGTTCACTATGGCATGCTTTGAGGATGTCATATATTTCCTCATCATATATGCATCTCCTCATAACATTATCCTACCCTGTGTGGAATAGGAAACCATTTATATAAGAAAAATTTACAATTTTGTCAACAATATTTTTTTTTCAGATTACATATAGTGTGGAGGTGTCCTCCCTAAGATGATATAATTAGTTATGTCAATATATCGGGTGTTCTAGTGGAAATGGAAAACAAGTGTTCATCTAGGAAAGAGTCATCCACTACTTGCTCTTCAGTATTATTCTCCATTCTTGAGAGAAATTCAGCAACAACATTGTCTTTACTAGGATTATCCACAATTGTAACATCAAATTATTGTAGGAGCAGCAACCATCTGATTATTCTGTTACTTACAACTAGTTTGTTGATCAGATATTTAATGACAACATGGTCAGTGTGGATAAATACTAGATAACCTATGATGTAGTGTCTAAACTTGTTAATGGCATACACAACCACAAAAAAATCCTTCTTTATGACTATATAGTTGAGCTCAACATGTTGTAGGTTCTTACTGACATAATAGATTGCATAATTTAGGATCCCATATTTTTTCCTAGAACAACTCTAATGGCGTGATATGAGAAATCAGTGTGTATGTGAAATGGAAAACTCCAATCTAGTCCTCTTAACATAGGTGCAAAAGTTAACATTTGTTTCAAGGTATGGAATGCAACTTCACATTTCTTAGTCCACACAAAGGTAACATATTTTCCCAATAAGAAAAACAATGGTGTTGTAATTCTACTAAAATATTGAATGAATCTTTGTAATACCCAACATGACCTAAGAATATCCTCACATCTTTTTATTCTTAGGTGTTGGTAGATTTATAATCACAGATATTTTTGATGGATCTACCTAAATTCCAGCAGATGATAGATAGTGTCCCAACATTATTCCTTTAGACATCATCATGTAGCATTTTTTGTTTCTTAAGGACATGTTATGCTCCTTGCATCTCTTGATAACTTTGTTTAGGTTCTTCATTTCTTCATCAAAAGTACTTCCATGGACTATAAAATCATCCATATATACCTCCATGTAATCATTGGTTAGATATGAGAAGATGCTAAGAACTACTCTTTGAAATGTGGCAAGGTGCATTGCACAAACCAAAGGGAAGAATAGAGTATGAAAGTGTTCCCCATGGACATGTGAATGTGGTCTTGTCCTGGCCCTCTGGTGCAATCTGGATTTGGTTGTAGCCGGTATAGTCATCTAGAAAACAAAAATACTTCTTGCTAGAGGGAGTGTCTAGTACCTAATTAATTAAAGGAAGTGGAAAATGATCCCTCTTTGTTGCTACATTCAACTCTCTATATTCCAGTATATTTTCCATTTTCTAATATTTTTAGGTACAATAATAAGAAGCGACCCCATTGATCATTTGAAATTGGATGTATGAATCCAACATCTAATAGGTTGTTTAACTATTCTTTCAAGATATCCCTCGTTGTTGGGTTCATTCTTCTTTGTGGTTGTCTTATTATCTTACAACTATCTTTCATATATATCTTATAGGTATAGATCTTAGGATGGATTCCATGTATGTTTCCATAGTCACATGAACATTTTGTCTTGTTATTTTTAAGAAGATAAACTAACAACTAATTTTGTTGCATGCTCAACGTTTTGTTCACGTTAAGTGGATTTCTTGGTGAAATTTCCACTTACGTAGAAATATCAAGCATAGAGAATATCTTTGATACTTATAGAATTCAATATATAATCATGTGGAAGAAGTTGGTGTAGGATGCAGTTCTTACTTGAAACATTCATAGTACTCTTTGCGGTAAGATTTGATTCTCAAGACAACTTATGCATCACAATTTTCCATCTTCTTCTTCATTCTTACCATAATTATTTTGTAGGACATTAGAAATAACAACATCCTCTTCTTGTCCCTTAATTATGCATGACTTCTCTAGCATCATGAGTTGTTGAACTGAGCTCTGATCTTCTTCTGGTTCTTCTACCCAAATGGTTTGGTATTCTTCATTGAATGGTTATGTAGGGGGTAAAGCATAATATTTTTAGTGCCACTTCCATTAGAGATGATCATATTACTAGATCTACATCTTATGAATGCATCAACAATTGCTAACCATGGTCTTCCTAGGATGATATGATATCCTCCTAAAATTTCTTTTGACTAAAGAACAATAAAATCATAAAGGTATTCCTAATATTCTACCACTACTACTACGTCCTCCAAGACTCCTTCAAGCTTAATCGCTTGATCTATCTCGTAAGATGTAATATTGTGGCTATTGGTCTTAGCCCCTCTAATTTCAAATCATCCATGATTTTTTTTTGTAATTACATTTATTTCTTCCCCCAAGTCAATCAAATTTTTTTAATCATTATACCATTGATTGTAACATTTACTAAAGGGCTACCTAGATCTATGTATTTGGGAAGAACTGAGTTCCCAAGCATAATATCAACTAATTTTCCAATGACCTACACAATATATGGATCTCTCCTTCTTTCATGGTTTCTTTATGTAAATATTTGTAACCAATTTGTTATATATGGGTACATCCTTGATATCTTGAATCAATAGAATTTTGAAATAGATGTCTTTTAACTAGTTGAAAAATCAGAATCATATTTTGATCTAAGGCCAATATTCTTTTCTTGTATCCTTTCAAGAAATGGTGGCTAATCATCATGTATTTTACGTTTGCTGGAAATTTCTGCGAGGTTGTGCGGATTAGCCTACAATGTCTTCTTGCCTTGTTGTGCATCATCATGTAGTAGTTGTTGTTCCTCTGAAATTTTATTAATGGTGGAGGAAGTTATATTCTATAGAAAATATCGATATTGTTGATATCATAAGAATAGGTAGGATATTGATCTCGCTTCAGTGGAATAGGCTGGATGAGTAGCTTTATTGTTAGGATTAGGCATTGGTTGAGTAGGTAATTATTTTGTTTTTGGTTGGAATAATACTTGGTGATATAACATCGAGCTTGTTGTGCTCTTGCTATAAGGAGGTTATGGATAATATTGTTGGAAATTAGGAGGTGGGTTATTCCATTGTTGTCCTCCTCTCTATTATTATTGCCCATTCTTTAAGAGGTTGTTTTCATTTTTGTTTTGGTTTTCCTTGGAATTGAGGTTGCCACTATTTTTATATTTGGTAGGATATGTGGCTCATCCTCGAGGGTAAGCCCAAGGAGGGGGCTGCATATATGAATTATTAGACCAATTTTTAAATGAATGCATAGGGTCTTATATAAATTTTGGCCAATTATCTCCATCTACAATGTTCATCAATTTTCCCATCCTCAATATCCAACATCTTTAAATTAGATGAAGCCTCCCTTTCTTGAACAATGTTGGCCAATTATCTATATCTATAATTAGATTTATTCCTTCTACATGTATGGCGTATCTGCGAGTGTCTCCTATGCATCTTCTTTTTTATTTTTGGCATGTATAAAATCTAATTGATTAGCCATATCATTGATAATCTCCAACTTCATGTTTTTTAACATGCTAAAAATCTTTGGCTTGGATATATCCCCATTTTTTTAATACATAATCGACCTCTTGATCTTACATTTCTTACCCTCTTCATAATAGCTCTTGAGTAATTTGTAAAGGCTTCAGATATTTTTCAAAATTACCTTTTGAAATCTCCCCTACTCCTATAAGATACATAACATCTATGTCCTCTTAACCGAGTCCCTTAAAAAGAGTAATTTGAGGGATTCAGGTGGTATTTCAATGGTGTGTCTTAACTTCTGAACATAGAACAAGAACCTTTCCAAATATTCTTCCAATGGTTCATCCTCTTTTTGTGTCATTCTGTAGATTTCATCACCTCCTCTGTTGTTTGGTCTATGCAATAATCCTAGTACTTATCGAGGAATTTCTCCTTCATTTTTTCCCATGTGGTTACAACATTTCTTCCCAATCCCATGAACCATATCAAGGCTGAATCCTTGAGTGTAGCAAGGAATAGATTCAATTTATGTGCATCAGTAGTATAATCATATCTTTTGCATAGAACATTAAACTCGAACAAAAATGTTTCTAGGTCTTTTTGCTATAGATCCATGTAAGTTGGGTAAGGCTAAGGGAGAAATATCCTTCATACCAGAAACTACATTTTTTTCAATTATAGGGAGCTCAAAGGTGTTTGCCCCATTTTTAGCGTTTCCGATTTACTTCTTTTGACATTCCAAGTTGTTCAGGGAGTAGCTTATGAGCCTTAACTTGGAGGATTGTCTTCAAAAGCAAACCTAATACGGAGGTTTCTTCTTCATAATCTTTTGAATATTTAGAGGTAAATGAAGATATCTGTGTTACTTTTGGATTAGGTAAAAATATACCATGGGAATCCCTTGGATGGTGCATGCATCAACTACTCAACTCATTCAACAGAAATTAGTAGGGGGGTTTAGTTTGAGGTGAATTCCTAAAACCTAGACTGCTTCTAAGAAATGAAAAACCCTCTTCAACAAACTCATAACTTGGAAATATCCCCAGAAATGGCACAAAAATGGTGGTGCAAATTAACTCAAATTAATTAGTATGTTTTTTATTAATCCACAGTCATTTAATTATCAGACCTAGGGACATAAACTTTCAATATTGCTAGTGTTGTATGCACAGTTACAGATGTTGGGAGGTATAAGGGAAAATTGTTGTCACTACAATTAGGAAATACAATGTTGGAATTGAACTAGTTTATGACTGGAAATGAATACTATGGCTATCATCAAAGCATGTAAAATAAAGATCATAAATAAATAATAAGTTGCTGCAAATCTAATCTAATCATGTAAGAAACTATAACAAAAAACAAAAGGAGAGGGTTAACAGACCAAAAGTGGGCCCTACCTTGGGTGTTAATCCCTCCTAAGGCCCGTGTCTAAATTTTTATTACATAAATCTAATTTTATTCAATAACATGAAGATTAAAAATGGAATGTACAACCAAATATCTACCTATGGATCGATCCCATTATAATATTAGCATTATTTTTATATTCTTCCCTTCAAAAGAGACGTGAAGAGACTGCCTCATTACTAACAGTTACAATTTGATTAAGTACAAGATCATAACCAAGAAATCTGGAGATTCTCATACATGCAACAAAAATATTAAAAAGTTTTATCATATAATGAGATAGCTTTAAAAAATTATAAATTTAAACAACCAATTATCAAATTAAATCAACTAGTTCCTTGTTGGAGTTGCAGAGCATAATTAGGTGATGGCATTGAATCTTCTTCATGTTCTCATAACTTCTCCTTTAGCAACACGTGAAAACTTAGGTGAAGTGTCCATGTTTCTCAATATTTCCAGAATTATGGTCTTGTATATGCGTGTGACCTCCTTGGCTAGTAGGTGCTTTGTTGTGGATGAGTCCTAGTTATTGCATGTCAATTTCTGTGAACGAGTCCCTTTACATTGTGAATGAGTTTCTTTGGTTGCATGTTAGTGGATACACATAACAAATCTTTGGAAATCAAGGCTAACATTTATTCAAAGAACTATTTAATCATCACATTACATTCAGAAGAATAAATGCATCCATAATCCACAAAATAAAGTAAACTTAGTAATAATTATATTAACTAATATAAGTGCCATAAGTTTAAGATATATGTTGGTGAGAAAATTTTATGGGGACAAACTTGTGGATTTATTTCGAATTCTCTGAGAATATAAGTCCCTCTTGTTAACCGGTGTAACTATCATATATGTATGCATGAGTGAAAGTGAGTTTTCTACGGATGGCCTTACAACCGAGGACCCAATATGGGAACTCTACTAACCTGCGGAAAAGATAGAAATCTCTTGATAGGGAAGAATTTTTCTAAAGAGTGGGAAAGGGGAGTGAAAAGAGGTAGGAGTACTAATTTTTCAGGTATAAAATCATATTCATGCACACACTAGTTAGAAGTTTCATCATATGCACTAAATTAAGAGGAAACAACTTTGTAAGTACTAATAAGATCAAATAGAATTTGATGAGCACAGAGTATTAAGAAATCCCTTGGTCAAAGAAACCTTGAAACTCTTTATTTTTGTATTGACTACTCAAACCAAAGTTATACATGGTGGGTAAATCAAGGAAATTTGAGAATGAGGGGGAATGGAAGAATTTGGCTATCTCATTTGTTCTCTCAATGCACTCTTGAGTTTACAAAATCAATCACAAAACCTTTGAAATGGGAACAACTTTACAATTTATAGAAAGAGATGTGACTCATCATCTACCCCCAATGCCTTTTCATATGCACTATACAACTTAAAAGTTTTTAACTTCCTATGAAACTTTTAAGTCTGTTTTTATAACATAAAGGTTACTTATTACATTAGGAACATTAAGACTTATGAAAAAGTGCAACCCCAACGTGAAATTAGAATATTAGAAAGTGAGAGAAACTTGGAAGAAGGAGGAGGAAAAGAAAGGATATCACTCATGATGAATTCTACAGATCCTTGTTGATTGAAAACTCAAGTGCTTTGTGAGACTTTCAATCTCTAAAATTAGGCATCTCTGAGAAACTTCTTCAAATTATCTTACAAAAGCCTTGGAATGATTTTTTAAAAACACTTGTCAAATGACTACACTTGATGGCTATGAATGCCAAATATAAAGAGATAGGAGATCATAGCCAATCATGTTAGATTGAATGGGATTGTTTCACTGATGACTAAAAATTTTACCCTTCATCTGATATACTTGTAACCTGAACAATGTAATTTTCCAATATAGTGAAACTTGGATCCTCAAACGTATTATACCATAACAGGATTCCTTTAGATGACACATGAACCCAAGGAGATGAGTGTTGTTGAATGATTCCATTGGTGACTGTGAGCATCAAATATGGAGATCCCTTTAGGAAATACTGAAGCTTTAGAACAAACCCTTTCTTGATCCCCTACAACATTGTCCATGTTTTAGTTGATTCTCGACATGATTCTAATGAACAATTTGACATAATTTGATTGTGAATTTCAACTCATACATACTAATTGAACCATGAAATGAGTTTTGAAAGAAATTGTTGAGATCCATAAAGATAAAGAATTCATTAGTTCCCCCTTCACAAATCTGAACTTCATTGTTTCTTAACACTTACGGTATTTAGAAAGGGAAACTATTTTTGAAAGTGTCAATATTTTCCTTCCTGGTCTCCAACTATTAATGGCAGCATGAATGTTCAACTCCCATAATGATCCCTTTGCGAAATTCATCCTTTTGGGATGACTTGCTATTTTCGGTAAGTCTTTGAAAAAATAACTTATTATTTTTACCAGTGTGAAAAATCATCCCATTTAATCCTTGATTGGTTGTGATTACGAGAATCTCCTCTATTTTGCGCTCCTCCAACTTTTGGACCATTTTTATCTTTTTGGCAGGTTCTCGTGAGACCACTTACTATTTTTAGTAAGTGTTGAATTTGGACCAAAATGCTCATTCCGATCAAATTTCAATTGTAATGCATCCTATGTGTTCAATGTCTATTTTGCAGATTCTTTTGTTGATGACTTTCCCAAAATATCAGTCCTCTATGCGAAGACCTAATATTTTTAGTAAGTGGTCTTATGAAGGTTTTATTGACGTGGAATGAATTTTTCCAATATGGGTTTTTTTACAATATTTTCCCTCCGAAATTTCGTGCTTACCCGATTAAATGTTTTGGAGATTATAAAATTTTCAACTTCTTACCTAGCAACACTTATACACATGACAACCATTAATGGACCTCAAAATTGCAGGTTTGGTTTTCTCCTCTATTTTTGAAAAAAATATTTTCACTATGGGTTTTTATTTCTTGTGCTTCCGGTGAAATTTCTCTTCAATCCGATTTCCAGTTGACAGAAAATGATATTTTTCTTTGTTATTCGGGAAGAAGATTTTTTTCTATGAATGTTTTATGGCATGAGAGGAGTTTATGAAGGTAATTTTATGTTGATTCTAGATAGATGAATGAAAACAAAAAAATGGTTCATCAATACATGCATATTTTTTAAGATTTCTTCAAATTTCGATTTCATGGCAATGGGGATTTCCACTATTCTTCTTCTTTGTTCTTAATTTCTTAACCTTATCTTAATGAAATATTATTACGAGACCTATATCGCCATGGGAAAGGCATTTTATTTATTTAGTGGAGCTGATCTAAGCTTTGGAAATGGTGGAGTGGTAGTAGGAAGTTCTAGAGGGAGTTTTCGATAATGTTGTGTATGGGAATGTTAGATGTTAGAAGCGAAGCGGGTGGATTTTTTTAAAATTATTAACTAAATCATATATGGGAGATAGATGAATTCTAATGTCCCTGATGTCACTAACATAAAAGGTACATGAGGGACATAAAATTCCATGATGAGAAAGGTGGTGACATGTGGCAGAGATCCGACGACAGGGGATTAAAGCCGAAAAGGAACTTTAAAGCACTAAGGGGATAGAGGTTGATGACATGGGTGACTAGAAGTATCCTTAAGGGTTGGGCACTTTTTCCATATTTTATGTCCCTCACTTCAAAGGTACATGGGAGACATTAAACTCCATGGTGATCAAGGTGATGACATGTGGTGGAGATATGATGGCTTAGAATGAAGGTTTGACAAGAACCTAGGGATGAATTGGTGATCCCGGAGGTTACATGAGGCTCCGTGAGGTCTTATGGGGACTAGGTGAATTTTTCCAACCTTGATGTACCTAAAATTAAGGGATATGAGGGACACAAAATTCCTCTAGGCTCCTGAAGCTCACACGTGTCCTTCAAAAATTTGACTAACTCCCGAACTCGCTTCAAGAGGGCAACTAGGAAATGTTGTTTTGAATCCAATAGTTAGGGATGAGGTCTTAATTCCTCCATTTTTTCCATGAAAAATAGGATTTTTATTTGATACTCCTTTTGTGCTTGATAAAAATTGATTACATACCCATTGTTCTAAAGTTTTGTGAAAAACATAATTTCATCATATTATAGGGATCATAATTCCCATTTCTAAGATGTTTCATTTTTCTCCTAATTCCATCTAGAGCTCCTAGAATCACCTTCTGAATCTCAACAAATATTTTGTCCTATGCACTACCTAGGCACTGGAACACTAATTTTGGTGAAACTACCCTAATGTCTCTGAGTCCTTCCCAATCTTCCTAAATCAATTCCATGATGTCCCAAAGCCTCGTGACTTACGTATGTGTCTTGCTTGGATTTTTTTCCTAGTCTATGGGGTTGCTCTAGTCCTAGGAATGCCAATGATAGTCCTTCCCACATCTACCCGAAACTTGAAATTTTCAATAAACTCCTAAAACCACCTAGGGGGCTGATTAAACTCTCCTAAATCACCTAGAGGAATGAATTTACACCAATTAGGAGATTACTGGATTGACAGGGAGGACCCGAGGCACCTCAAAATGATATAACATGAAAAATTTGGTACAGGGGTATAGTTGTCATGCTTGGAAATTGTCAATTTCCTTGTTACACATTTACTCAAAAATAATTGGATCTTGCTTACATGGACTAAGAACAGTGAAGACATGGCATGAGAACTGCCATAATATCAACTTACAACATATTGACTAGTGCCTTACCCATTTGGCCCTGCAGAGTCATGTACAACTTACAACAAGAGGGGGAGAGAACGAAGAAGGAAACACACACACAAACACACCAAAAACAATGAAAGGAAACACATAACACACATAGAAAGGAAACACCACACAAAATAGAAAGGGAAACACATGCAACAATCACCTATAGTATAAGGTGGGGGATAACCCGCTTTCACTGAAGTTGTTTTCATTCCTCAAAAGTTATCCCTTAGTGGGAAACACTAAGTGATGTTGTTTTGTGAATCCATTGACTAGTTCTAGAAATTATCCTCCTTTTCTTAACTATTTATGAAATCCAGGTGCTTTCATGATTTCATGTGTACTTGTTAGGAGTGAGTCGACATGAGCTTTTTGATGATCAGGCCTTCACTTAGAAATTCCATTGCCTTCACACTCTTTGAAATCAATTTCATAGTGTCAGTTGCCTTCTGTTTTTATCCACATATCTGATTCTTCATTAAGCATCTCATCACTTACTTGAAGCTGATTTTCATTCAAATTTCTTGAATATTCTTAGTTACTTTCTTTCTCGGATCTATGCTCATTGATATCTTCTCCATGAGAAACCTTAGATTCATCCTTTATCTCTACTCCATTATGAGGCGTTTGAGTACTGACAGGAGGATCAAAGGAAAAATCATACTTTTCTTGTATGGCCATGACACAAGTTAAGAGATCAAGAATCAGCTCGGGGTCTTCTACAACTTCTACTGCATCTAATAGTTCTTGCACAAATATCTCCTTTGTTATTTTCTATAGCTCATCTTTTTACACTTTTGAAGAATTTTTATTTTTTAGCTCAAGGAAACTATATGGAGGGTTTACTTCATCATCTTGGGAATTTTTGCATTCTATAAATCCTTCATCAAGAGGATATTCATCCTCAAAGGCCTAAAACTCCTTGCTTCAATTTATTTGTCGTGGAAATAGTCTTCCTCTTCAAATGGGACAAAAATATCTCAATTTCATCATTGCATTCATGAACCATTGGGTCAAAAGGGGCATCATATTTATCATCTTGATTTTTTTCAACATGGCCAATATTCACACTTATTCCAGCTTCTAAATAATATTTGTGCTTGTCTTGTAGATTTATGGATTGCATCGAGATTTTGAGACTTAGTTAAGGGTACTTTGTTTCTTTTGTGTCTCTAAGTAGTTATTATATAGAAAGTTATTTCAAATCTTTCATAGGATCATCACAATCTGGTCTTTCCCTCCATGAATGGGATGGATGAGATCATATTCATCTCCAAATGGGAATGAAAACATCTCCTCCTCATGGGTAAGCGTATAAGCTAGTTTTTCCATTTGATATTCAACAACATCCCTCTCCTCTACTTCTTTTTTTGCATCTTTTGGTGATTCAATGTTTCCCTCTTGTAACTCTAATCTCCTCAATGCTTCTTCACATTCCATTCCTCTCTCGAGAAGGAATATCTAGACATATCAAAATGGGAATATCATATTCTTCTTCAGTCGTTATGAAAAGATTCATTCTCCTGCTATCTTGATACAAGATGTTGGTTCCTAGACTTCCAGACTTTCACACCGTGTACCTCATATTCTTCTCTAGAAGTAATTTCTACATGTCCCCCTTCACTGTTATGGTTGTGGAAGAATAATTCATCTAAATTTTACCCCCAACTACTAAGAAAATTTTAAAATGAATTCAAAATGTTTGTTACCAAAATCATCGCTTAAACTTTCTTATCTGGAAATCTGGTGAGATCCATCTATACATCTTTAACATTCCTCTACAAGTGGGACCTCTTATGACTCCAGGGAGTAACAAGAAGCACCAGTGTGGATTAATAGTGAGTTTGACAACATTGGCGACCTTTATAGGCATCACCTTGTTGGAGGCACCAAAATCTATTATGTAGTTGTTCAATACATATTCTCCAATGAGAAGGGAGAAATAGAAAGGTTCAACCTTATGAGTCTTGGAATAACTTAAAGATAACATATTTTTTGAGGGATGTGTAATTGGGTTTGGTAATATTCCTTTAGAACTATGAGATACAACATTGGGTGTTAAACTCCCACTCTTGATGCATTAAACAAATCTCTTGAATTTTTGGGGTGATTCTACAAATATTCGATTTGAATCTACACCTTGGCTCTATTTTCATATTCTATGAAGTCAAAGGGAGTAGATGTGGAAAAGGGGAATGCAGGGAATTATTTTGGAGTTGGGCTATGTTTGGAAGCAGAGTTTGATAATTGGGTAGTGGAGGATATTTTGAAAGGCACACTAGGAACTTTCAAAGTACTAGATTTTATAGGATCAAATTTAGACTTAGAATTAGAAGAGGCATTGGAATACTTACTTGGAATTATGGGAGCCTTCTTACTTACTACAATATCAAGTTTATCAAATTTAGACTCCATCAAAGGTTGAATTGGATTAACTTGACTAATTATTTTGTTTTGCGAGTAGCCATAAGAGGATCATCAACCTTATTTTCTTTGACACAGTGGAAGGAGGTGTTCCTTTCTTAGACGAGAAAAAGTGAACACCACACATGTGAAACTCGGGTGCATATTCTTCTTCTTCTTCATCACCTCCAGAATACTCATAGAATCTAATTTGTGTATCATTCTCAAGCTCATCAAATTCTAGGAGATCATCACCTTCACTTTCTTGTTCTAGATCTACATCACTTTCTTGAATACTGCAATTTGCATTCACATGTATGCCCTCCAAGGAAAGCATTCGGGGCACTACTGCAATTTTATTAGTGATGTTTTTTTGAGAAGATATTCATTAAAAAATTTCCCTCTTTAATGATGCCATATCATTCACCAATTTTTATAGCAACAGATATGTTCTTTCATCTCCCGGACATTGAGATTAACCCTTTGAGGGATTCCTGATCTTTCCAAATAGGATGAGATCGTCATCTAGTTCAATGGATAATCTTTGTGCTTCTACAATATCCCTCGGTTTAAAAATTGGTAGGAAAAATCTCACCTCCAAGTGATTGAGCATTGTTGAAGAATCTCTTCACATTGTTTTGAGTTGGCGAATCTTCTTTTGGTATCCTACGAAGAAACCATTTGAAACAAACCATGAAGTTTCTCATAGTTTCACTTTATTCTTTCTTCATTTGAGCCAATTGGACTAAGGGGTCTTGATAGTCATCAATAAATTTGAATCTTCCTTTGAAATTTCTTTTCATGTTATTCCAACAAGTGATGGATCAAGCAGGCAAGAGGGAGAACCATTCTATTGTTTTTGTGGAGGGAATCAATGAATAGTCTCATGACAACATCTTCATTTTAAACACCAACAATTCCTCTTGATGTCATGAAAGAAGTGATGTGTTCTTTAAGAATTTGTGTGCCATCACCTTTGAATTTTGGAAAGTTATCACAGGAACCAATTGGTAGATCTTGAAGAAGGGGTTCAAGAGAAAGTGGGCCTGTATTTCTTCCCCATGGAATAATGGGTTGAGGGTTTTCTGATTCATCCGCCATTATTGTTTCTATTACTTCTCTTGCTTCTACAAATTCTTCTTGAAATTCTTCTTCCTATAGGAACTTGATGCTAAATGGTGGTAAAAAAATGGGAGGATTTCAAGGGTGAGTATCAATAGGAGTTTAGATGGGATTTCTAGGTGAACTACTTGATGACCCAAATGGAGATGAGGCTTGAGAAAAGTAGTAGGGATTGTCTCGACTTGTTCTTGCTGATTTTACAAAGCCTTAAAAGTGGGGTTGACAATTCCTCTCAATTTATTCAACCTGGTGTATCTCCTTTCAGCCAGCTTTTAGAAATTCTTGTAGTGGGAATACGAAAGGAAACTATGGAATATGAAAGGTCACATGCAGAAATTGACAATGTATCATTCAGCAATGGATTTTCATGAACATTTTCTTTTTTTTCAATATTTGATTTTTTTGAATTTTTGGACCTTGCGATTATATTTTGGGTGTAGATGCTATGAAATCTTCCCCACAAGTGGAAACCAAAAATAGTTCTTTGAGAAATTTTTTTGGGGGACAAACTTGTGGATCTATTACCAACGCTCTACGAATCTAAGTCCCTCTTCTTAATCGGTGTAGTTTTTGTATATACATACGTGAATTTTCTCTAGATGACCTTATGGTTAGGGATCTAATAGGGGAACTCTAGTAACCTCATAGAAAATCTAGCAATATCTTGCTAGGAAGACTTCGTCTAAAGAGTGGAAAGGGTAGTAAGAAAAGAGGTAGGAGAACTAACGTTGTAGGTAGAAAATCATTTTCCCGCACACACTAGTCAGAAGTTTCATCACATGCACTAAATTAAAAGGAAACAACTTTACAAGTAACAATACGACTAAATAGAATTTGATGAGCACAAAGTATCAAGAAATCCATTAGTCAAAGAAAGATAGAAATTCCTTCTTTTTATATTTATTTCTCAAACCAAAGTTGTACATACTTTGGGAAATGGAGGAAATTTGAGAATGAGAGGAATGGAAGAATTTATCTATCTCCTTTGTTCTCTCAATGCACTCTTGAGTTTACAAATTCAGTCACTAACCCTTTGAAATGGGAATGAATTTACAATTTATAAAATGAGAGGTGACTCATCATCTACTCCCAATCCCTTTTCATATGCTGCTATACAACTTAAAACTTTTCAACTTCCTAGGAAACTTTTAAGTCCATTTTTATAACATAAAGGTGACATATTACATTAGGAACATTAAGACATATGTAAAAGTGCAATCCCATTGCAAAATTAGAATATTGGAAAGTGAGAGAAATTTGGGGGAAGAAGGAGGTGGAAAAGAAAGAATGTCACCCTTGTTGAAGTTTGTAGATCCTTATTGATTGAAAACTCAAGTGCAGTGAGACTTTGAATCTCTAAATCTACCACCTCCTAAGAAACTTCTTCAAATTGGCTTATAGAAGCCTTGGAATGAGTGTTTAAAAATACTTATCAAATGACTTCACTGATGACCATGAACATAAAATTTGAAGAGATAGGAGCGAGAACTGATCATGTCAGGTTTGAATGGTCTTGTTTCATTGAAGACAAAAAATTCCACCCTTCATGTGATATACTTGTAACCCAAACCATGTTGTTTCACCTGATTCTTAGACATTTCTTTGAAATATTGACGAAACATATAGGGTAATGGGCGTAGGAGGAATACTGTTGGAATGTTGGTTGATGGGTTTTTGCACACATGTTGACTCCTTGATCCAGAATTGATTGTGAGAAATTACTTTTGGCAAGGAGAAACTACCTATAATGGAAAGCATGACCACCAGAAAGAGTTAAAAATATGTGCGTGAATCGCTAGTGGGTGCTTATCCGGAAGTGTGATACTTCCTAGATGGCTATTAGTCCACTTTGTTCAAAAAAAATTTAATGTGGATAATAAAGTAAACCCTATTGTAATTAAAATGATTTGGGTATCTCATCCAAAATACAATAATAAATATCTAATCTAACAAGCTAAGTTAAAATAAGATCTGAAGGTCAAGTAACTTGTTCTAGGTCTTTGCAGGTCCGACAAAGGTCTCGGGCAGGTCACGCGATGATTAAGGGTGATGTGGGAAAATGTAGATAGGTCACTGTTCTGGGTTGTATGGGTAAATACAGAGACCGACACTAGTTAAGGGTGATCGACGCCTGTTGGAGAAAACTGGTGCCGATTACTATGGAATACTAGGAATGCCACATAATAGGCTCTAGATCTTCCTTATGATTGTACAAGGAATAGATTGGTTGGAAAGAGGTATTAGGCTATTTGGGTGGGGTTTGAAGAGGTTTTAATGGGTATATAGAGGGGTGAGTATTAAAGGAGGTCAGTGGGTGGCTAGGGAAATAAAGAAGGATGATACAATGATGGAATAAATGAACCAAAGGAGTAAACTATTCCACTTACTTGAAATCTGGTCCTGGGTGCCTATGAGTGATGAATGAAGGTACTGGTAAAGGGGTTAAATGTTGTTGAGGATCACCAAACACTGGAAAGATCCTGCATGGGCTGTATGTGCATTCTCTTTTGCTTGGTTGGATCAAATCTATGTTTGGGGTGAATGCTTTGGATGGCTATGCAAGAGAAAATGCTTGATCACCTTCTTTGCATGTGTTTTCTCATTGAAATTCATTCTCGAAAGATGTGATATCTCTCAGAATGTGCCAATGTTTTCCAACCTAAAAATAAGGTCGTTTTGGGGATTAAAAGGTGACCGATGGCCATTTCAAACAACTAACGGCCACAGCTAGGGGTAATCGCGTCGGTTAAGGTGAGATTTCCTAGGTTTACTAAACTAGGGAGATCCTTTTATTTTATGGGATCTCATGTCGTTCACTCATGGATTAGATTGGAAGCTTCTTGTAATCATGTGGGAATGTGGTTAGAGGGAATGTAGGCATTGATTTTTAGGGTTTGAGTAAGTCTTAGTTAGTTATGACAACTTACTAAGAATAGGTCTTAGGGTGAGTTGGCTTGATGAGGTGTCTAGGTGAGATGTATGTGGACATTATCCCTAATTAAGATATTTAAATAATAAATATGGTGAGGATAATGAATCAATTTAATTAAATTAATTAAATTAATATTAGTGGAGTGAAGGGGGCCATGGCTAGGTTAATGCGATGAAGGGTGTTTATTTGTCGAGGGACCAAAGGGGAGTGTTACCTAGCTTTAGTGTCTACACATGTAATTCTCCAATGTAGTGAAACCTAGATCCTTGAATGTCTTATACCACAAGAGGCTTCCTTTAGATGACACATGAACCCCATGAGCTAAGTGTTGTTGAATGATTCCATTGGTGACTGTGAGCATCAAACATGGAGATCCCTTTAGGAAATACTGAAGCTTTGGAACAAACCCTGTCTTTACAACACTACCACACTGCTTAGTTGATTTGGACATGATCCTGATGAATAGTCTAATGACATTTGATTGTGAATTCCACCTTGTACATATTGATTGAAGCATGAAATGAGTGTTGAAGGACATTGTTGAGATCCATAAAGATAGAGACTTCATTGGTTCCCCCTTCATGAATATGAACTTCATTATTTCTTGACACTTACCATAGTTTTGAAATGGCAACTATTTTTTTCTAGTGTTGAGATTTCCCCCTAGTCTCCAACTATTGATGGTAGCATGAAGGTTTAACTCCCATAATGCTCCCTCTGCAAAATTCACCATTTTGGGATGACTTGTAATTTTTAGTAATCATCTAAAAATAAACTTACTATTTTTACCAGTGTGAAAAATCGGCCACTTTGATCCTTGATTGGTTGTGATTACTGAGAATCTCCTTCCTTCTGCACTCCTCCCACTTTTGGACCAATTTTCTATTTTTGGCAGGTGCTCACAAGACTACTTACTATTTTTATTTAGTGTCAAATTTGGACCAAAATTCCCATTCTGATGAACTTTGAACTGCAGTGCATCCTCTGTGTTCAACATCTCCTTCGCAAGTTCTTTTGTTGACGAATTTCCCAAAATAGCAATCCTCTATGTAGAACACCTAATATTTTTAGAAAGTGGGCTTCTAGAGGTCAGATTGATGTGGAATGAATTTTTCCAAGATGGTTTTTTCCCCAATACCATCCCTTAGAAATTACATGCTTACACGATCAAAACTTTGGGAGATTATAAAATTTTAAATTTCTTACTCCGGCAAAGACTTCTAGACATGGTAACCATTAATGGACTTCCAAAATAACAGTCCGGTTTTCTCCTCCATTTGTGACAAAAATAATATTTTCATTATGGGTTTTTTGTTTCTTGTGCTTCCAGGTGAAATTTCTCTTCAATCCGGTTTCCGGTTTGATGGGAAATTGAGATTTTTTCTTCGTTGTGCTGGAAAGAGGATTTCTTTACTATGAATGTTTTATGGCGTGAGAGGAGGGTCTGAAGGTATGTTTCTAATGGTTTTGGATAGAGGAATGAAAATAAAAAAATGGTTCATCAATCCATGCATATGTTTGCAAGATTTCTTCAAATTTTGATTTCACGGCAATGGGGATTTCCATTGTTCTTCTTCTCTGTTCTTCATTTCTTCTCCTTAGCTCAATGAAATATTATTTTAAGACCTACATATCACCATGGGAAAGGAATTTTATTGCTTTGGTGGATCTGGTTTGATATTTGGTAATGATAAAGTGGTGGTAGGAAATTACAAAGGGATTTTGTAGATATGGCTATGCACAGGAATGTTAGATGTTAGAAGCGGGAAACAAGCAGGGTTTTTAAAATTTTGAAATAAATAACAGATGGGAGATAGGTGAATTTTCATTTCCCTGATGTCTCTCACCTCAAATGGATGTGAGCTTCATAAAATTCCATGGCGAGCAAGGCAATGACATGTGGCAGAGATCCGACGATAGGGGATTAAAGCCAAAAGTAGCTTTAAAGCATTGAGGGATTCAAGTTGATCACATGGGTGACCAGAATTATCCTTAGGTGCTAGGTGAATTTTTATATGTTTTATTTCCCTCACCTCAAAGTGACATGTCAAACATCAAATTCCATGGTGAGCAAGGTGATGACTTGTGGTGAAAATCCGACGATTGAGAATGAAGGCTTGACAAACACCTGGGGGCTGAACTGACGATCTAGGAGGTTGCATGAGGGTCTAGAGGTCTTATGGGGGCTAGGCACAATTTTCCAACTTTTATGTCCCTTAACCACACGTGTCCTTCAAAAATTTGACTAACTCTCGAACTCCCTTCAAGAGGGGAACTTGAAACGTTGATAACTTGAGCTCTCTATGGAATTTTTTGATGAAATTTTATATGCTATTGATTGAAATGGACTTATAAATCAAAAATTTGGGGTATTAGGTCTTAATTAATCTATTTCCCCCTAAAAATCATATTTTTGATTTGGTATTCCACTTGTACATGAGAAAAAGATCTTGTATAACCATTGCATGATTTGAATCATTGTGAAAAAACAATTTCACCATATTATTTAATTGGATTTTCCATTACAATTTTTTTTTCTCTTACCTCCATCTAGATCTTCCATAATCACCTTCTAAATCTCAGCAACTATTTTGGCCTGTGCACTTCCTAGGCCTCTGAACCCTAATTTTTGTGAAACTGCCCCAACTTCTTCGAGTCCTTCGTGAATTTTCCTGAATCACTTCCATGGTTTCCCAAGGCCTTTGAATCACCTTTGTGTCTAGTTTGGATTTTTTTTCCCACTCCATGGGGTTTCTCTAGTCTTAGGAAGGCCAATAATAGCCCTTCCAAATTCTTTCCAAAGCTTACAATTTTCAACGAACTCCTAGAATCACCTAAGGGGTTGATTTGACTTTCCTAAATCACCTAGGGGAATGAATTAACAAAATTTGGGAGATTACTAAACTGATAGAGAGGACCCGAGGTGCCTTAGAATGATAAAACATGAAAAATTTGGTACAGGGGTATAGTTGTCATCCTTAGAAATTGTCAATTTATTTGTTGCACATTTGCATCATAACAATATAACAAATATGTTTAGTAGTATATGGGAAACACATGTTCAAGGGGTACACATGGATTAAAATAATACAATTGATGAGGCATTTTAAACAGGTAAATAAAAGTGCTCATCACACCCCTAGATTGAGCTTCTTGAAGAGTCTCATTCAATCATTCTTGCATTCTTCCTCCCCTTTCTTGGAGTCATCATGAATAATGTTGTACAATATCCTAAAGTCTATTAGTGATGAGATATCCTCTATTTATTTGAATAAATAAAATACATTCCTTCGTACCTTTCCATTATATTTTCCTTTAATTCCAAATATAGCTTTGTGTTTCCAGACATTGGCGGATAAGATAGTGGAAAATTGGTTGATAATAACCAATAAGAAACCAAGTTTTTCCACATCCATTAGAGATGTCAATTTATGCATTTATCATCATAAAAGTTGGTATGATATTAGGATATGATTGCATTTCCTTCCTATATATCTCTTGGGATATTTCTTCCCATTTTTTCCTATAAACCTATACTATTTCCACACCATTAAACTTAATGTAGTTTCTTACTTCATCATGGAATTCCTTTCTCATCTGGTAAACCCTATGTTTCATTTTCTTAATTGCCATAAACTTACCATATTATTAAATTATGGCTTTTGTGTTTCCAAATTCTTCCCTATCATCAAAGGTTGCACTTTGCATGAATGTCTGTAATCAACCTTTTTTTCTCTATACATCTCATTGTTAAAGTAGGAACACAATTCCCTAATTTATACATCCCCAATGTAGAGTGTAGGTATCCAATATTTTTCATACTCCAAAGCATAGTTATACATATATAATTCACATAACAACAATTGAATTTCATGTCAAGTCTTTAAATACAACCTGAAGAAGTTGTGAGTTGCACTAATGTCAAACTGAAAATCTGAGTTGATGCAAGTAAGTTTTAGTTGCAACATTTTTTCCTTCAAGAAGACAACATATACATTTGAAGGTGGCATGCATAAGAGTATTTCATTGGTTACCTTAATAGTGTCTTCTTGCTTCTTCTTTAGTCTAGAAATCTCATTATCCTTAGCCCTGAGCTACATATCCTTCTCTTCAATATCTAGCTGATGTTGGAAGAGAAATTCTTCCTTCTCTCTATCCCACTTTCTCTCAGTAACTTGTTAACATAATTTTAAAATTATGGTACCCAATAATCCAACAAGGTGGTTTGAGTTTCCATATCCCTACAAGTTGGTCTAGGAGGTTCTCTAAAAATTCCTTGATCACAACCTATGGCTGCAAGTTGAGTGGTGGTAATGGTGGATGCACAAGCTCAAAGACTTCATGAAATTTGGCTTGGAAAGCTCTAATACTGTCCACTTGTGTTATCTCAATAGGTTCATAAAAAGGATCTCAATCAAGGTATTGGACAATATTCTCAATTGTGTCCTCAATATCTTGTGGAAAATCATCCACCATGTCCATTACATCAGTCTATGGTTCAGGTATTGAGTGTTCTAGTGCTTCCTTAGTCTATTCTTCATTATATGTGGTCACATTGGCTACATTTTGAAGCTCCCCTATTGATACTTCTCCTTCATGATTTATGTGGGTATCCCCGGCATCAACAACCTCTGTTTGAAATCTAATTGGTTCATTAGGGCTCTCATGAGAAGGTTTCTCATCTAACTCCTCCTCCTTTTTCTCTTCCACCTCCTTAGTTGTATCTTCCATGCCTATGTCTTCATATGTGTCTACATGATCTCCCTACTCAACATCCATTGGAATAGGTTCCTCAATATTTTCTAGCTCCTCTTCATCACTATCCAGAAAGATTTGAATGTTTCTCCTAGGCTTTGAGGTTTTGGTATTTTTATTATGGATCCTATGGGATCTCCTTGATGGCACAAAGGTTTTGATTGAAGAATTTTGTTTTCCCTTAGAGGAAGATGACTCAGTGTGGATATATTTAGAAAATTTTCAGCAACAAGAATCATGTTATGAGAGATTGGCCTAGGGCCTTGCTCTCAAAATGGAGGTTTTTCATGAACATGTGTTTCTATAGGTATGGAAGTTTGTGTAGGAGTAGGGGTTTATAAGGGAACATAGGTTTCTATAGGAATAGAGGTAGCAACTATGGTTTTAGGTGGAGGAGGTGTGGAAGAACTAGTTGAGCTTCTCCTCTTTTTCTTCCCTTTCGCAACAAATCATTAATATGTTTTTCCCTAAAAATATCTTCATATAATTGTAGGATGTTTCATCACTAAGAATGTTTCACAACTAAGGTGACAAGAAAATGGTGAGACAATGCAGACCTACCCCTTTGATATTCCTTACTCATTTTCTTTAGGATTTCATGTAGGAATTTAGGTACATTGACATGTTTTCCATTTTTCAAATGATTGAGAAATTTAAAATGCATAGTGTTTAACCGTGAGTACCTACCCTCACAGGTGAAGTAATTTATAACATAGTTTGCAACATCATCCCAAAAGGGTTTTAAATAAGTGTGTAAGGTACCTTTTCTATTATTGATGAATTTATCATCTAGTATTCCAAATTCTCTATGAGCTTCATATGTATTTAATATCGTAGGATACAAATATCCTTCTATTGAGAATCCGGTTACTTCAGCCAAATTCCATGATCCATCTTAACTTTCAAACCTTTAACTATGGCCTTTCCATCCTTGAAGGTGGTGGAAAACTTTGTTACCATTGACTCGTTAAATCCTTGAAATTTATTAATATACTCCATCCAACCACTGTCATGAAAATACTGTAGAATTTGTGGTTGATTATGGAGCTGTGAGTGATTTTTAGGTTCATTCCTAATTAGGTCACCACCCATTTTTGAATTTTGCAACTTCTTTTAGCTCTGAGAGGCAAGAAATCTTTACAGTTTGAATTGATTTTGTAAAAATTTGAATGAGTGTAAAGATCTCGAGTACTTGGTATTTTCAAATTTTGTAACCAACTCACACGTAGCTTGAAAGGGCATGTATTAATTAGATTTGAAGGATAAACTGTGTCGTGAAAAATTGGGGTGACTTGGAATACAACTCACATTATGGAAGGTGGTGGAAAATTATGGAAAATAAAGTTTTTTTATTATTAGTAAATATTTTTGAAGGACTATACCATAGAACAAAGAGGGATCACCAACCAAATATAAAAATGAAGATACAACAACAAAAGATCAAAATTTAGATATAAAATGTTTCCATAAGTAACCAAGATCAGGTTACAATCAAGAAGAAAAAAGGACACACACCACATCAAGACTACAAAAAGTAGCATCGACACAACAAAAAGAATGTAAACAACAACCTCTATACCGAATTCTACTAGCCCAAGTCAGACTATTTTTTGGATGCTCTTTCAATTCTAGACTGAATCATCTACAACAAGGTAAAAAGCACCAAAGTGGTTGTGTGCATTGAGTCCGAAGCGTCCAGCTATGAGATGGTCATACTCCTCTCTTTCTCATTCCCCCAAATAGTTGCAGGGATCCCACTTAGCATAACAATGCTCTCGAACTTGTTGTTCTAAGAAATCACTTATGGCCTTAAAGATGGCCATGTTATGCTCATGTCTATCTTTAGCTCTCCCCAGTCTGGTATCAAGAGAGCTCAACTTCTTATAAATATCAGTAAATTATTCCTTACCATTGTCACTCTCTTCATCAAAATTTCTCTTCCCTTTCTGCTTACCCAGATGCTGAAGGTCCTTCTTCATCTGTTTCAACTCAATCTCCAAGGCTTCCAACCTAATAGGTAGTTTTGGCTCTTCTAGATGCAGGGGCCTGCTTTAATACCAACATTGCTGATATGAAGTAGGTTTTGAGTAACCTCTAAATCTGTAGAGCTTTTGAGGATGCTGTCCAAAGTGAGAGGGTTTCTACTTTCATGGGGTTCTTGGATTTGGGCTTGGAAGGGGCAATAGGAGTGGGAGTGGGAATAGAGGAGATGGTAACAAGTGGCTCACTAGGAGCAATCGGAAAGCTAGGGAACTTGGCAACACAGAGCTTGTGTAACAAAAGGATAAGGCCCTAATGTAATGGATTAGTACGGGCATACTTTTGAAAATCTAGGATAAAGTGTTGAAGGGAGTTAAGAAGGTAATGTGGGAAACAGACCACAAAATTCCTTCTAAAGTGGTTTAAAAAAACAAGATGTTTGATAGGGACCATTTTATTACGTCCATCCAATGAAATGTATTTGATCATCATGTTCATCACTTCATCATATGGCGTGGGAATAGAACTTACCTTTAAGCCCACGACAACAAAATCCAGCTCTTCGCCCTCATCGATAATTTTATGGCCTCGTGACCTCACAACCCTCTTACTAAAGAAATGGCAGCCCTCTAGTTCTAGGCCCATTGTCTCAGCAATCAGATCCTCATTGACAATAACCCTGTGCCCACCATACTTGACCCTCCTGTCCTTCCACTCCGTAGTAAAGTGAATCGAAATGTTCAGGTCATGAATTTGAATCCGATCAATGAAATTTGAAATGCCTCCTTTGTGCAGGAGGTTCCAGAGTACCTCGTTATTCTTCAAGGTCAAGTCGTAACTTGGCTCCAATTGACATGGAACCTCTCCCATTTTTCCTTCTCCTGCAAATTTTGTAATTATCCAACTTGAAACGTTGGTAAGGGACTGCTATTTTCTTGTGTCAATCATGTTTTTTGAAATACCTCCCATCTGTACAAGTCTTAATGCCTTTAGTGTGGCTATAGAAAGGCGGATAAATCACATGAGTGAGATCTTTCACCTCCGTAAATACCCACTCCATGTAATAATTAAAATTATGCCACGTATCTAATTCCATTATTATCCACCTTAATGTTGATTTGAAAATCCTTAGGGATGTTGTTTGCATTATTCCATATGGTAAAATTAATATTGATGCCCATATTGGCCAAAGTGTCCACAACCTTATTCCCCTCCCTATAGGTGTGTCTAATAATGATATTCTTAATATTATTACAAATATTTCTTGCTTCCACAATGAAGTCTTTGATGGTCCAACTAGGAGGAGAAGTTTGGTTTAAATGATTGATGATATTAAGAGATTCCCCTTCCAAAATTAAGTTCTGGATATCAAAATATTTGGCAATCCTAAGCCCCTAAAGAGCAGCAAGGCTTCAGCATAATGATTTATCTAAATCCCCATTTTACTAGCATAAGAAACAAATAAACAACCTTTGTGATCCCTGATAACTCCTCCCCTAGTAGCCATACCAGGGTTACCCTTGGAAGCGCCATCAAAGTTAAGTTTATACCAGTTTCTCTCAAGAGGAATCCAATGGACCAAATACCTATCAATATTTGAGGTATTCCTAGTATGCATTCTAGCAGCTCCAATCTTCCAATTGGAAAGAATGTACTCTTCATCAACAGGATACTTCTTATTTTTGGGGGCTTTGAATCTCCCAATATTATCTTTAATATTATGCCCAATCTTAGTACATTTGAGCTTGCAATGCTACTTGTTATTTCTTAAGATGATATCATTCCTATCTTTCCATATTCTCCAAATAATATGGGTCATGATCAGTTTCAAAAGTCTTCTCATAACACATTTTTTAAAAGGGGGATTCCATTGAATCCAAAATTGGATGAATTCCTTAGGAACCATCTAGAGAACATTGAACTTGGATAGGTCATAGCTCCAAATCATGGTAGCATAGTCACAATGGATAAAAAGGTGTTTAATATCTTTAGAATCTTTTTTGCAAAGATGAAATCTATTAGGCATAATGAATCCTTTCTTAATCAAGTTATCATTAGTAAGAATTCTACCTCTAAGTACAAGCCAAAATAAAAAATTTATTTTAGGGGTTAACTCAGTCATCCATATTTTTCTCCAATTAAATTCATTCTGGGTATTCACAAAATAGGAATTGTACCCAGATTTAACTGTATAGTCCCCATCTCTAGAATTGTACCAAAAAATTTCATCTTTGACATCCATCTGATTCAAGGGGATGAGGTCCAACTATTCCTGAAGAGAGGACAACATAGAGTTCAAATCCAAGCCATCCACGGAAAGTTGCTTCTATCTCTTTTGATTACCATCAATTTCTATGTAATCTATGACCTTAGTACCATATTTCTACTCTAGATTCTCCTTAGCTGCACCAAATATATCATTGAGGCTACAATTAGACCAATTATCATTCCAAAAACTGATGTCCCTGCCATTTCCCACTTTCCATCTACAACCTTGCTTAATAAAATTCCTAGTAAGAGTCAAGTTGTTCTAGAAAATGGAGCCATGGGGAAGCAGTTCAGAATGTAGGAAGGAGGAAGCAATTTGTTGCTCTAAATATTTATTCTTAATGAGTTCAATCCAAGGTTGTTCTTCCAATAGCAATTTCCATCCCATTTTTGCAATTAAGGCCATATTCATTTTGCTAATTTCTTTTATACCTAAGCCCCCAATCCTTTTAGGAGTACACACTTGATCCCAAGAAACCAGGTGATATTTAAATTTTTCCTCCATACCCTACCATAAAAAGTGTTTCAATCCTATCAATTTTTTCTCTAAAGGTAGAGGGAATTTTGTACAAAGACATAATGTATATAGGAAAATTTTGAAGAGTGCTTTTGATAAGCAGACATTTCCCAGCACTGGAAAGAATGGCTCCTTTCCATCCTGCTAATTTATTTTGGAATATTTCCAGTAGATCATTCTAGAATTTTTTTGAAACTTTTGTAGTACCCAGGAGGAGCCCCGAGATAGGTAGTAGGAAGCACATTAATTTTGTAACCTAATACTTTAGCAATTTTATTTTGCCTTTCCAAAGGAGTATTGAAAAAGTAAATGGAGCTTTTGTCAAAGTTGATCTCTTGTCCAGAGGCAGCCTCATAAAATTTTAAAATAGACTTGATCACCTTAGCTTCCAGAATAGAAGCCATTAAGAGTAGGATAGTGTCATCAAAAAATTACTGATGAGAAGTTGCTTGATTCGTGGAGGTAGGTTTACTACCTTTTCAAAGACCATCTTAACAACTTTGGTAATAGTTCTGCTAAGGTCATCGACCAATAAAATAAAGAGAAGAGGGGATATAGGATCCCCCTACCTTAGCCCCCTACTGCTAGTGAAGTACCCCACAGTTCACCATTGACCACCACAGAGAATCTAGTTGTTGAGATGCAGGCTTTAATAACTCTCCTGAATTTATCTAGAAATCCAAATTTGGCCAAAACTTTGTCAAGAAAATCCCAGGAAACTTTATCAAAGGCTTTATTCATGTCAAGTATAAGGACCATGCTAGCCTTTTTGTTATTATCCATAGAGTGAATAATCTCATGAACCATGATCACACCATCTTGAATAATCCTCCCTCTGATGAACCCACTTTGCTATTTTGAGATTAAATCATTCAAGATGACTGCAATCCAAGAGCAATAATCTTAGTAAAAATTCTATAGATAGCATTAACCAAGCTAATGGGTCTAAAGTCTTTGAAATATTTAGCATCCATTTTTTTGGAGCCAACACTATGTGGGTGTTATTAAGATCTTTCAATAGATCTCCGGTTCTAAGAAATTCATTAGCCGCCCTTAGGAGATCGTCTGAGAAAATTTCCCATAATTTTTGAAAAAAATTAATAGAGAAGCCATCAGGTCCTAGAGCCTTGTCTCCTTCTAGAGAAAAACCACTTTCCGAAGCTCCTCCAGAGAAACAACTTTGGTAATATCTTTAAATCTCAGCTCCTCAATTTCACCATGCGGTATAGCTTCAAGCATAAAAGAGTCAGCCACATCATTAGTAGCCCTCTTCTCATTCAACAATTTTTCATAGAATCTAAGAGCCTATTCCTTGATAATTCATAGATCTTTTATGATGTTTCCATTGCCTTTAGAAACTTCCATAATGCTATTGCAAGATCTATGCTTCAAAGTGGTCATATGGAATATTTTTGTGTTTCTGTCACCCTCTTTCAGCCATATATCCCTAGATTTAAGTCTCCATAGGGATTCTTCCCTACTATAAACCATTTATAGCTCAAAGAGGAGGTTTTTCTCTGCCACATGATCCTCCCCAGATCTCCCATATAATTTTATTTTGTTTTCCATATCTTGAAGTCTCTATTTTATCTCCTTTTTTTTCACAAAACCATTCCCAAAGACTTCTTTATTCCAAAATTTAACCTACTTTTTAACATTTTAAAGCTTTTAAACAAGCCTATAATGAGAAGTTCCTCCACCACCCCAGATCCACTAATCCTTGATCCTATCGAATATGTCATCATGCTCCATCCACATCTTTTCAAATTTAAAGGAGCTCCTAGCAGGCTTAATCTAGTTAACAAAATTTAAAACAATTGGATTGTGATCAGACCCGATTCTGGGTAGGGATGTGAGATGAAAATCTTGATGAAGAATCCAACTAGCTGAGATAATGGCCTGATCCAATCTGACTTGAATCATATCCTTACACAACCTCTAGTTTGTCCAGGTGTACTAATTGCCATGAAGATCCACATCTATGAGGTTCAGTTCAGCCACAAAGTCAAAAAATCATCCATGCCCCTAGAGAAAGAAAGTTATTGATGACATGACACAAATATTAATCACTTATAATTATTCTATCACTACTTTAATAAAGTGGATTAAGTGCACTTATCTCAAAAAGTACGTTTGATGATTGTGACATGTTCCTTGTCAAAATTCACACCTTTAGCTGTATGAAGATTCATCATGATGCTGCAAGTTGAGATGTTACGTTGCTGCAAGTATTGCATAAAGTGTTGTAAGTGCATGTTAGAGGTCCCTTAGTAGAATCAGTTTTTCCAGAGAGGGAAGACTAAATCTTTCTAGTGCCAATATTCTTCATAAGTTCTTGTAGGCACAATTTTATCCTTATTTATTCATGCAATAACAAGTTCTTTTAACAAAGAAAAAAAAACAAGGCTTTGCTGCATGCTACTGCAAGTGGAATTTTTAGTCTTTGCATCATCTCCTTATGTCAGAGACTATGCACTCCTTGAAACAAATACATCAAAACATTCAAAACAAAAATTCTAAAAAAGCAATACATGATATAAGAGTGTTGTTGATCACCATGAAGGATGATCACACCACTTTTATTCTCCTTGGATTATTCAACAAGATGAGTGTACCAAGTCTAGTGAAAATATCATTCTTCAGAATTTTATAAGATGAAAAAATAGGTTCAAGTTACAAATTTAACTTTTTTGTTATCATATCCATCCTATTTTTACGTCTTGTGAATTGTTGCATGAAATTTCTCCTAATAGTTGGCTTCTTATACAACTTCAATATGTGACCATTTACCGGTAGTTTGAATCTCACAGGTTATATGGTGGTTAGTTCAACAACCCCATTAGGAAATATTTTATGAATCTCATATGGCCCTAACCACCTTGTTTTGAGTTTTCCCATGTTGTCCTTATACTTGGAGTCAAATAACAGAGAGAAATATCCTTCCTAGAATTGTCTTGTTTTGATGAACTTGTCATGCCATTTGATCATTTTATTTTGTACCACCTCTATATTATGAATATCTTGCCTCTTCATTTCATCTAACTCATTGAGTTAGAGAATATTTTGTCTCTAAGAATCAAAAAAATATATTCCTAAATCAAGTGCGACATGCTAGTGTCTTCTCTCAAATTCAATAGGGAGAGTAATGTGATTTATCATATAGATGCACAAATGGTGTGAAGTCTATTATTTTATTCCAATTTTTGTTAAATGCCAAACCATTAGGAATACTTGTTTAGTGCTCACATTATTTAGATGTGTTTATTATATTTACATATTGGTGAATATAATAATGTGGAGTAAATGAGTTGTAATAACAACTCATATAGTTATTTGAATGTGATTTGGTTGTTAAACCAAATTCACGTAAATAAGAAATGTGAGGAGTGTTGTTAGAACAACCTCCTAGAAAATAGGATCAATCTCTCCTATTTATTTGTAATATCTTGTACGAAGTAAATACAGGAAAGTTTTCTATGTGATAATCTGTTGTAGCTTTTATATTTGGTATCGAGTAGTTTCGATTAAGTTGTGAAGATATTTTTTCTTCGATGTTGTTAATTGTGATGGAAGGATATTAAGAATTTAAGGGGCAATGTATGTCTGCATATTTCCCTCTTTTATGCACGAGAAGATTTGAGTGTCGTATGAAGATAATAGATTAGTTTCATATCTGTATCGATTACTTTCGCATGCGGGAAGACTACATTTCTTTGTGAATTACAAAGTGCAATTTTAGATTGAAACGACGTCTGTGACTGTGATTCTGTTTCTAACAAATTACATTCATTCTTCAAATTCACGTGAGAGGAGGTCTGATTTGGAGCATTTGTAGCTGACTCGGAGCTTGCGTGAAAGGCGGTTTTGATGTCCATTCTTCTCATTGGAAATCATGTTAATATTTGTGGTGAACTCAACTATTAAGCAGAATTTGGTGCCAGATTAAGACATCTTCTATCAGTCCCACAGTCAATCTCCTTCGGGTAGGATCTAGAGCTCTAAAGCATAGGTCTGTTCTTCTATTTTGTGGAGTCCACTCTGTATTCACATTTTCTCGAGGTTTTAGATTCGTTGATGGACACAAATCGGGTGAAATACAAAGCCACGATTACTCTTTGATACCACATCTTTGACGAGATCCTTCAATCACATTCGTAGCTGATGTCAATAAAGTATCCAACAGACTCGGCATTGATCCACAATGTTGTTCTTTGATCTGCACATATTGTTTTAACGCCACTATATATTGTGGAATTTTTTGCAAGCCTCGTAAATTCTGGTTTGCGACTGTGTATTGAAGGCTGGTATAAATCAGGGACAATAATCTCTGATAGTTCTGATTGATTGATTTTCTATGCAAATCTGTAATCAAATCCGTCCATGCAAGGATCTTCAACATGCCGTAAGTTCTTCATGAGAATAAATGTTCTTTTTTTCCATATTTGACAATCATGGAGAAGATAGAGAATTCATTGACACGAGTATTGGAGATCATAGCTTATAATATTTTTTGTCCGTATTGTTAATCATTTTGTGGTCTTTAGTGTCTTTTATGTGAAGTAGTGTTTGTCATTAAAAGTTGTGGTTGTATAGTCAAAACAAGTCAAATGTCATTTGTGAATCATAGTGTGAGTTATCCTAAGTGTCCTCCTCTCATGTTGGAGGGTCATCTCACATGGGTTAGGTTTAGGGTTTCATATGTCTCATGCACTAGGGATACTCAAGACCCTATATGTACCCCTCATGTTGGAGGGTCATCTCACATGGGTTAGGTTTAGGGTTTCATATGTGTCATGCACTAGGGTTACTCAACACCCTATATGTAACCATTTTCTATTCATTTATGAGCATGCCAAGACACTCCGCTGTCTTTCCTCTATGCAAGCTTTGTTTCTGTTGAGCAAGTTCTTCCATTACTGATCATTTTTTCCTTCCTATCGCTAGAGCTTTCATGATTTTGTTGGAGTGAAACTACTTCATGGTGCCTCGTTTCCGATTCGATTCTCGCAAACTCTTTTCATGGTATCAGAGCTGAGATCGGGTAAACGTGCACTCGATTTGTTTTTTGTTGCTATTACTCTTACTTGGTTTCGTTATTTTACTCTGCATGCAATTCCTTTGATCACTATTTTATAGAAATTATCTTGCTAATATCTCTAAAAAGATTTCTCGGAAAGTTTTTTGTGTTTTTTTCTTGTGCATGTGCAGGTTTTTTCAAAATACCTTGAGAAATCAGGTTTTTTAAACTGCTTTTTTATGTATCAAAATCCAAAATAGAGATTCCTTTCATTTATTAAAATGGAAGTGAAATTTTTTTAAGCTCTCTAGTTTTTGCAGGATATGCATGTTGTCTGTGGTTGCAGGATCTTTGAGTTCTTCAGTCGTGGTTGCTCATCAACGAACTGTTGTCCCTCTGACCATTTTGGACCTGCTCAAACCGCCATCACTGCTTCATTCACGCGCGCTTGTATTTTTCTTCATTCCAAGTGTTTTTAGATTGTTCCAGAAATTTTCTTGGACCTTCTAGGAATTTTTTTACTCTTCTAGGCATTTTTTTACTATTCATGCATTTTTGACTCTTCTAGGCATTTTTTTTTTCGGTGTTTTTTTACTCTTATAGGTGTTTTTTTACTGTTCAGAATTTTAAACTTTGTTCTAGGTGTTTGCGTGGATCAGACTTTGTTTCATGCAAAAAGCTGTCACCTCCTTTGTTCCACGCACCTGCAAACTCTTTTCATTACCAAACGCCTTCTTGAAATCTTTTGCCACACCTCCTTCTTGCTCTCCACGCATAGCTACAATCATTTTTTCTCTTCATCTCCTTTTTGGGACAAATACTTTATTTGGTAAGTGGATTTCTTTCCCTTTTTTAAATCTTCCTTCACACAAACAAAACCACTGCGTTTTACAAACAAGCCTTGTTTTTTATTTATGTTAAGTTTTTTGTTTGGGAAAACACTCAAACTTTTTGGTAAGTTTTTAAAAAAATTCTAATTTACCTTGTTTTTTAACATATGACAAGTTTCTAAAGAAATTTGTTTTAATTAGAAACATTTATCTTTTTAAAAATATTCATCTAAATCTTCATTAGATTAGATCTAATTAGTTTTAAATTAGATCTAATTTTTATTTAATTTCACATTATTTAAACTATATTTCTTTGGCATTATAATTTGGTCTATTGGCTTTGTGTATTTTTAACCTTCCGTCAAGTGCCGAAGATGAAGGGTGAGGTCCAGGATAGGCAGGTGGCTAATCCCCCCTCACAATACAAACAAACCCTATCTCAAATTCTGAGCCGTTTCAAACGAGCATACATACAACACCCTTTGCATGTGTTTAGGGCACTTTTTTAATCTGTTTGCAGGCTTATTGGATTTTTCTCATCAAATTGTGGGAATTGGTTTTTGCTATAACTTTTGACTCGTTGCTCAGTTTTGAGCACTTCTTTAGTCAAAGTTGCATGTTTTTTCACACTCTAGATGATGGGATCATTAGATTTGTAAACACACTAATTTTATAAAGTGCCGCATTCTGGGGTGTCTTTGTATTGCTTAAGTCAGCTCAATTTTTTGAGCTTTGTTCTATTCCTTTTTTCATGGACTTGTGAGCGCGTCTACCACAGTTTTATGACAAAGGGATTATTTCATGTGACGTGAGACACTTTTTCTCACCACTAGGGTTGGATTTCGCCTCCTTTCTATTTTTTACTTGTGCTTGTTTACGGTGTCCTTTTTGTTGCGCTACATGAAACACTGTTGTGGTCTCCTCTCTTGCGCGTTATTACACTAATTGCAAGATGAGTTACCAAGTGTTTCAAACCGCAAACATGGACCTGATTGTAATCAACGCACTAAACTATAGAGTGCCGAAAGTAGGGGGGTTGTTATTATCCTGGGTGGTTGTGTTTCTTTTCTATATTTCTTTCTCTCTCTCTCTCTCACTATGGATGCAATTTCAATTCCTTTGCTTACACCATTAAAATTTTTCAAATGGATATCAAAAATAATAATGAAACTAAGGGGTAAAGGGTTATACCGCATCACCATGGGAACTAAAACTCAACCGATGATGAACCTGAAAAATCTAAGTGGTTAAACTGTAGTGATGAATCTTTAGGTCTTCTTTGCATGTCCATTTCACCTAACTTTCTCTTCCACATTAAGGCGTCCTCAAACACCTACATCTGCGTGGAAAATGCTAGATGTGATGTTTGGACAACTAGATGACATGAGAGCGCATGAGTTAGAAAATGAACTACCAGGTTTAAATCCTAGTGACTTTGAAAACCTACAAGCATTCTTCTCAAAATTTGTCCACATTGGATTATTGTTAAAAGGATGTCAAGTAGAAAAGAAATATTATAAACTGATCTTGTCAATTCTCTCTAAGAAAGGTGCTAAATATTATGTCTTCGTGTCAACTTTCTATGCTACAAAAGCTACTTTGGACCATGACCTCCTTTGACTATTTTGTGTCCCAACTCATTCGAGAATAGGAAAACTCATTCAAATGGGGTCTATCAAGTCCAAGTCACATGCTCTTGTAGCAATTACTAGCAAAGGAAAGAATACTCGAAAAGAAGAAGGAAATAGAGGATCAACCTAAGAAATAAACCAAGATCAAACCTAAAATGACACAAACACTTCGAATTCCGAGCCTAAGGTACGAAAATCAAGTATTCATGTTCTTATTGCAAAGAAGACTAGTCACCACGACCAACACTATTTTAAGAAATGCAGTTGATCACTTATCTCATTTACTAAAGAAAAATAAAATAAGTGTTCCTTAATCCATAAAACAAAGTGCTCTCGAAGGTTGAGTCCTCTACTACAAAAAGGTGCTAAAAATGATACGAAGAAAGGAAAGGCCCTTATAGCCAAAGTTTCTCCTTCAATGACATGGATTATAGATTCGGTGCCTCGTACCAAATGGATTCTTCACATGTTGATTTTTCCAACATCGAACCTTCCGGAATGTCCCAAATCATGATGGGTAATGACATGACAAAGTGTCAATTTTCGGTAGTGGATCTAAGTAGAGATGGATGGGAGAACATTTAACCAAGTGTTAAGTGTTCCTGATCTCTCTACCAATCTCCTATCATTTTACCAAATTACTCACCTTGGTGAAGGAATGTGAGTGGAATTTGGTCCTAACTCGATGATCATTCATGAGCTTAACAATGGCACTACAGTGGCTGAGGGAAAGGCAGATCACCATTCATGGTTGTACACCTTCTCCCACTTTACTTATGATTCTATGCCCACTGCCTTGCTCAATCATGTAAATGAGGTTAGTAAGCTATCGCATGAGTGTTTTGGACATCTAAATTATCACTATCTTGAACAATTGAGTCAAAAAAAATGGTCAACAAAGTTACCTCATGTCAATTTTTCTAAGGGTCATTGTGGGGGTTGTACCCTTGAAAGCATCCTGAAAAGAACTTTGACAAAGGAAAAGCCTGAGAGCCACTCATCCCTTAGATCTTGTTCACAACGATGTTTCTGGTCCATTTCCTTCTCCTTCATTTATTAGAGATATTTATGTGCTAACCTTCATTAACAACTATTCACGATATAATTGGGTATATTTTCTTAAGCTTAAGTCTGAAGTCTTTGAACATTATCAGTACTTTAAGGCTCTTGCTTTGAGAAAATAGGCGAACGGTCTATCGGGGTTCTTCAAATTGAAAATGGAGGTGAATATGTAAACAATAGGTTCATGGATTTCTATAATTCAAGAAGGATCTCTCTCGCATCATACAGCTTTCTTATAGCCCTTCACTGAATGGAGTCACGAGAAAGAAAGAACCGTACTCTTAAGGAGATGGCCACTTGTATGATTTAAACTCAAGTCTCTTCCTCCACAGATTGGGCTGAAGCAAGTGAATGTGTAAATTACATTCAAAACCGTGTTCCACACAAGGTAGTAAGAGGGATGACACCCTTTGAATCCTGGTTTGGATGCAATCCTGATGTTGATCACTTTTGAGTCTTCGGATCCAAGGCTATGGCTCAGATTCCCAAGAAGAAACGCAAGGCCTTGAAACCACAATCCAAACCTTGTATCTTTGTAGGGTATCCTATTGGCGTGAAGGGATATCAATTGATGAATTGTACTTCTCATGAGACATATATTGAGAGAAGTGTTAAGTTCAATGAGTATTCTTCAACTTCTACTTCTCCACCTATTGAGGTTCTTCAGCTCACTGATTTGGATTCTGACTCATCAAATGATGATATTGTTGAGTGTGCTCCTCTTCCGGATCCTCCCGACCATCAGACCTTTGAGTCTTCTAATTCTAACAGTAGTGATGATGAGGACTATGTCCCTTCTAACTCAAGTGAAGAATCTACTGACTCTGAGCCTGATCCTCCCGGTCCCCTTTGGGCCGGAAAACTTTGCTAAGTGCTAGAGATTTAGTTGGAGATACTTCATATATGATATGTACTCACTCGATTTCTTTGGACCCCACTCTTTCTTTTCCTCTGCTTCTTATCCACAATCTTTCTAGGAGGCTTCGGTATTCCCGAGTGGGATTCTCGCCATGGATGAGGAGCATTCCTCTCTCATGAAGAATGATACTTGGGATCTCACTACTCTTCCGCAAGGAAGAAAAATCGTTTGGTGTAAGTGGGTATTATGAAAAAGTATGGAGTAGATGGAGACTTCAAAAATTTTAAAGTGCGATTAGTAGCTAAGGTTTTCTCCTAGATAACCTCAAGGTTGATTATACAAAAACCTTTACTCGGTTGCGAAGATGAATTCTATTCGACTAACCCTAGCCATTGCCACAACAAACAAATGGAAAGTCCATCAAATGGATGTTAAGAGTGCCTTCCTTCATGGTGATGTAGAGGAAGAGATCTATATGGAATAACCTCTGGGTTATGTCCAAGATTTCTCCCTTGTTTATAAGTTAAAGAAATCTTTTTATGGCCTTAAACAAGACCCTCGGGCTTGGTATGCCAAGATGGAATCCTTCTTACTTACATCGGGGTTTACTAGGTGTCACTCTGATCCAAATGTTTATATTCTATGGCAAGATGAATCCATACTCATTATTGTTCTATATGTTAATGACTTGTTGATCACAGGTAGCTCTTCCTCTATTATTGATTCTGTGAAGATCACCTTAGCCAACAAGTTTTCCATGACTGACTTAGGTCTCTGCTTCATTAGTTTGTTGGAATTGAGATTTCACAATCTAACTCGGGAATCTTGATTTCGTAAACTAAGTATGCTTTTGATTTTCTAGCTCTGGTTTCGATGTCTGATTGCATGTCTTCTCCTACTCCTTTTCTTTCCGAGGTTTAGTTGGTTTCAGATTGCTCTACTCCCTTAGTTGATGGTACTCTTTACCAACAGTCACTTGGGAGCTTGATCTACTTGACTCACACTCAACCGAATTTATCGTGTGTTTTTGGGATCATGTCTAGATTCATGCAGAGCCACATGAGCTACATTAGAAAGTAGCTAAATAGATCCTTTATTATGTTCTTGGCACTTATGCTTTGATGGCATTCACTATCATGGAGGGGTTGATATTGACTTGATTGGATTCACATTATGATTGGGCCAAGGACTTAGATCATCAAAATCTACTTCTTGCTATAATTTCACTCTTGGTTTGGGTCCTATTAGTTGGTCTAGCAAGAAGAAGAATACAATTGCAATATCATCTACAAATGTAGAATATAGAGGAGCAGATTAACACTACCACATAAGGTATTTGGCTACAGGGTATTCTCGAGAAAGTTTGGCATCCACTTTTAGTGGCCTACCATTATCTATTGTGATAACACGAGCACTATCTTGATTTGAAAAAATCCAGTTCAGCATCGCGGACAAAGCGCATTGAGATCCATATGCGCTTCATATGGGAGATTATTCATGATGGTATCATTGACATTCAAGATATTGATGACACTGATCGATTACAGATTTATTCACCACGCCCTTCACTGAGATGAAGTTTCTTCACTTACGGTCTCTTTTTGGGGTGAGGTCTTCTATATCTTCCCATCTTCTTAGGGATGTGTAGTCCTTATTTTCTTCTTCTTCTAGGAAGATTGTGTTTGTATATGGGCACCTTATCAGGCCTTTAGTTGTTAGGCCCCATTGACACATATTTCTTAGTTGTTTAGGAGTGTATAACTCTTCCATCTGACTCATCACAACCACTACCCCAACTTCGATGAAGGGGGTATGTTAGTGTGAGTTATCCTATGTGTCCTCCTCTCATGTTGGAGGGTCATCTCACATGGGTTAGGTTTAGGGTTAGGTTTAGGGTTTCATATGTGTCATGCACTAGGGTTACTCAGCACCCTATATGTACCCATTTTCTATTCATTTATGAGCATGCCAAGACACTCCGTTGCCTTTCCTCTATGCAATATTTGTTTCTATTGAGCAAGTTATTCCATTACTGATCATGTTTTCCTTGCTATCACTTTGGATCTTTCATGATTCTTTGAGTACAACTACTTTGTGGTGCCTCATTTCTGATTCGATTCTTGCAAACTATTTTCAGAATCACTATCAAAAATTTGTCAAAGTTTATCTATTGTAAAATTTGTCGTTGTCTAAATTATGAAAAATACAAATAAAATTGTCCGTATTTCAATTTTGGATGCATTTTCTCTTGTACGTGATGTCCAAACTATTAAAGGTATTTTGAACTTCATGATCACATCCGGCTGAACTAGCAACAGGAAGATGGAGGAAGAAGGCAACGGAAGAAGGAGGTCACAAAACGACCTCTCATTAGTCACCAATGACATGGTTGTGCAAAAGCTATTGTGGCATATGTATGGTGTGATTATATGATTTTTAGTGTGGTTTCCATTTTCTCAGTGTGCTTTAGTTTGTAGTGTTCCTATTGCTTTGAGTGGTGTGCTTTATTGTTAATACTAGAAAAGAATTGTATAAGAGAGTAGAAAACTACATAGATCCTCTGACTAGAGAGATCCACTGACTTCCATACTTCATTGGAAGATGATCAGTTAGTAAATACATTCATTGGCAATGGTGATCATGTGCAACAAGATCAAGACAACAAGATCTAGTTATTATGATACAACACAATACATTTTTCCCTTTCTAATTTCTTATTTGTAATTTCACATTGTGGTGGGGAATACATACCAATGTTCCATTCCAATTCTACACCCGGAATGACTTAGTCAAGGAAAGCTTCCAATGGCAGTGGTAGTTTTCTATGTTGTTCGAGATCGAGTGGTAGCGATCAATGACAGAGACTGTGATTAAGAACATTATGATTCTTATAGGAAGTAATGTGAAATATTTTCAGTATATCTTCTATTATGTGGTTTTGTAATATGCAAGTTGTGTTTCTTACATAATTCCTTGATGTATAAGCATAGTGGTGAACAGTAGCACCAGAGTAAGTTAGTTCATGGATCTTGAAAGGGTTTGTGGGAGGATCCAGAAAACCACCTAAGGTCAACAGTTGATGAGGTTCCTATCACGTCAAGGTTTTTGGTAAACCTATTTAAAACCATGAAATTATAGAGCCTTTCTTTTGGAACAAGGTCATGAGTCATAGATTTGGACATGCCACGGGGTGAGCATACTGTAGAGGAGTGTGTGGATGTTTTTCTACCATGTTCGCACTAAGGGGGGGAATGTTAGGAATACTTGTTTAGTGCTCACATTATTTAGATGTGTTTATTATATTTACATATTGGTGAATATAATAATGTGGAGTAAATGAGTTGTAATAACAAATAATATAGTTATTTTAATGTGATTTGGTTGTTAAACCAAATTCACACAAATAAGAAATGTGAGGAGTGTTGTTAGAACAACCTCCTTGAAAATAGGATCAATCTCTCTTATTTATTTGTAATATCTTGTACGAACTAAATACAAGAAAGTTTTCTATGTGATAATCTGCTGCATCTTTTATAAAAACTACCTCTGAAGTATATCTTCCCAATCATGTCTATGGAGTGCAATGGTTTTGGTCAAGATGGATTCTATTTCCCTATTTGTTACCTCAACTTGGCCATTGGATTGGGGGTGATAAGGTGTAGATTTCTTATGCTTGATTTCATATTCCTTAGCTAAATCAAAAATGACTTCAGCAGTGAAGTGTGTACCTTGATCTGTAACAATTTCTCTTGGCACACCATATCTTGTGAAGATGTGGTCATATAGGAATTTAGAAACTTTCTCACTCTTCTAATTTGGTAGTAATTTTACTTTCTTCCATTGAGTGAGGTAGTATGTACACACAAAAATGTACTATCTCAATTGGGATTTAGGATCTATTGGGTCAATTAAGCCCAATCCTCATTTGTTAAATGGTTGTAATACTAGATGAGGTTGTAGTGGCATCTCATCTATCTTGGTAGGCCTACCCATTCTTTGGCATTTTACACACCATATGGCATAAAATGGTGTATCCTTATGAAGTGTAGGCTAGTAATATCCTATTGTGAATACTTTTTTTGTTGTTCCTTTTATAGAAAAATTTCCTCCACATGGTTCACTATGGCAGGATTTGAGGACGTCATATATTTCCTCATCATCTATGCATCTTCTCATAACATTATCCTACCATGTGTGGAATAGGAAACCATATATCCAAGAAAAATTCATTTTATAGATGGTTTCCTAGATAGATTGTTTCCTATTTAACATCCTTTGTAGTTTATTTAGGTTCATTTTCCTCCTAAAATGGAAAATAATAGGTGTCCACCATCATAGAAGAGCTAGGTGTTTTAGATTTTTTAAAAGAGTTAGATGAACTAGACATATCACTCAAATTTCAAACATTTTCAAAGGTGTTTAATTAATTTTGAAATACTTATAATAAATTAAAGATCTCCACACAATCCAACTCACCATGCTTGGTTGTATTGTGAACCCTACACTAATTAGGAAAATTAATTTCACACACATTAATTTCAGACATTTTATTTGATGAATATTCATCTTGATTGTTGTTATTTATGTTAAATGGCCTATTATTATACCTTTGGTAGTTATAATTCCTTTGTGGGTTAACTTCATTTGCATTTCCTACTTGCCTTTGGATATTTATGAAGTCTTGGCCCAATTTTCTCACCATTCTTTGGATTGAATCCAATTCACCCTTAGAATTTTCTTGGTTAGGGGATAGAGAAATGGTATTATTGAACATGACTCTGTCTTGATTATAATTTTATTGTGGGTAAATGAAAAGCATAAGATTAACAAGACCATGTTTTTGATTTGGTGTCATGTAATTGATGGAAAAAACAATTAGTACTTGGGTTTTATTAGATCTGCAAGATTATCCTTAGCCTAGGGAAATTTATTGAGGTTTGGGTTCTTAAAGGAAGCATAAAAATCGTATTGGGTGGTTTTTTAATCAATTTGGATAGCTTCAACATATGCAATTGCTAAGGTAGTGATTTTTTGGGACCTTCTCAATAAGACTAAGGTTATGGGATCCAAGACATTTTTGTAAATTTATAGTTCCAAGTCACTTTTGGTTTTTATTGATGGGTAGTCAAGTTGTAAATATTCTATAATATATTATTGAAATATTTGATGGGTTCTTTAGCATCCCTCTATAAGGTGGTAAAACCCCTTATATAAGATAGATGGACTAGTGATTCTTCCAAAATGGGAAACAAAGATATCATGGATACTTCCCCAACTAGTGGTTGTGTCCTCTAGTAAATTCAAAAAGCAGTCATATGCTACATTTTTTTAAATAAAAGGAAAGAGTCCACAAGCCAAATATTTATGTGTTACATTCAATAGTCTTAGAGATAATGTGAATGTTGTTATATGATCCTCATCCGAGACATTACTTGCAGGTCAAATACATGGAGGTATTTCTCTGGATTTATTGCTAAATCATAGAAAAATCTAGGGATGTTTATGGGAGACCCTACTAACTAAGCCATTGTAGGAGATAATGAAGAAGAGGGGTTTGTTGTCTTGGGTGGGCTAGGTGTTTTAATAAATTTAGGAGTACCTAAAGGGGCCTTTGGGCTCTTGGATTTTCCCTTTTTGTAGAAAATTTACTACTTGTAATTAAATAAACATGAGATAAACCTTTGTTAAAACTAAATATGGTCCCAATTCTAGGTAAATCCAGTTCATACACTCAAATTTAGATAAATTAATTCAAGAAAATATAACGAACATAATATGTAAACTATGATTTACAGAACTAAAATGTGTTATTGTGTGATTATACAAAAATGTTTTTTTGAGATGGCTCCCCTTATAGAGCCAAATTTTTCCTCATTCTTGTTGATGCATATAGACTACATACCAAATTAGGATAATGAAAGGCTCTTATGTCCTACTTTTTTTAGGACCACAAATTTTGAATCAAGACACACACATTACAAGGTATTGTTCATTTAATCCAATAAAGGGGCATTTGTTGGACCAAATGAATCCTTCTAGCACCACTCCATGTACCTTATTCGTCTGCTTTAAATTTGAAATAATAATAAACTAATATACCTTAATGGGGTTGCTCAAAGAAACAAAAAAAGGAAATGAAGAGTAGAGAGAAAATAGAAAATTCCAAAATAGATGTGTTTTAAGAACTTGATGCCCGATTGTTAGAAATAGATTTTTTTAGTAACAAAGAGAACCAATTATATCTTAGACAAAAATATAAATGCTACTTATGTATATATCCGAAGGAGATTTAACACTTAGCGAAACTAAAATTTAGATTTACTAACTAGATTGCTAGATTACAAATTCATCTAATTAATCCTATTTGTGGAATGTTATGGTGATTTAATTTAAATTTTCATAGCACAATCAAAATAAAACCTAGGACATAAATGAAAGATACATCAAACATCAAGAAATATCAACACATGAATTTGTAGCAGAAGAGGAAAATGAGACCATGAAAATATCAATTTGCATGAGTTATTTTTCAAAATGTCTTTCATCAATTAATCAAAATGTGATCCCCATATTTTGTAAGTGATGAATACATATCTATAAAAATCACAATTACATTTCACCACCTCCATTAGGCAATGATACATATTCCTTTCCTAACAACTAGCTATGTAAAACAAATATCTCAAACTAACTCAACATAATAAATACCCTATGAAAATGACATTTTTAACCTGAGTGTAAAAGATTTCAAAGTTTTAGCTCAATTTATTTTTTTGATGTGCAAAAACTAGAGGGAAAATATGCTTTAACTGAAAATATGCTCTTTTGGTACTATGTGATAATGAAAATACAAGGGAGAATGGATAAAACTTGTTTTTAGGCTAAAAACATTTTTTTCTCTTCTCTAACCATCATCATTCTCTTTTTGCAACCTAGAAATGGTTGACTATGGAAACTCAAATCATTTAAAACCCCTTTTGAAGAGTAAAAATAAAAATGTAGGGTGATAAATGAAAATAAACCCATTTGTTCTTCCTACAAATCCACGCTCTCTATTTCCTTTGTTCTGTAGGTTAGAGGAACCTGTGAAACCCTAATTCACTAAAATTTCCATGGAGTAATAGATTTTTATATTTTCTTAATTACTTGCACTAAAAAATCCAGGATCACTCGAACTTCTTGGTTTTTAGGATTTCCAACTTATAACACTTAGTCTTTTAATGTTTTGCACTTATCCCTTTCTTTATGTTATGTTGTGAAGGTCATATTCCTTTGTTAAAGTTGTGTTCATGTTTTCTTTATTAAATCCATGATCATGTTTCCTTTATTATGTGGGATATCTGAACCCGTGAAACTCCAAGTCTCTAAAACCTATGGAATGCTAAGATCTTTGTTCCACGGCTTCCAAACATAGTTTCATCTCACTCCTCTTGTTTTTCCTCATGGTTCATCGCAGTTGCCTTTTGGCTTCCATGAAGAGGACTACATCCTTTACTTCATATAATTCATCAACTCCATGGAATTCTATTTTCTATATGTCCACGTAACACTATTTTTAGCTTTCCACTTTTCTTTGCTTTCCATTTATTTTCCATGGTATACTAGAATTTTAAAATCACAAAGACTAGATTTCGATAAAGTTCCCAAATACTAGGTTTTGAATTCTGTGTATATTCATGCTTTTCCTTTTGAACTAAAATAAGAAGAAAAAATTTAAATTATTTAAGAAACCTAAAAATTTGATTAAGTATAAATATTTTATACGAGTTCAATAAAAAAGGCTATAATTTCAACAAAAAATATGAATAATGCAAAATCAAAGATATTTAAATGTAGACTCTTAGATGATATCAATACTCATAAATATCAAAAGGGTCCCCATTTGGATTTAATCATTTAAAACAATTGTGGGTACTTATGAAATAACGTAAGGATTTGGTAGTGATATCTAAATATGGTATTATACTTTGATATATGATTGTATCGGCTATAGATGACATGTATTGAGAGACTGATGGAGGAAGATGGACTTAACCTAGTTCTCAAGAATGAAGAGAAGAACCTACTTATAGAGTACCATTATATTATGACAAAAGAAGAAGTATACTTTGGAGAAAAATTCTAGAGTGAAATGGTTAAAGGAGGGTGACATAAATACTAGGTTCTTCCACTTTACTGCAACCACAAAGGCCAACCATCTTAAAATAAATGAAATTCAATGTGCTAATGGATAAATTATTATAGATGAAAATGAAATCAATGAAGCTATTATTAATTATTTTAAGAATCTCTTTATCCTGTGGCCACTCTAAAGGAGGATATCAGGATAAATTTCTCGAATTGCTCCATAATTCCATATAAAAGCAAGAGAATAGAGAACTTATTCTCATCCCTATTGAGGAGGAAATCCATTTTGATGTTTTTAATTTAGAACCAAATAAGTCCCTGTCAAAAATGATGGATTCCTAGCGTTCTTTTTTGAACATTTTTTTGAGGTGATTAAAAAACATGTGGTTAATATGGCTCAAAAAAAATTTAATAGTGGGAAGCTCTTTAAATAGATGAACAATAATTTTCTAGTACTCATTCCCAAAATGACAAGGGACAAAGATATAAAATATTTCGGACCTATCATTTTATGTAATACTAGTTATAAGGTGATAACCAAAACATTTTCTACTAGGGTCCGAAGAGTGATTGTTAACTTCATTTCTCCCAATCAAGAGGAATGTTTTCCTAGGAGACAAATTTTGAATAGTATCAAATTTATCGAAAATGCCATCAAATTTGTTGAAAACTCAAGAAGATCTGTTATTTTGGTCAAGCTTGATATGCACAAATCCTACGATAAGGTTTCTTGGTCCTTCCTTCGAGCTCTCATGGTCAAGGTAGGCTTTTGTGAGTCCTTTGTAAATATGATTATGATATGTATTTCCATTCCTAGTTTCTTGGTCATTGTTAACGGTAAGATTAAAGGTTTTTTTAGAGTGGGAAAGGGTATTAGAAAATCAAATCCCCCTTCCCCTTTCCTTTATGTTATGGTTGTTGAATCCTTGAGAAACATTTTCAAGGGACCTATCTCTTAATCATATCCATGGAATCAAAGTCTCTAATGGTCTTCCTCTAATATGTCTTAATGATTTTTGGATGAAAATTCCCTTCTTGTGAAAGTTTCTATCCAAGCATCTTTAAACTACAAAAAGGAGTTAAATGATTATGAGGTTGTCCCTAGATAGCTAGTCAATTTCCATAAAAGTGTGGACTTTTCCATAAATGAGGAAAAATAAGTTCAGGTTAGGCCAACTCGCATTCTTGGATCTATGATTAAAAATCTCCCTAATTCCTATTTGGGGATGCCCTTACCCACAAAAAAACTCGATCGCTCTATCATAAAAATATTATTGGAGAGAGAGCTAATAGAAATATCTCTATGTGGAAGGAGTCACTCCTCACTCATGCTGAAAAAGTACAACTTCTTCAAAGATTGCTCCAAGGTATTCCTATTTATGTTATGTCACTTTTTAAGCTTCCTGGTAAAATTATTGATGCTTTGGAAAGGATTTGAAAATTGTTCTTATGGGCTAGAGTGGAGGAAAAATTCAAATCCCCCTTGTGGCTTGGGATAAAGTCAATAGACATAAAAAAATTTATGGGTTGGGCTTGAAGAATATCACTCTTATGAATAAGGCTATGGTGGCTAAAGCTGGATGGAGGATGTTAAGAGAGGAATGGTCAGTGGGTGAACATTCTCGGATAAGGAATACTTAGGGAATATTTGTAGAATTGATACCTTCTTTTTTACATAATGACCTCCCTAAGGACTCCAATTTCTAGAAATCCTTTCTTACCTCTAAGGATATTATCTCTAAAGGTATTAAGTGGAACATTGGAAAAGGAAATTGAATTCATTTTTGGAAGGATTGCTAGTTGGAGGAAAAACATCTTATTGAGAAAGAGCCCTAGAAAATTGTGGCATAGTACTATGAAGAAATAGGTAAAGTGTGGATTTATGACTATTGGGTTATTATCAGTGAGGAGCCCAATTAGATAGTGATAACTCCACCTCCCAATTATCAAGGGGACTGTAAACCAAATTTCTTGATTATTCTCTTCCATCAAAGGAAATATAAAAAATATTCAAAGGAAATACAAAAAAACCCTGCCCGAGGGGGAGGAGGAAGTTCTCAAACAAATCACCTTTATTTATCTTCGTGTTAAAATTCCTTGTTATATAATCGAATGGTTATAAACCGTAAGGGGATGTCGTCAAGTTGAATTTTGATGGAGCATCAAAAGGAAACCCTAGTAAGTCTGGTGGAGGGGGAATCATTAAAATTCATGAGGGAGATTGTCTTATGGCTTATGCTTTGACCACTAGGATTTCTAAGAAAAAAATTTGTTGAAGCTAGAGCCTTATTATGGGGGTCAAATTAATCGAGGAAAAGGATTTAAGAAATTCCAAATTGAGGGTGACTCTCTCCTCATTGTTAATGCTCTCATTAAAGATAGTAACCATAATTGGAATTTAGGTAACATACTTTATGATGTAAAGTAACACCTTAGATATTTTGATTCCTATTCTATTAATCATACCCCCACCTTGGCAATAAATGCATAGACAAGCTTACTAAAATAGGAGTGTGTAGTCATGATTTTAAAGTATGGTTGAAGGTTGATGTAATTACCCTGTTATTAATGATATTATCAAATAGGACAGATTGCAATTAGATGTTTGATCCTCACACGAGTGACTTCAGGTGTCACGTTTTTCAAGACAACAATATCGAGGGGACTGGTTTCTTTCCTAATTTTATTCATTACAATTTTAATTGTAATAAAGGTTATCTAGTTGTAATTATATGGAATTGCAGAGATTCAATGAGGGGAGAGAAATTTTGTGTTGATCCCTTAATCCATGGCTACATTGTTGATAATCCTTCAATGTGGAATATTCTCTGAATTTGAGGTTTCATAAAATTCATCTCCAAGTTGCATGGATTTGATCCTTCACTCACTAAGGACTTTGGCATGGCATGACAAGAAGGCACATTTAGGATTCATTGCATGGAGTTGGAGGCTTATAAGAAATTCATTTCCTAAGTAACTGAAATGGATATGGATGGCCTTAACATTTTCAAGGTCAAGAATCATAGGGAACACAAAGTCAAAACCTTCTTTGTTCGTAAGGAAAAATTCTATTATTTTATGTATGGCATAGCTAGATCTTATATCCTAATGGTTTTTAAAGAGGTCTGTCTATATATAATGAAATATATTACCTTGGAAGGAAAGTACCAAAAAAATTATACACATCATCTATCTATGTTTAACATGTTTAGGCATGAAATTATGATGAGTATCATGTTCTTTTATACATATATCTTTCAAACTATACCAGGGATTTTCATGAGGGGAAGGTGAAGTCTCCTATTCATGAAGGTCTCATACTTATCCTTTACAAGAATGGTAAATTGGTTCCTACCAAGCCAATGATGACCACTGAGGAGGATGATGAAATTACATTAGTTAAGTTATTTACCAAGAAGAGGGTGGGTAAGGATCCCCTTAATGGTGTGGGGTTTGAGGATAATTTACAGAATAGGGCTGGGTAGGATGAGGCAAATGATGGAAATTCCAAAGGGAAAGGTTTTTCTCCTAAGGAAAAGGGGAAAAATTATGATGAGATTAAAAAAAAGGTGCAGTATTTTTAAATAGTTGTGCAGTCCATGGAGGAGACTAATACAGATTTCAAGAAGTGATGATTGAGGGTATTGAGGCTACCAAAAAGTATATATGTCTCACCAAAGTAAGAAGAGAAGTTACTTGAGCTAGATAAATTTGGTAGATAACTCGAGGGATTTTCTAGATGTTGTGGAAGGGGAACAAAAAATGGAAATTCCATCTTTGCATGAGTAGCTTCGACGATGAGGACGAGAGGGATGCCATCTAGAAGGAGGTGTAGTAGGAGAATCATCATGAAGATATTTTCAATACCTTTGGCAATTATTCCAAGTATAATAATATTAATTAGTTCTATTATTTCTATTCTTTGTCTTTTTTTGGCTTGTTGGTGAACTATTATAGCTGTTATACTTTAATTTTTGTTTTGTTTCTCTCCATGTCTTGTGATTTAGACCTTTATTTTCCTAGATATAAGCTTGTTTAACTCATTTTGGTCCTATTTCTACTTTGTTCTCTTTTTCTGAGCATTCATGATTTACTCTCTATTGTAAGACCCCGAGAGCCTATCCTTTCTTATTATTTGAATCTAATAAAAATACATATCGAGAGACAAGTTATTTTTATATGTGTTCCTAGTATTGTCTTGATAGTTTTGATGTATATATAAGAGAATTTTTGGATTATATTCATCATAATGGGATTTGATGATGTTTCACATATGTGATGATGATTTAATTATTTTTAATGATTATGGATGATAGCTTATTATGATTATGATGATGGATATTTAATGTTCATTTGTTTAGCATGATTATGGTTTCTATGCGTTGATTTTTTTACTTGTGTATATCGATGTATGATGATTTCATGGGGTTAATTAATTCATTTATAGTTTATGATGACGTTTTTCATGTTAATGGTGATATGTATTATATTATGATCATGATATTTATGTGGGATAATAATGATAAATGTGATGGGTTTCAGTTTGATTTATCCACATAATGAATTTTATATCTTTAACATGTGATTATAATGGATCATTATCCTATCATTTTTTAGGATAGCATACCTAGTCCTTGGATATAAATTTTAGTGATGTGATTTTGATTACATGTGTTAGATAGTTAGAAATAGATATGATGATGTTGTTATATTATTGGATGGTAAAAAGTGATAGTAAGATGACATAGATATAGTTCATGATTTTACAATCCATTTATATGTATATAATAGTATAACACAAAAGATAGAATATCTATCTTCTTTGTACATAGGTAGAGAATATGAAAATCCTTTGAATATAGGAGAAGGATATTAAAGAACTGGTAATTCAAAAGTTAGCACATTTTTTAGAAATATATGTAATCCTATTTGATAGTGGGTTGATCTCGGATCCTAATGGAAAGTAATTCAGTTTAGTTCATTTTTCCAAATTTTTTTTTACATACCTCTATTTAATTCTACTTGAATTATGGAATTCTAGTGTTAAATTTATCTTCTCTTAAAATCCTTTATGTATTTGGTTTATTGCAAAAAAAAAAAAATCAATTATATTCCATTCTTTAATCTGGACTACAACCTATTGCAAGTTCGGATGTCATAATCCAAGAACCTCTACTAATATATATCAAATGTATGATTATAAATTATGAGTTATATGATTATGATGAAGATGTAGTGGTGAGATAGATGATAGGATATGATGATTTTATACGATATAATGACTATGTCATGACCCATACTAATAACCAACCATGTGTTGGATATCGAATTAGGTACTATATGCCATGATATATATTAGATCATGATGAGTTTTTATACCATAATTATCTTTACCTGATACAAATCATCATTTTATCATTGAGTATGACACCACCCTCATATCCTTGAGAAAATACTAAACATAAAAATAAATCTAATTAAAAAGATAAAATAAAACAACATGATAACAAATCAGACATAATCAAATAAACAATTAAATAGAAAACTCAAGTATGATTGAGGAATGGGTATGGGTGATATATAGTTGAGATGAGATAAAAATGGGATGATGAGGTTATATATCTACTCTAGTGAGGGATATTATTTGATTTTTTTGAGTGAGTCACAACTTGATATAGCCTAGTGTGTAGTATATTTGACATATTTTTCTTTTAAGTGGTGAAAGATACTCCTAGGGTAGTGGGTTATGACAGAAATGTTGAATTTCTCTTTTTTGACAAGGATGGTTGTTAAGTGGAAACAATGGGGTAATGTGCGAGCTATTGGACAGGGTGATAAGGAAATGATATAAGATGTTGAAAAATTATACCATAACTTAAATGTGGCTCAAGAGGGAGATGGAAGGTACTAAATGAGGGAAAGAAAATAGACAAGAATAGTAATCTATAAAGGAGAGTATCCAAGGGATAAGATTCCTTCATCCTTTTGTGTGTGTGAGGCAACTGCTATCAAGTTATTTAAATTTATTGTTATTTATTTGAATTGCTTGTGATTATTTGATATAGATCCAAGAGATGTTCCCCAAGGCATAATGTGGAAAAAAAACTTGGCCAAGGTTAGAGTGGAGTGGAGGGATGAGATAGGAAGGTTTTTCTCCCAAATTTATGAGGTACTCATCGCTACAAGTGATGTCAAAAACGTTTTTTCATCACCATAATTTCCCAAGGTGTCAAGTAACTCGTTCTCACCAATGGATAGATGATAATATATATGATAGTAATTTTTGGAGATAGTGGAGAAATCACTTAGGTGTAGAACTACTTTAGATGCATTGATATTCATATGATCATAAAACTTGTATTCATCTAGTGTATCTATTTTATATGCTCCCGACCTATATTTGGTGATGATGAAATAAGTTCAAAGTCAACTAGGCTCAAACATGTATTTATTTTCATTCTTAGCATATGTGTTTTTTTATTCCTATCACCATTCTCAAAATATGTTGGCTGATTTTTTTATTTTATTACAAAGATAGCCTATTTTGATATGATTTGAGATTGTTAAGATCATTGAAACATTTATCATCTAATAGTTCACTCTCCTACAATCTATTTGTATGGTAATCTTCCCCCTCAATGAGGAATTGGATTAAAATACAAAGGGATGGTGGTTTGATCTCAAAAAGTGAGTGAATATGGAGTGGATCCTATGGGAGTATGTATGTTTGTATATTACACCCACATGGTGGGGTAAATCTAAATATGTCAATTAAGTCTAGTGTTATGGATTATTTTATTAGAATTTTAGTGATGATTTTTTTGTTGTATTTTTCTTGTCCATTCCCTAGGGAAAATATTGTGTGTACAACCATCGTTTGATGTGAAAATGTTTACATATTATGTTGAATTTACTATGTGAATGACCCACCATTGTTTGTGATAATGGTGGAAGTAATGTTATAACAATAGATGATGTAATTAAAGATGAATTTTGATATGTTTTACTGGTCACATAGGTGAGTTGTATAGATTCTAACCATTTGATGAAGTATTCTATAGTAGTGATAATGTTTTTGGGGCCATCATAAGATATAAGGTTTAATTTTTTGACCTGATTAAATTTCATATGAAGAAGGAACAATGGGATCTAATGGATTCAAACCGTGTGAGGAAGAATGGATTATAGTTTCATGTGTTAATAAGATATGTACTTCTCTACATACTTTGGAAGGTGTTGTGTTTCATGGTCTACTAGTAGTATCCCACATGAAGGAGCATTTTGGCTAATTCCATACCACTATTATGTGCACCATAAGTGACATTTTGGACTTTATAGAGTGCTAGGTTAGCTTATTTTTATTTAAAACATATTAATATTTTCCTATAATACCCTCTCCAATAAAGTGTGCCACCAATAATGGTGAAACATGAAATTTTGGATGAAGAATTTTCTTTGGGATTGGGTTATGTCATACAATAGAGTGGTGTCATGAATATAGTTGCATATATCTTGCTACAAGGGGAGTTGAGATAAGAAAATTCATAAACCGTTTATTACTCCAAGACATTAGAGTTTGGGATCATGAGTTTATCATCCAAGAAATGATATTGTTCAGTGGGAAACTATAATAAGGATCTAATGGCAGACATAACAAATGTTAATTTATTCCTTCCTATGGGAGCATGTTCAAACTTGATTTCCATAAAATATTTCTTAAATATGTCAACTATTTTCTTATAGGGATCAATTTTGCCTATTTTATCTAATATTCATTTTTTACCTATGTAATGGATAACTAGGAATCACCATAGACTTGTATATATTGAATGTTCCATTAGATTTTGATCCAAATATTTGATAAGAGAGATTAATATTTGGAAATTTTATTAGTAAATTGGAAGTGAAGGTAGAATACTTTAGTAATTAAATCTATATCTAGTGTGATAAAAGGGATGTCTACCCCTATGCCATAGTGAGTGAAGGATCCATCCGGTGGTGAAAATTAACTTGCAATAATTAGTATGTTGTTCATTAATCTATAGTCATTTAATTATCAGACCAAGGGACATAAAATTTCAATAGTTCCAGTTTTGTATGCATAATTACATATATTCAAGAGGTATAAAGATAAATTGTTGTCACTACAATTAAAAATAATAGTTTCGGAAATTAACAAGATTCTGACTGGAAGCAAATACTATGGCTAAAACAAAGCATGTAAAAATAGAACACATATAAAGGAATGAATTGTTGTCTATCTAATCATGCAATGAATCAAATAAATAAACAAAGGATAGGGTTAGAAAACTACGAGTGGACTCTGCCTTGGGTGCTAATCCCTCCTAAAGCTTGTGAATACAACAAATGGACAAAAACCATACTTTTATTTCATTAGAATGAAGATTACAGAGGGAAAATTAAGTGAATCCTCTCTATAATTATCTATCTATGGATCGATTCCTCTTTCAGCATTAACATTTACTTTTTATATCCTTCATTACAGAAGAGGCATGACAAGATAGAGTTCTATTAGGAGTTCCAATTAGATTAAGTAAACTATCTTAACCAAATAATTTTGAAACTGCATTCGTGTAACATAATTAATCATTATATGTTTACATAACAATCACATAAATTAACTAACCAATCATTTGATCAATTAGTTGTTAAATTATTAATTAAATCATCTAGTTCTTTTTTGAGTTGTAACATAATCCGATGATGGAATTGAGTCCTTTCCTAATTCTCATAATTTATTCTTCCATAAAAATGTATAAACTTAGGTGTGATGTCCAAATCCTCTAGGATCCTTAGGATCACAAATTTATTCTTATGTATGACCTCTTTTAGTTGCGCACGCTTTACTATAGATGAGTTCCTTTGGTTGTATGTTAGTTGTTGCATATAAAAAATTCTTGCAAACAAGGCTAGCATTATAAAAAGAATCATTTAAACATCATATTGCAATCAAAAGAATAAATTCATACTCATAATACCAAAAATAAAGTAAACTAGTAATAACTATATTAATTAATATCCATGCCATGAGTTCAAGTTATAATGAAAATGTCTAGCAATATCACAGGGAAATACAAGTTTAGGGCTACAAATGACTCAACAAAATATAGAAGATGAGGTGTTTTATAAAGGAAATTAAACGAATCATCACACCCCCAAGACTTAACATCTTGAATTTCCTCATTCAGGTTTCTTTGGATCCTCCTCGGTTGCTTTGGCTCCACCTGAATGATGCTACATAAATGTCTAAAATCAACCGAGGTAGATGTTCCTTCAAGCTCCATGAAGAAGTAACCTCCATTCCTTCTGTATCTATCCATGAATTTTTCTAGTATGTCATCATATAGTTTTTCTCACCATATCATTGTGTTATAGGATAGTGGAATATTGGGGGATAATAACCAATGGGAAACAAAGTTTTGCCACATCCTTTAGAAACTTCAATGTATGCATTTACCCTCCTTAAATTTGGAATGATATTATGATAAGAGTGCATTTATTTTCTTTACATCTCAAGGGACATATCTTATTAGCACATTCTTGACATATATGTTATCTCTCATGCATTGCATTTATTGTGGTCCATGACGTCTTCATGAGCTTCGTTTATCATCTCCTATACTCGTTGTATAATTTTTTTGTGTTCCATATATTTTCCATACTCTTCAATAATTTCCTTTGTATTTGTAGCTTCACCTTTGATCATTAATGGCTGCACTTTTGACAAGTTCCTGTATTCTTCCATTTATTTTTCTCTATACAATTCATTATTAAAATAAGAACACAATCCCTAATTGGAACATCTCCAATATAAAGTATTGGGATCCAGTCCCTATCATATTCAAGGGCATAATTGTACATATACAATTCACATAACAACAATTGAATCTCATGAGGCATTTTTAGGTATATTCTAAAGAAACTTCTAGTTGCACTAATATCAAATGGAATATCTGAGTTGATACAAGTGATCTTTAACTATAACATCTGTTCTTTTAATAAAATGGCATAAATGTTAAAAGGTCTGCATTTCAATATTTCATTGGCTACCTGAATTGTATCTTCCTACTTTTTCTTTATCCTTGCAATCTCCTTATCCTTAGCCTTAAGCTCCTTGTCCTTTTCCTTGATGTCCTGTTGGTGCTAGAAGAGAAGTTATTCCTTTTCCCTTTCCCATCTACCTTACAACCTATTAACATAGGTTTCAAAATGATGTCTCCAAAGATTCCAAAGAATTGTTTTTATGCTGCCTGTTCCTACAAACTAGTTTTGAAGGATTTTTGACAACTTATCTAATGAAAATCTATGGCTACATGTTATCATGTGGAAACAATGGTGGAGTATGCTCCAGTATGGTCTTAATTATCTCCTCGAATCGCATGAACATTATCCTATACTCTCTCAATCTTCCCATACTTTTTTGTTTCAACTCGGTGAACAATATTTTCAATAATTTCTTCAACAATATGGGGCATATCATCCCCAACTTCTATTTCATCAGTTTTTGTCTTAAGCACTGAATGGTAATGTCTTTCCTATATCCTTTTTTCTTCATCCATGGCTATATGAGCCATGTTTTTGATTTCCTTAGAAATTCCTTCTCCTTCATTCTTCACATGGGTTTCCCCAACATGAAATGCCTCTTTCTATTCTTTCATCTATTCACCAGGATTTCTTAAACTCTTTTCTCACCACTTTCCTCTCCCCTATTCTCTTCAAAGGTAGGTGGTGTATTTCAAGAAATAGGGTTTTTGTGGGAAAAGAAGTTGAAACTTTGGGTTCAAGATTAGATTAGGAAGCTACAGGTTAAACTTTGTGAGTGGAATAACTACATCTAATTCTTCTTCTTTTCCTTCTATGCCCAAGTAATTCATCAATATTCTTAACCCTTGAAAAAACTCCCCAATTTGGTTCAGGATGTTTTATCTAAAATGTATGTTTGAAAATGAGAGTGATAATAAAATGGTGGGAAAGAACTAACCTCCCTCTTTATGATTCTCTACTCATCCTTTTCAATATTTCATTTAGGAAATTTGGTACATTAACATGCCTATCATTTTTCAAGTGATTGAGTAACTTGAAATGGATTGTATTCATCGGAATATCTACCCTCATAAGTAAAATATTTGATGATATAATTAGAAATATCAGCCCAAAGTGGTTTGAGGGAAGTGTGAAATGTACCTTGTCTATCAGTTATGAAGTTATCATCTGCATTGGAAAAATCTCGCGAGCTACTTACGGATTTTTCTTCTTAGGGAAAAGTTCACATTTTGCATGAAGCCACATGTAATCGTAGCAAAAATGTCATCATCCACATTCACTATTAAACCCTTGACCTTATCTTCTCCATCCTTAAATGTAGTAGAAAATTCCTTGACCATAGATTCATTAAAACCCTGGAATTTGTTTGATGTAGTCCATCCATCCACTATTATGAAAATATTGAAATATTTGTGGCTGGTTGTGGATTTGAGAATGTTTAGTTGGCTCATGGAAAATTAAATCTCCACCCATTTTGAATTATGTAGATTACTTCATATTTGCTAATAAAATCACTTGGTTTGCAAGAATTGTGTAAGAATTTGAGTATGGGGAACTTTTTTGAGTGCTATGTTTTTAAATTCGAAGACCAACTCACATGCAACGTATAACAAAAATGAATGAAATTTATTAGATTATAGCAATCATGTGAGGTGAGGTGGTGTGATAGAGTGGAGTGATATGGAGTGACAACTTAGAGATTAAAGGTGGTGGCATATAATTGCTATTTAAAGACATTTATGACATGGCATAAATATTAATTAAAAATAATCATACCAACGATACTTTAATAAAGTGGAATGAGTACACTTATCTCAAGGTATGCTTAGAATGATGATTGCATTTGCATTTTGTAATTGCATCCTTGCTGCATGTTGATGTGTTATGATGTTGTGGATGTTTTTTCTACAAGCGTATATGGAATTTGTATTGTAGGCTCCTTACTTAAATCAGATAATTCCCAGAGAGGGAATGTTGACCTGTTCTGGTACCTACTATCTTGATCACCACTCACACGTGCATATTGTTCCTTATTTTCTTCATGTAATCATGAGTTCCACCAAAATTGAAAAAAATCATAGCTTTGTTGCATGCTACTATAAGTAGAATTTTTAGTCTTTGCATTATCTCCCTGTGTCAGAGACTATGCACTTCTTGCACATATACACTAAATATTGCAAAACAAAAATTCTAAGAAAATAAAATGTTAGTAGAGTGATGTTGATCACTAAAAGGGTTGATCAAAACACTTTTATTCTTCCTTGGGATATTTAGCAAGCTAAATATGCCAAGGCCACTGAAATATCTCAATCCTCTGAAATCTCAGAAGATGAACTAGCAGGATCAACTTTTGATCTTAACTCTGATGTCCTCATCTCCATCTTGTTTTGACTTCCTTTGAACTATTGCATGAAGTTTCTCCTATAAGTTTCATTTTTGTAAAATCTAAATCTATGACCATTCACTAGTGATTTTAAGCTCACAGATCTATGGTGGTGATTTTTACAACTCCATTGGGAAATATTTTCTCAATCTCATATGGACCTAGCCACCTTGTCTTGATTTTTCCCATGTGGTATTTTTACTTTGAGTTAAACAAGAGATCCCAATAACCTTCTTAAAATTTCCTTGTTTTTTTATCCTTTCATGTCATTTGATCCTTTGTTTCTGTACTACCTCTGTATTATGCACATCTTGTCTCCTCATTTCATCCAACTCATTGAGTTTGGAGAATCCTCTGCCTTTGAGATTTAGAAAAATCTATGCCTAGTTCAAGTGCATTCCTTAGTGTCTTGTGCTCAAATTCAATAGGAGAACAACAATCTTACCATACAAAATCTCGAATGGTGTGAATCTTATTGTTGTCTTCCACATTGTGTTGAATTCCCAAAATTCCTTTGGAAGTCTATCTGCCAAATCTCTCCTTTAAAGTGAAATACTTTTTGTCAAGATGGATTCTATTTCCCTATTTGTTACCTCAACCTAGCCATTATATTGGGGGTGATAAGGTGTAGAATTCCTATGTCTGATTTCATACTCCTTAGCTAGATCAAAAATAACTTCAACAATAAAGTGTGTACCTTGATTAGTAAAAATATCTCTTGGTACTCCATACCTTGTGAATATGTGGTCATACAAGAATTTGGAAATTTTCTCACTCTTCTGATTTGTAAATTATTTAACCGATGTCCATTTAGTGAGGTTATCTATCACACCTTGCAAAACTTAGTTCATGATTGAAAAGGGTAATTCATAACTAATGATCACAATTCTTTCCTCGCATAAGTGAAACTGATGATCATGGCATTATTTATTTTGTTTACATTTTGGGAATATATATATATATATATATATATATATATATATATGTATGTATGTATGTATGTATGTATGTATGTATATATATAAATATATATATATATATATATATATATGTATACATATATATATACATATAGATATATATATGTATACATATATATATATATATATATATATATGTATACATATATATATATATATATTTGTTTTAGTATCATATTATGAATGATTCTTTGTCGGATCGATAGTAAATATATTCTATTACTAAGTTTTCTATGCATCGAGTTGATGGGTCCAACATTGACCTCGTCGTATATCATTACATGATATAGATTATGACCTATGATATTGATCCAAAAGCATTTCTCTCATGATGTTAATGACTTTTTAATAAAACTAAAGTTATGAACTTGGTTTATGGTTATTAAGTAGTAGCATACAACATTATTGTGATGTACTATGCCATTTCTTTGATAATTAAGGGTTATGAATGGAACTCAAAATGCAAAGCTACAATATGTTGATTCAAATAATAATTGTGTGGTTATTTCTAAGGTAATGGTTTAGATGGAATAGGTTCCATTGTTCACTATTGGCCTATAGACCTTACCTAGGTAAATGTGTTCTATAGGAGATTATTAACTAATTGGAATCATCATATTTGTGGATTGATTGAGTTATTAAACATGTTGATGGCTTGTGATATCTAAGGGACAAGAACATTAAATCATGAATAGAAAGTGCAAAGCTATAGATGATCATTCTATCCTATAGCTCTAAATCCAAAAAGGTGGGCATTACCTTATCCTCAGGGTTGAAACTATTTTTTAACTACAAGGAGATCATGCTTTATGAAAATATAGGCCTTGAATTGTTGTGGACTATTCAAGTAGGAAAGATAAAAGAAACTCGATCATGAAAAGGTTATAATTTCTTATTAACTAATAAGGCATTATTACTTGTTTAATTATTCCAATGAATCTTAAAGGTCAAAATTGACCCAGGCATATAATACACAATTTTCTTGGTGAAATAGCCCTACATCTAGATAAAGTGGAATAAGTGCAAAACTGCCAAATATAGCAAGGAAATTAGAAGGTGGTGTTGATAGGTTCAAACCCACTTATGTGGCACCTTAGCATTTATTATTCTTTAATTGCATAGAATTTGGTGAATATTTATGGAGAAGCTAATACCATGCAAAGAGAATTCCCATTTTGGGTTGGCATTGTTTTGTGAAGCTTGAATATGGAGGTTTTGCTTGAAGGGTTTCAGGTTTGTCTATTTTAAATCAAGAATCGTAATTATGGGAAGGGATAACGCATGTCATGATTTTAGTAGAGTTAAGGACCTTTTTAATATGAAACTCTAAGATTTTTTGTGAGCTGTGGTGATGTATTTTCGACAACTCCCAATAAAGGAAAGATGGTGAATCGATGAATCTTTACTATAAATCATTGAATATCTGTTTAGTGGAATACTCGGTAAAGGCATTAAAGGTCTGAATCTATTTTCATTTGGATTTTCAACTGCGATGGTTTTGAAGTATCCATTTAAGGATTTTAAATAGTTTAAGATAATTTCACCGTTGTTGCAAATCAAGAAAGACTCCCGATGCAAATCAGGTTTCTAAATTGATGTTTTAGGCATCCAGTGTGATTGCACAACATTGAAACCTCTCTCCAAGTGTGGGGACTTGTAAAATGAGAGAAGAATCTCCAGATTAGAGGCTGGTTCCTCAAACTCCTCTGATTAGATCTAGTGTTTACACAATTGTAGAGGTTCAAATCCTAATTTTACCCTAATTTGCAAGTAGACAAGGATAAGAAATGCAGAAAATGAAACTAACCTAATGATGGTGATGCACCAAAGGAGTGGTGAACATTTTTTGCTCATACAAATAGGCACAAATCCATGAAATGCAACACGAAAAACATACACAAGCTGATAAGATGCAATAAGAGATCTGAAAATGAAGTAAAAACAATACAAACAGAGGACTAAAAACATTCACAGAGTTTGCACTGTCATTTCCATGTAAAATCCCTTGCATTACACCATCAAATAGGTATAAACCTATTACAATCCTTGAAAAAGGCCTGATACTTACAAAATTCACTTGTTTTCAGGTGAAAGAAGAAGTCTAATGTTCAAAAAAGTGTTCCCCCCGAAGAAATGAGCCAAATCTGGCTTTTACATTGCATGGGTCAAGCCCATGAGAGAGAAAACATACAAAAATGTGGAAGCCCATTCCTCATTGACTACAAATGCATTAAATCAGCATGGGGGACCTTACAAACCCATACCCTATCATTTTTGACCAAATTGGAGGAGAATGCGACCCATTCTGTATTAAATTTGGTTGTTGAAATGTCATTTCTGGCCATGGACACGTACCAGAGCCATTTTTGAATTTTCTCTCTCCAAACTGAACCAAAATTATAAATTGACCATGGAATAGTGTAGATAAATTCAACATCTTTCCAATGATATAAAGAACATGCAAATCTAAGTTCTGGATCAAAAGATATGATCGTTTGAAGATTTAGGGAAAAAACGGCCCAAAACGGATCGGCGGGAAAAAATTTCAAATTTTACCTCTTTTTTGTCTTTGGAAATTTTTTTGAAAAATTTCCGTGCTCCGCTGGTCAGATGCCACGTGGCAAGCACTGATTGGATGAGAAATTCTCTCTCCTTCACCTCCCGTGGGTTTCCCTTTGAAATTTTGGACGTTTTTATAATTTTGGAAAAAAAAATTACTTTCCCCGCGCCCGCCACTTGGGACACGTGGCGTGATCTGGTTGGAGGACAGGGGTGTGGGGTTGTTCTTGTCTTTTAATTTTTTGGCCCAAGACTTTTGTCAAATTTTCCTAAGTCTTTCCTTGGCTCTGAACTCCCCCCGCCTTAGGACACGTGTCCTGTGTCTATTGGCTCGGGCCGACCCTTCAAACCTTGCCCTTTGAAATTTTTGGCCAACACTTAGCAAATTCTTCAAGTCATTTTCCCCCTGACACATGGTGTTTCCTGATTCATCCATGGGCCTCCTTGTTCCTGTTTGCGATGAAGACACGTGGCAAGATTCCATTCGCTCTTGGCTCTTTTGGATTTTTACGTCCTGCGTGTACTTTTGGCCCAGATGTCCCAAACGAAAGTCCTCTATTTCGCCAAACTAGCTTGGTTCGTGTCCTCCGCATACTTTTGTCCAAACTGTCCCGATCGCCTAGAAAAATTCTCCAAACCACCCGAAATGGACTGACTTGCGCCAAACCAGCCGATCCACGTCCTCCACGTACTTTTGTCCCGATGTCCTAAACAAAACTTGGCAATTTTTTCCACTTTCGGCCGGTTCGCCCTTTTGCGTCCCGCGTCCCGACGTCCCAATTGCTGCGTGGACTACCTGGCAGCTTTTTGGCCGATTCGCGCCCCGATGTCCCAACTGTCCCAACTGCTGTGAGACTAGGACTTAGCTGATTTTCATGATTTTGGGCCTTGAATCAATCTACTTGCTCGGGACAGAATAATCTAATGCATGTTATCAAAATTACCGTGGGGGTGAATTTTGGATAACGATTTAGTGACTCAGCGGGGTCACCTGCCTGCTAGGTAGAAGATACCAGCTTGCAAAGCACCCATTGGGCATGGAGTCATCAAATATTCTATTTAGAACCCTAACTGACTTAGAATGTGTAAGGAGGAAGATGGAATATCACCTGATGGGAGCAAGGACTGCAAAACATCTCCATGAATAGCAAGATGTGTCAAAGCACTTAGGGAAAACAAAACTAACCTATAGCAAAACAATGTGCACAAGCACTTGGAGGAATGAAAATCTAATCTAATATTTACAAGGTGGTAATTTTTCCTCTAGAAGCAATGCTTGAGATAGATTCCATTTACTGGAATCTGCAGTTCTTCACCATCCAATGAGGCCAATTGGAAAGCATTGTTGTTCTTGCACTTCGTGACCATGTATGGGCCACTCCAAATGGCATCAAATTTTGAATGCCTTCCCGGTTTTTCTCTATCCACATCCCATTTCAACACTAGATCTCCAACCTGAAAAGATCTATCCTTGGCCTTCCTATCAAAGGTATTTTTGATCAAAGCTTGATCCTTTTCCATTGCTTGGGATGCCTGATTTCGATCTCTCGCAGCTCCATCAACTCGCATACCTCACCTCCATGGGCTCAAACTCTAGCAACTCCAGCTGCTTCATGAGTTCCAATGTTGGCAACTCAAGTGACATGGGCAAGATTGCTTCTCTTCCATGACAAGCCTAAATGGAGAGTTACCCGTGGATATCTTGGGAACTATCCTATCAGCCCATAAGGCTGATTTCAGCTTTGGTATGCCAAGACCTCTCGATTCTCGTCAAGAGTCCTCCTAATGATCCTCAACAAGTTCTTGTTTGTAGACTCACCCGCCATTACCTTGAGGGTAATAGTTTGATGAAGTGCTTAGGTAGATCCCATTCTTAACAGCCCACTCAGTCACCTTAGATCCAATGAATGCCAATGCATTATCAGAGATTATTGTAGCAGGTACACCAAATCTAGTTGTTATCCCCTCATAAAAGTCTAAGATGCTAGACTCATTTGCCTCTTTGAGTGCTACTACTTCTGTCCATTTGGTGAAGTAGTCCGTGGCTGTCAAAATCCATTTGTGCCCTTGGCTTGAATTGGGATTAATGACTCCAATGAAGTCCAAACCCCATTGCATGAATGGCTGGTCAACTGAGATTGGATGTAATGGAAGGGCAAAGTCTCTCTTTTCCTGTGAAGAATGCACAATTCCTACACCTCTTGATCCATGCATAGCAATCATCAAGATCTTAGGCCAATAATAACCAGCCTTCATGATTTTTAGAGCTATCACTCTTGGTGTAAAATGACCACCAACTGGTCCACCATGGAACTCTTCCAACACCCTTTGAATCTGATTTGTGATAATGCATCTCAACAACACTCCATTCACATCTTTCTTGAACAAAACTCCATCAACAATGGCATACGGGACAGCCTGCAATCTGAAGTGTCTCCTTTGGGTCTTGTTCATCTCCAGAGGGCATAGGCCTATGCCTAGGAAGTGTATAATACCTTGGGTCCAGCAAGGAGTGGGGAAGCATTGTCTTCTTCTTGATTGCCACTTGGCTCATGGCTATCCCGACTCACAAAATAGCGTCTTCTTCATTACATACTACTTTTTTTGCTTCCCAAAACCAGCTGCTCACACAATCCTTTCCCTCTTACCAGCTTGGTGATCTTGATCTCAATGTCATACTCCATGACATGGGTGATCCAACCTACCCTTTTCTCATTCAAATCCTTGTTGAGGAAGAAGTCCTTAACCCCAGCATGTGAGACCAGCAACTGACCTTGTTGTTTGAGATTAAATGCTTGAATTTCTTCAAGCTTCTGATTACTGCAAGTACATGCTTCTCAATAAAAGATTACCTCACCTCATAGTCATCCAGGCTCCGGCTGAAGAAGGAAATTGGCTGCTCATCATTGTCCTTGTTCTACTATACCAAAATGGCAGAAATAGTATCATTACCTCCAAATGCATAGAGGATGAAATCCTTGGAGAAATCTAGGTTGATGAGAGTTGGTGCTTGAGAGATAGCTTCTTTGATTGCTTCAAAACTCTCCTTGCCTTCTGCTATCCACTTGAAAGCCATGCTCTTCTTTAACATTTTGGTGATGGGCTTGACAAGGGCTGCAAAATCTGGGACAAACCTCCGAACAAAGTTTATCCTTCCCAAGAAACTCTGAAGGGCTTTCTTGTGGTTTGGCAATGGTAGTGCTCTTATGACTTCAACCCTCTCTCGGATCAATTGTTAATCCTTATTTGGAGACACTATGGCCAAGGAGCTTTCCTTCATGTGCAAGAAAGATACACTTCTTAGGATTCAAAGCCACTCCAAATCTCCTACACCTCGTGAAGACTTGTCTCAAATGAGAGAGGTAGTCTGCTGCATTTTTGGAAAAAACAGTGATGTCATCAAGGTAAATCAGCACCACATTGTTAATCAAACCTTTGAATGCCATGTCCATTGCCCTTTGGAAGGTAGCACCAGTGTTGGACAACCCAAATGGCATTTTCCTGTATGCAAAAGTTCCCCATTTGGTTGTGAAGGCTATCTTGAACTAGTCTTCTTCCTTCACCATAATCTGATTGTAGCCTGAGTAGCCATCATGTAGTGAAAACCTCTCGGAGCCAGCCACAACCTGCAAGATTTTCTCCATGGAAGGGAGTGGGTAATGGTCCTTGAGAGAGGCTCCATTCAAGTCTCTGAAGTCAACACACAATCTGATCTCTCCACTCTTCTTTCTGACTAGAACTAAGTTGGCAACCCAACTAGAATGCTTGATTGGGAATATGATCCTTGACTCAATCAGCTTGTCCAATTCTTTCCTCATGAGAGGCTCCATGTGTGGATTCACTGGTCTTTGTTTCTGCCTGACAGGCTTAGTATTTGGATCCACCCGATGGTATGCTGAGCTAGGTTGGGATTGAAACCTTTCAAGTCTTCATAGCTCCAAGCAAACATGTCAGGGAAATCTTGACATAGCTGTATGAACTCATACCTTTCTTGTTCAGTTGTCATCCTTCCAATTTGCAATGGTTTGTTCTCTTCTACCAAGATGGATACTGAATCCTCTCTCTTGACCTGAATGTTTGCTTTCTCCTTTCTAAACTGATCATGGGGTTAAAAATGGACTCTAAAGTGATAAGTCCCTTGGGTAGCTTGTTAGTTCTCAGTTGTACTACTTGGTCACCATACTGTTGTTCCAATCTTTCTTGATTCTTGGCTGAAAACTTAGCTTCTTCTTGCAAAAATGGATGATTTGTTGGTCATTTTCAAACACTTTCCAACTGACATTGTTATCCGGCACTGAAGGCCTCACAATCACGTGGATGTTTGGCTGTACCTTGTCTTGTTGAATGCCTTCCACAATGTCAAAGGCTTCCCCTACTACTGTAAGCCTGTCAGCAGCTTGATTCTCTTCCCTAGGAATGGATTTGATGCCAAAACCCTCAAAATCTTCCATGAGGTCCCACACCCTGTTCTTGTAGCACTTGAGAAGATCATTTTTGGTAGCATGCTGTCCCTTGACCTGATTTACAATCAATTCACTGTCACCAAAGACTTGCAAGTTCTTTATTCCTCTCTTGATTGCCCAATGCATCCCTTGCACTAAGGCTTCATATTCAGCAGTGTTATTGGAGCATGCAAACTGAAATCTAAAAGCTGAATAGTACTTTATTCCTTGAGGTGAAACAAGCATAGCTCCACCTCCTACACCTTGTCTACTCCTTGATCCATCAAAAACAGCTGCCATACCTCATTGTCATCTTTGTGGTTTGGCTTGGTGATGCTAGGAATAGGCTGATTTTCTTCATGTATGCAATAGACCCCTAGCTCAGATTCTTCCACTTCTTGATAAGGATCAAATGCATGTATCTTGTTTGCCCATTCATCAAGAGTTAGATCCGGGATGCTTCCAACCTTGGTGTCAGCCTCATCAGTGCTTGGGTGGTCTTCTTGATCAAATGCTGAACAATTGGCATTGATCTGACTTGGAGTGTAAGGCTCAATGTGGAAGTTTGCAATAGGTTCTCGACCTGATTGTAGCCTTAGTTCCATACCTTGTTTTGAACAAAGATGTGTGACCAATCAACAGACAAATATCCCCAATCTTGGTGTGAAGTCCCTTGACAAGCATAAGGAAAGAGTGGTGGGAGGTCTATGACTGATACATCTTGTAAAACAACAACATTTGGACATGCATGCAAGGTAAGAATCAAGTTTCTAATAACCCCAACTCAAGCTACTACATCGTCCCATCTAGCCGCACTACCCCTTTGGATATTGTTTCATACTGGAGCCCTAGCTTATCAGCTATTTGTTTAGGCATCACCGAGCTACTTGCCCAAGAGTCTATCATGCAATTGTGTACTAGTTGATTTCCAATGATTAATGAAACATAGAAAGGAGGGGGCTTCAACATTTTACCTTGCTGTCCTCCATGATTTGTAAGCACTTTGTCTTGCATTTGCTGATTTGAAGTTGGCGGTCCTTCATGGCAGCTTGTAGCAGATCTCTTTGGCCTGGGATAGATAGGGATTCCCACATTGATATATTGATGTTTGTCTTCTTCATCTGATCAATGATACTAAATGGTGATGAAGGATCTCTTTGTTGTCCCTTGGTTTGCACATTCACTCCTTACACGTGGGCAACAACAACTGGTATTTGAGTTGGCCTAGGGGCTGTTCTTGGCTACCCTTGTGCATTTGAAATTGGATTTTGCTTGCCAACCATTTGTGGAGCCATGGAAGGTTGTGGATTGGTTGGGGCTAATGGCTGTTCTTCACCCAAATTCCTCCTTTTTGACCTTGTGTTGGCTACAACACCTTGATAAACTACTTGGTTCATGCCACAAAAATCCTCTGCTTGCCAATTTACCAATGTGGTGTCATTTGGGGCTGATTGTTGTTGGAATGTTTCTTGTCGTTGGCTATTTATTTGATCGAACTCACCCTCCACACCAGTAGTTGTCACCATTAATGCTTGATTCAAAGCACCATTGAAGCACATGGATTGGTTATGAGGCTCATTTCATGGAAAACACCAATCATACTCCTGGCAATGTTGTTTTGTGTTGGCACCAATGCCTTAGAGGCAGATATGGCATTTGGATTATAGGGCTGAAATGGTCTATTGGTAGGAGGCCTTGTTTGATTCATATTTGCAGCAGGATTAGGTGGCCTTTGTGGTTGGTATGGCTTCCTGTTAGGCTGAGCTTGGGGCTGATAAGAAGGTCTAAAACCTTGGGCCTGCTACCTTTTGAGAGTAACCAGCTCATTTCCTAGGTTTTGCAATTGCTTCATGACTTCTTGAAGCTCATTTGGGGCACTTGGAGATGAAGTGGAAGCTTCATTTGAACTCTGATTTCTAGGAGTGGGAGAAGGAGCCAAATTAGGTGCTTGATTGGTGTTTGGACTCTCTAAACTTGGAAACAATGGCATGGGAGGTCTAGGGGCAAGTTTGCCACTTGGATCAAACAATTTTCAGCCCTAATGGCAATGCTATAAGCCATAGGGATAGTTATGCCTCCCATGGACTGAATCAACATAGAAATATCAGAATTTAGAGCTTTGAGATAGTAGAGAAAATCACCTTCTGCTATTGGCCTGATTGCCACCGAATTCTCTCCCAAGTCTTCTGAAATCTGAAGTTGAAATCATTCACTTGTTCATTGGGAGCTCTCTTGATGGTTGTCACTACTCCAAAAGAGACAAGTTGTCTCCCTTTTCTCCAAATTTCTCATGAAGTACTATACACAAATGATTCCAATTTTTGATAGAACCAGCTCCAAGGCTCCTAAACCATTGCAATGCTTTACCCTTGAATGAAGATGCCGTGAACTTGATGTACCACTTGCATCTCATTGATTTCATGAATTGCACAAAGGTTAGCAATATCTTTAACATGATCACCTAGAGTAGTCTGATTTTCTCCAGTGAAGTACGGAATGTTCTTCAAGGCTGCAATAGGAATTGGATGTTGTGCATTGAGGGAAAGTGGGCTGCTGCTTGTGAAGTTGACATAGGGGTTGTTTTGTGCCATTCTAATTGGTCTTAAAACCCTTGTTGACTGAATGAAAGGCCTACCAGGTGGAGGAGTTGAGAGAGTTCTATTTGGTGGAGATGGAGACCTTTGAATCCTTCTTCCTCTTTGCCTTCTTCTTGGAGATAATTACAGGTATTCAAACAACACTTCTTCTTCTCCAACTCTTGACCTTATGGTGACTCTTCTCATGATTTTTCAGTGCCCGCACTCACTGAAACTAGGTGGTTCTTCCCTTAGAGTCGCCAGATATGCAAATAATATCTCTTTTCAAGCAATAAAATTGTAGCAAATGCACATCAACTTTGCTGCAATAAAAATGAGACCTCTAGTGTCCCACCGGGTGTGCCAAAACTGTTGTTGCAAATCAGGCAAGACCCCGGATGCAAATCAAGTTTCTAAACTAATGTTTTAGGCATCCAAAGGTGATTGCACAACATTGAAACCTCTCTCCAAGTGTGGGGACTTGTAAAATGAGAGAAGAATCTCTAGATTAGAGGTTGGTTCCTCAAACTCCTCTGATTAGATCTAGTGTTTACACAATTGCAGAGGTTCAAATCCTAATTTTACCCTAATTTACAAGTAGACAGGGATAAGAAATGTAGAAAATGAAACTAACCTAATGATGGTGATGCACCAAAGGAGTGGTGAACATTTTTTGCTCATAAAAATAGGCACAAATCCATGAAATGCAACAAAAAAACATACACAAGCTGATAAGATGCAATAAGAGATCTGAAAATGAAGTAAAAACAATACAAACAGAGGACTGAAAACATTCACAGAGTTTGCACTGTCATTTCCATGTAAAATCCCTTGCATTACACCATCAAAGAGGTATAAACCTATTAAAATCCTTGAAAAAGGCCTGATACTTACAAAATTCACTTGTTTTCAGGTGAAAGAAGAAGTCTAATGTTCAAAAAAGTGTTCCCCTAAAGAAATGAGCCAAATCTGGCTTTTACATTGCATGGGTCGAGCCCATGAGAGAGAAAACATACAAAAACATGGGAGCCCATTCCTCATTGACTCAAAAATGCATTAAATCAGCATGGGGGACCTTACAAACCCATACCCTATCATTTTTGACCAAATTGGAGGAGAATGCGACCCATTCTGTATTAAATTTGGTTGTTGAAATGTCATTTCTGGCCATGGACACGTACCAGAGCTGTTTTTGAATTTTCTCTCTCCAAACTGAACCAAAATTAGAAATTGACCATGGAATCGTGTAGAGAAATTCAACATATTTCCAATGATATAAAGAACGTGCAAATCTGATTTTGGGTCAAAAGATATGATCTTTTGAAGATTTAGGGCAAAAACGCCCAAAATGGATTTGTGGGAAAAAATTTCAAATTTTAGCTCTTTTTTGTCTTTGGAAATTTTTTTGAAAAATTTCCATGCTCTGCTGGTTGGACACCATGTGGCAAGTGCTGATTGGATGAGAAATTCTCTCCTTCACCTCCCACGGGTTTCCCTTTGAAATTTTGACGTTTATATAATTTTGGAAAAAAATTCACTTTCCCCGCGCCCCCCACTGGGACACGTGGCGTGATCTCGGCCGAGGACAGGGCAGGGTGGGGTCATCCTTGTCTTTTAATTTTTTGGCCCAAGACTTTTTCAAATTTTCCTAAGTCTTTCCCTTGCTCCGAACTCCCCGCCTTAGGACACGTATCCTGTGTCTATTGGCTCGGCCGACCCTTCAAACCTTGCCCTTTGAAATTTTTGGCCAACACTTAGCAAATTCTTCAAGTCATTTTCCCTCTGACACGTGGCGTTTCCTGATTCATCCGTGGGTCTCCTTGTTCCTCGCTTGCAGCAAAGACACGTGGCAAGATTCCATTCGCTTGGATCTTTCGGCTTTTCGCGTCCCGCATGTACTTTTGGCCTAGATGTCCCAAACGAAAGTCCTCTGTTTCAGCCGAACCGGCCGGTTCGCATCCTCCACGTACTTTTGTCCCAACTGTCCTGGACGCCTGGGAAAAAATTCTCCAAACCGCCCGAAATGGACTTACTTGCGCCAAACCGGCCGATCCGCGTCCTCTCCACATACTTTTGTCTCTGATGTCCTGCATAAAACTTGGTGATTTTTTCCACTTTCTGGTTCGCCCTTTCGCGTCCCACGCATCCCGACATCCCAATTGCTGTGCATGGACCACCCGGCGGCTTTTCGATCGATTCGCGCCTCAATGTCCCAACTGTCCCAGCTACTACGAGGACTAGGACTTAGCCGATTTTCATGATTTTGGGCCTTGAATCAATCTACTTGCTCGACAAAATAATCGATGCATGTTATCAAAATTACCCTGGGGTGAATTTTGGATAACATCACCATGATTTTGTGGCCTCTATTACTGCATTGTGAAGGAATTTACATTACGAGATCTCTATAATGTTTCGATTTGATCCATATATTTACGTATTGTTAGGAGATCTAAAAGGGTTGGGTTACCATTTTTTTGTGAGAGATTTAGGGTGGATGTTGCTTGAAGATTTATACAAGAAATAAACATTGATCTTATCTTAGGCATGGTAATATCTCTCTCTATCTCTCATGATAGGCTTACTTCATTTAATATTTTTGTAAATCAAATTTCTTCTCATGTATTTAATGAAAAAATTCTTTTTAATTGACCATGGGGTTATTGTTGTTTCACCAATAATAAGTGTATATGTATAAGAAAAATATTTAAGGTAGAACGTTGGGTACATTAGGAATACGAGGAGGTTGTGAATGGTTGTGCACCATTGAACACCAGGATGATAAATAACACTCATTTTTGTCTCTAAGGACCACCTAAAAAAGAACATAAGAACAAAAGATAGAATTAAAAGCATTAGCTAGTGGATTTCCTAGAGGGATATAGATCTAGCAAGTGGGGTGATTCCTAGAAGGTTTTTAATCCATGTTTAAACATAAATTAATGTAAATAAATAACATGAAATAGATAGTTCTACTATAGTTATATAATTTAGGTATCTCACACAAACACAATAATTCAAATCAAATCTAAAAGTTAATACATGATTAAATTTAAAGTGAGAGGTCAGTTGTTAAGGTTTATAGGTGTAATAGAGGGTGTTATGAAGGTTTGGGTGAGGTTGTGGGAGGTTTTCGAGGTTTTGGGTAGGTAAATTAGCTCACTGGTGTGAGGGATAATTCTAGACATAGATACCAATGTCGATTAGGAAACAACGATGGTAACTATTTTTATCCAAAGATCACTTGGCTAATCGATCACAATAGGGGCAATTGGGTGCCAAAGTTGAAAAGAGGTTGATTCAGGCATCTTTGTGATTGCACATAGTGTTGGTAAGGATTAGGTTGGATGTTAGGGTTTCGGTGAAGAATCAACAAGGGTGAGAGAGGTTATTGGAAATATGGAGAGGTTCAAGTTGGTAGGGTATAAGGTAGATGGGTGATGGATGGTATCTGATTGAGAAAGAATCATTACAACAGAAGACAATAAGAGATCTAAAACCAAAGTCAATAACTAATAACATAGTTAAGATACTTATCTAAAGACCTGGATATTGGTAAATGTAGTGGTTGGTGGGTGATCATAGGAGAAATAGGTCCAGATCTAGTACCATGATAATGAATCCCGAGTGCTTCCATGTGAATGATCTGAGGCTAAGGAGTAAGAGGTTGGTTACTAGTGAAGAACTTAGATGATTTAGTACTATGTTTTATTGTCGATGCTCATTCAAATGTAATTATGTGAATGAATCATCAAAAATCTAACAAAAGGGATAACACGGGAAAGATCTGGAAATACTTATTTAAAGGAACCAATGATGGTTCCTTAAATGATGCCAACAAAGGGATAATCAACATTAGTTAGGGAGAAATAGTTCAATTTTCTTAAAATAGTTTGTTTCCTCCTTTTTGGTGTGATACTAGACTAGGAGTCATGGTTCAAATTTAAACACATGGGCAATTGATGGAAGAAGTGGTTAATAATAATTATTAGGTTTTGAAAGAGTCTTATTTAGTCAAGTAAAGTGATGAATCAATGCTAGGAGTGGTGACCTTGTCTTAGTTAGTTAAATTCCCCTAGAACGGGTTCAAGGTGAGGTGGAGAGGTGAGGTGGAGGGGTGAGGTGGTAATTGACCTAATATTAATAATTAGATTAATAATAATTAGTAGAAGGGGTCATGATAAGAGAGTGCATTAATTGAAAGGGGATTAGAGGGTCAGAACCCAATTTTGGCGTCTACATTTTCCCCTTTTTCATGTAACTTTTGCTAATAAGTGAGGATCAAAAAAACAAGAAGTAGGTTACCCTGGTAAGGGTGGAGGTGATACCCCTTGAACCAATAATTGGTTAATTGGAAGTTTGAATCGTGATGGGTTTGATAAGGTGGTAGGTGATGAAAAATTGGGTAAGATAAAGGTATATGAAATGGTGATAATGGAGTCATTTAAATATGGAAACATTCAAATGCACACACATGTATAGAATGTAACAAGGTATAAGGTTGAAGAGCACACAAACCCTACATTTTGAAAGGTTGATAGTTTATCCAAACAAGGCTGATTATGTCTAGGTATCCAAGTTATAGGAAGTGATCCTAGAAACACAATGAGTTGAGGTGCAAGAAAAAGTATAGGTGTATTCTAAAAAACAAAAAGGTTTGGTCTAGTCGATATAAACATCACAAAATAAGGCATGGCAAGGTCGAAGATATGCTAAACAAGATAGGTAACATTATCGCATGGTGGAGCAAGTAAGCGATTTCTATTCTCAAATAGGTAGGGTTAGTTTGGCAAGGGTATATAGATGAGGAAAATGTGTCCCTAAGTATCCTTAGGGAGTTGGTGAGGTGGAAAGGCTGGTAGGTTGGTGAATAGGGATGTTTTAGGGCTATGGCGATAGAAGAAAAGGTGACATTGCAGTAAAAAATAGGTCAAATGTATAGGCATGGTTGATGTTATGGTCTAGTTTGGTTTAATTTCCATGTTATTGATATAATGGAAACGTGATAAATATTAGGTAATAGGAACAAATAGTAGAAAAAAGGTGGCCAAGCTAACCTCTGAAGACCCCATGTCTTCGAATTACTGCCTACATAGCCCTTACAAAAGGGGCCTCAGACGATATAGTTCTCCCATAGGATATGGAAGAATAATATTTCTGATGGGTAGGTTGGGTAAGGAAAATGGTCCTGGTAAGGTAAGGTAGAAAAATAGGTAAGGTCAAATGTTAAGCTGAAAGTAGAGAAGGCAACCAATTACTATTTGATGGGTATGGGTATGGGTTTGATTTTTGGATTTTGATTAGATTTTGATGAGTATGTATAATGTTTTGGAAATGATGATTAGTATGGGTGTGGGTAAAATGAGAATAGAACAAAGATATTTAAATTTTATGGTTGCATCATGCTAAAGAATTAATAAATAGGAAAAATTGAACCAAAAATAAGCAAATGTTCCATAGTTAGTAAGGACCATAAGGGCCATACAAATAGGATTATGAACATAAGCCCCTAGATACATTGCATGATTGATAGGTCTATGGTTGAAAGAAGTTGCATGATCACAAAGTGTCGCATGTGCGCCATGTCCCTTGAGTGGATAGGAATAAAATAAATGAAGGTAGGGTGGATTAGTTTGTTTAGCATAACCTTGTTGTGAGATAGCATGCCCCTTCTACAAGATACCCAAAACCAAAATAGGCAAGTCCATGACCAAAAGTTTGTATTTTTCTTGATTTTTTTATAAAAATTATTTTTATTTTTGCATATATAGATTGATCGATGTGAGAAGTCTATATTGGGATAAATATTAGTGTCTCCTTGAGGTATTTGTAAAGTTGTTCGATGCGGAAAGCTCCAAGATAATTATTTTTCTCACAAATATAGATTAGTCTTCTTCTTTTGGATAGACTAAGTACAACATTTTGCTATCTTTTTATAGTTTTCCTTCGAGGGAGCTGTCTACTTATAATAGCAAGAGAGAGAAATGGATGTCCTTTTAAGGGTATCATCTATTTGTAAGAAGTTTTACTCAAGGAGTAAATGTTTTATATCCCAATTTTTTATATTATTTTGTAGTTGTAGTCATGAAAAAGACTATAAAGGAGTGTAGGCCTCTTTTATGAATGTAAAACCTTAACACGAAAAATGTTAGCTATGAACGCAGGGGTTTTAAGTGACGAATGACCATGGGATTCCATCCTAAAAGGGGACATAAAGTATCCATGAGAATCATGCCATGAGAAGTGTCGTGTTACTCATATTCAAGACAAGGCTGAATGGTTGCAAATAATCACACAATTCGGTTTAGGCATTGGTCCTTAAAAAGAGGTAGGTGGAAGGAGAGGTTCACTCAAGGGATGATCATATAAGAGACATAAAGTGATATAGTATTTTATTTAATAATAGAATGGTCAAATATGCAAGGAATTAAGGGGCTCAAGTTTAAGTTTACCCTCAAGAAAAGATAAACAATAACTTCCTAATCCATAGGTATGAGTGATAATATAAGGTCCAAGCCATTTAGGAGCAAACTTGCCTCATTTACTTTCTCCATTTTAGTGACATGTTGATTTTCCTTCAAGAGAATATCACCAATCTTTAAGGTTCACTCTTGAATGCATTTGTCATAAGAATGATTATTGCACTTTTAGTAGATTTGGAGATGGTCTAGAGTATTTAGATGACGTTAGTCCAGTAGCTCAAGTTGTGCCAAGAATTCTTGGTGAAACTCTTCATTAGAGAGAATATATTTAAGTGATATATGAAGAGATGGACTTTGAACATCGAGAGGTAGGATAACCTCTATACCGTAGACCAAAGAGAAAGGTGTGGCATCGATAGAGGTGTAGATGTTGATGAGATAAGCTCATAGGGTGAAAGGAAAGTGCGTGTTCCAATCCTTACAAGTTTCGTCAACCACTTTCATAAGAATTTTGTTTAGAGTTTTTGATAATATTCATCTTGACTATTTTCTTATGTGTAACATGGTTAAAAGAAACTGAGTTAAATTTAAAAGTTGTCACACGATTTGCGTAACATTTTTTTTCAACTGTTTGTCATTTTTACCGATAAGGCGATGAGGAATACCAAAGAAACAAATGATATGGTGGTTGATAAATTCATTTTTTCCTTGATTTGGTAGAAATGAGAGGGATGGATTCCACCCATTTAGTGTAATATTCAGTCATTGTGATGATCTAGCAATGACGTTGCAAGGAATGAGGGTTAATCTCTCCAATGAGATCCAAACCCCATTGAGAAAAGGGCCAAAAGTCTCTGGTGACTTGTAAGGCATGACTAGGAGTATGATGAAGGTTAGTATGCTACTAAAACTTCACACAACATTAGACATAGTCACAAAATTCTTAGTTAAGTTTTTCCAATAATGGCGAGTCAAAGGATACATTTTGTGACAAATGAGGCCACTAAAATGTTCCCAAAAATCCCATCATGAATCTCTTTGATGGTGTATGAGATTTTAGAACTGGTGAGGCACCGCAAGAGGATACTATCAAAGCCACATTTGTAGAGAAGAACCTCCATGATGATGTAATGAGAGACACTATTTAGGAAGGTTCTTTGTCCATTGTGAGTGGGATCTAGAAGCAAGATTAAAAGTGAGCGGTAGTCAATGAACTACTTATACCAAATGTTGCATGGGTTAGTATCAATGTTACCCATAAAATGGAAACCAAGTATAATATAAGGAGGTGACAACAATCATTTTATTGTCATAAATATTTTTGAGTCTGAAGGTGAGGTGGGTATTTGAGAGGTAATACAAGAGATGGTATTTGTAAATTTTTAGTAGATCGAGAGTGCATTGAATGAGGTAGTGATCAAACATGGTCAAAATTAGGTGGACATGATGTCTATACTTTTTAATCTCATTTTTATGACACTGGTATGAACCATTGATTTGGTTCACAACTAGTTGATAGTCACAAAATATGTTAATGGATTTAACATCTAGGGAAATGACATTTTGAAGACCCACAAGTTATTCGTACTCAGCTATGTTATTGGTGTATTTAAAATCTAGTTTATAGGATAGTGGCATGGGCTCTTTATCAAGAAAAATGAGGATGACCCTTGCACCTCCGTCGTGGTGACATTTCAATCCATTAAATAATAATGCCATTTGATGAATGATATAATCAAGGGAGAGGGTGGCGATATATTCAGCGGGAAAAAGAAATTTGACGAATGATTTATACGAAGAGGATCTTCTCGTCAGTTGATTTGCGATGGTTTTTCCTTTTACATACTTTTGATGAATGAAATCCAACTCTAGGTCCAAAAGAAGCATAAGCTAATGTATAGTGCATTGATATTGGTACAGTTTGGAATACATGTAATGAAACAGTTTTCTATTGGTAAGGAAAAATGTTTTTTGATTCGAAGGTAGTGGAAAAATTTGGTGGCCACGAAGACTAGGGCTAAGAAAATATTTTCAGCATGAGTGTATCTAGTTTTGTAGTCTATAAGAGTACAAATTATGTAATAAACCACTTGTTCCTTGTGTTTCTCATCATGATGAGTAAGCATGGAACCTAAGGAATGGCCAATAGTAGAAATGTAAATGTAAAAAAGATTGATCATCTTTAGGTTGGATAAAAATAGGTGGCTGAAGAAGGTAGTTCTTCAACACATCGAAGGATTTATGACACTCATCATTCCTATGGAAAGAAACATCCTTTTTAAGGAGGTGGTGAAATGTTTAGAAATGATCTGAAAGTTAAGATATGAAGCATCAAATTCATTACAATTTTCCTTACAAGATATGAAGTTGTTGAGGTTAGTAGGTGGAGGCATGTCAATAATTTCCTTGATCTTAGCGGGATCAACTTCAATACCCCGCAAAGAGATGATGAAACCAAGGATCTTAACCGAGAGAAATTAAAAAATGTACTTCTTTAGTTAAAGGCATATAAAATATTGGATAAGGTGGTATAATATAATTTTGAGAATGGTTAGGTGTTCGACACAACATTTGAACTTTCCAAGAAGGTTGTCAACATAGTATTTCAAACTTTCATGCAAGATTTCATGGAATATGTAAGTCATAACATGCAGATAGGTAGCACTAGCATTTTTCAATCCAAATGGCATAACAAGATAGTATAAGGTCCCCCAAGGGGTTATGAAGGTGGTTCTATGTTGATCTTTCGAGTAATCAATATCTAATTATAACCCGAAAAATCATCCATAAGAGATAACATCTCATGGTTGGTTATAAGATCAACTAGTTGTTACATACTTGGTAGAGGAAAGTCATCTTTTAGATAGGAAATTTTAATATCACAAAATTAAATGTAGATACAAAGTCCCCCAGTCACTTTCATGATAAGAACAATGTTGGAGATACATTGTGGATAGTCAATAGGTAGGATGAAGGAAATAGAGAGAAGGCACTAGAAGTTATTCTTTCACAAGAAGAGCAATGTGAGGATGCATTTTACGTAGCTTTTGTTTCACGGGTTTGGCATCAAGAATAGTTATGATATTGTGAAGCATGATATTAGGGTCAATACGACATATTGATGTAGGACCAAACAACTTCTTTTCTATGATCATAAAGGATAGAAGTGAAATATTATTTTTCTATGGAGTCTAAAGATTGGCCTATCTTTAGAATTCATGGGTCATCCTAAGTGTGAATGTTGATTTATATGGTAGATTCATTCAACATGGTTTACATGTCAGAGGGTAATGACCTTTGAATATAAGAATCCTCCACACCTAAATAGGTCAAAATAGAATCATCATCCTGACATTGAACAATGTTTATAGAAGGCATATCATCATCTAACATGTTAAGATACACAAGAGGAAGGGAGCAGGGGAGCTCACCATCATGTTGATAGCTAAGAGGTACCAAGGAGATGGTGTTCGACAAAAAAAAATTATGTGTAATGGATTTTTGATCCATGGACTCCATGGGAGAAGGTGGCATGATAAGTGAGGAAGGAAGGGAAGGCTTTTTCATTTTTGACAAGGGTAATGTAGGCCTCCATAAGAGGAGGATGCAAAGGAAAAATAAGACCATGGAAGTCTATGTTTTTCTTAGTGGTGCATGGTATCAAAGTGTGATGACCTTGTTCATAACAACTAAATCCAAGGCCTTTCCTGGTGTAACAATGAATAAATGTGACTGTGAAGTTTGTTTAGTGAGATAGGAGAAAATGAATAAAAAGGCTTGGTTTCAAGGGAGGTTCAATAGAAGAAGAGGCCATGTTGAGACCCCAATAGGTTTGGCTGGTGGAAAGGTGGGGAGGACCATATGAGATGAATTCTCCTCTACAATGGTTGTAGACGTGTATTTTTGTGTAGTTTTCCAAACTCCTGAGGAGTAAGGAATATGTTAATGCCTAGGTGGCGGTATTATTCAAGTTAAAGGCATTGAAAAATTCCTACCAAGGGGTCTGTGGTTGGTACTTGGGTAGCCAATATTGATGAGCTATCTAAAGCTTGAGAATATGAGGCATCGTAGAAGGTGGAATAGGAATGTTGATAGGTTGGCTAGATAAGGAAGGTGAAGCGATTGAAGTGGTAGATGTTGTATATGTGGTTGATGTGGTAGCTTCCTTAATTGGGATTAAGACATCATTTGGATGGTAAATCATATTGCAGGTTTTGAAGGGGAGGGATCTACCTAAATGGTGTAATTTTCCCTTCATATTCAAATTTGAGGTAATGGTGAAGGGTGGAAGGTACACAAGCCATGGTGTGAATCTAGGGATGACCTAGCAACATGTTATACTGGAACTCTCCTTCAAGAATGTAGAAGAGTTTAGGAATAGTTTGGGGACCCACGCAAATGTGGAGGAAAATGGTGCCAAGGGTAGTGGTCATGGCATCATTGAAAGATCAAATCATAATAGGGTTGCTAGACATGTAATTAGTGGGTATGCCCATTTGTTTGTAGGCATGAGAAGAGATGATGTTGATGCTAGCACCCCCATCAATCATGATGTGTTTAACATAAATATCATTGATGTAAGTGGAGATGAAAAGAGTGGGATCTGGATCATCAGGTTGTGAAGGGGAAATATTTGATTTGGAGAAATTGATGGAAGTAATCTGATGAGGAGCAATGAGGGTGGTGATAGGTGAAGTTTCATTGGGTGGTACTTGATGGATTGTAGGACCTCAATGGGGGCTTGAAAATGAGAATCAAAGGTCTGGATTAATTCAAATAAGGACATCTTCAATGGGGATTGGTGAATTTTTTTGATCGTTGTGAAATGGGTAACCCCATAAGAAGTAGGGGTGCCATCCCAAGGATGGTTATCTTAGGGGAGGTGTAGGTGAAATTGTAGGTGAAGACAAACTAGAAGGGTTACTAGTCATTTCCTTTCCTTTGTCTTTCACTTGGTATTACCGAGTGGCTACATGCACCATGATAATTTAAAATATTGGAGGAGGAAATAAGGTTGTGTGGTGATAGGAAAAGAAAGAATGGAATCCTCCTCCAATAGATCATCTTGTTCAAAGAGACCATCAGAATCACAAAGCTGAAGGAGAATGTTTTTAAGAGCCTTACAAATATTGACATCATGCACTGGTGCGATGATAAGAAAAAATCTTCGTGTCATCAAACCCTACTAGTTTAGTCTTAAGAGGGTTGCAAGCCTTGATGGGCATAAGAGATATGGCTGATGTCTCTAAAAACTGAGTCAGGATGTTAGAATAAGATCCTACCAAAGGATCACAATGAGAAGTCAAGATCATCTTGGGTGAAGGTGTAGGTGACCTTCATGAGGAGGGAGAGGTGAGTGGTCATGTTGGTGTAACTACCTTTTTGGTAGGTAGTGAAGGTTGGGGTTTAGGCTATGTTTTCTTAGGTAAAGGTGGAGGAAAAATGTAGTAGGATGAAGGAGACTTAGAATGTTTAGATATTAGAGTAAGCTAAGGGGAAAGTGGGGGTGTTGGCAAGAGTGAGGGTAAAGGTATTGAAGTAGGTGTGGGAAAAATGGGAGGTGAAGGTGGGGGTTTATGTTTTGAAATTTATATTTTAATTAGAGAAGGGGAAATTTTACCAAGGTTGAAGGATGTTGGCCTAAACTCAATGGAAGAGGAAAAGTTGAGGGAGAAGGCTTTTGATATACTAGGGTGTAATCCCTAAAAGGTTGGGTCTTCCTTTTAGGTGCTGGAATAGATTTTGTGATGGGTGGGGATGAAATTGACAAGTCTAGCTTCATAAGGAGATGTGATAGACTTGACACTGGTAAGATCCCTAAGGTGGTGTTAGGTTTTGGTGTAGATAAAGGCTTGAGTTAAAGTGGTACTGATGAAGAAGGGGCTAGAACCATGGGCTCGGGTGGAATAGTATTAATTACTTAGAATACCTTGAGTTTAATGGTCAAGGTATCCGGAGATAACATTTGCATTTGGGTAGAAATGAGGAGTCTAAGAAGCCCCTAAAGGGTAGAGGAATGGACATACTCCATGTGATCAAACAAATGAGAGAATGGTTTTAATTTAGATGAAGAGGGAGATGCACTAGTGCTAATCCCCATGATCAGCTCTGAGGTCTATGAGATAGGGAAGGACCTTGCCTTAGATTTAGTAGGTAAGAGTGATGTAAGAAGAGTAATGGGATCTGTGAGGTCTTTTTCCAGGTAACATAAAGAGATTAGGTAGATAAGATTGAATCCTCTATGAGTAGAAGAAGAGGTAAATTAGTTGAAGTAGACAAGGTTATCTCCTCCGCGGGTTGAGGAGAAGGCAAGGTGAGTGGTGTAGGCTCTTCTATGGGTAGGGAAGATGATAATGAGGGTTCCTTTATGGTTAAAATAATAGGTGAAGTGGGTTCCTCTATGGGTAAAGGAACTGGTAAGGTGGGATCCTCTGTGAGTAGGGGAGTTTGTGTGAGAATTTCCTCAATAGATGCTAGAGGAAGTTACTCAATAGAAGGATCAGACGTTGAAGTGAAGATTACATGAACCACATGGACATTGGTTTCTTCCTTAGATGTCTCGCCAACATGATTTGATGAAGGGGAATGGTTAGAAAACAATTTTATGAAAATTTCCAAGTTTGCATTAGTAGGCGCGTTAGGGTTTTCGAGGATGAGATCACCGCTATCTAACATTCCTTGGAAAATATTTTTGAAGGTTTTGCAATTTCTATTGCTTGTGGCATCTCATGCTTTGTGTTAATTATAAAAATAATTTTCCTTCTACCAAGTCGGTGTGGGGAAAGAAGGATCAAAACTAGTATGTGGTTTTATGGGAGGAAGAGCGATGGATCCTACCTTCAACATCTTATCCAAAACAAAAGAATATGGATCTCTCATAGCAGTGTAACTCCTTTGTTCATATTTGTATTAAAAATTTAAACATGTGAGAGATTGGTAGGAGTCTTGGATTGATTTGATGGATGATAAGTTTCAAAGTTTAGAACCACCATGTTGTCAAATCCTTTAGTATGGAATGGTTGCTAGGTGGTTTAGAAGAAGAGTCATTGGATTTGAAAGTGGCGTTCTTGTTTTATAGTTTTAATTTCTCTTCTTTGAGGGAACGAGTCTAAATCTTCCAAGCCATAGTGAAAAGTGTATAAAAATTTTTAATCTAAAGAATTGAGAAAATGTCTCTAGCACACCCCCTAGTAAAAAAATCTATGATCTCAAGTTGCAAGATAGTAAAGGATATATGATTGATTAGGCCTCACCACCGTGCGAAAAAATCAATGAAATACTCGTCGTCATATTGGCGAATAGAATATAAATATGGCATAGAGACCTTATTAGAGATATTTATTGAAAATTGATCAAGGAAGGTTCAGGCTAATCAGTTGAAGGAAAAGATCGAGTTCTGGGTTAAACATTGTAAAATTCTAAGGTGGTTCCCAAAAGGGACATTGGAAACATTCAAAGGAGTAAGGAATCATCTTGGTCTATCAAATAAAAAACATGTCCGAATGAACATAAGTTTGTTAGGGTTCCTCCTTAATGTTAAAATGTTTTAATTTGGGCAGCTCCCATTGCATGGGATAGGGATGAATAGATATGAAGGGGTGCATTGGCTCATTACAAGTCTCATCATATGTTAAGACATTATGAGATCCGAAATGGAGGCCTCGGTGTTTTCATTACTTCTATCATAATTTTGATGATATCTAATATGGGGTTAAGCTAAGGGACCCCTCCTGATGTATAAGGGGGTGGATAAGATGATTGGTTCATGGAAGGAATGCCAATTTGTGGTGGTGTCGAGTATGTGAATTGAGATGTATGTATGTAGGAAATGGTAAAAAGGAGGGAAAATACCTTGAATATCGATGGAGGAAATAGGTTGTGTATAAGGTAAGGTGTAGTGGGAGGAGTTTGTGGAAATATCCTTATAGTGATAGGTTGAAGGGTTTGGGAATAGAAACCACCAAAATTTGAAATGGAGTGGAAGATATCAACGTAACTAGTGGCTACGTAGACATATGTATATAAGGTATTGATGATGAAGGTACCCCTATAAGAGGGTTTTTGGTTAAAGGTATGGTAGATGTTAGAGGGATGGAAGATGTCGAAGATGTAAAGGTCACTTGTAAAGTGGGTAGTTGTGAGACGGGGTTAGTCGACGCTAGAGTAGTTTGGGTAGCTACATTAGTGTTTTCCAATATGGTAGAGGTGGTAGAAATGGTAGGCATGGAATTCCGAATTTGATAAAGAGGTTGACTTTGAGGACTCATGGGTAGGAAGATTAGTAATGTAATGTTGCAATGACTTGGTGTTATGATCAAGGAATCTAGTAAATTCCTCATCACCCTTGGGTATGATCGTAGGTGCATTAGGATCAATTGGTGAAGAAATAGAAGGTGACAAAGGGGTAGGAGGTAATGGTATAATAATCACAATAAAAGTAAGATCTCATGCTTGTTAGTGAGTCCAAACCATATGAAAGGTAGAAAATAGGTACTCTAGGTTCTGTAGAAGTGACAAAAACTCATAAACAAATTTTTGAAATAATTTGGTAGGTGAAAATATGTTGTTGTTTTTGATAGAAAATAAAAAACACGAAACAAATATCAGTTGTTGACCTAATAGCGCTTGAATCAAAAGACCGATATCATTGCTAAACAGATCTTTGGTAGGAAGGTAATTGATGTCGATTCTCGTGAAATGAAGAAATTTGAAATTTTCTAAGTTAGATTTGGTCAAAATAAATCTAGAAAGAGGTTGTGTATAGAAAATATAATCTAACACACTTAGGGAACCATAATTAACTATTTGTGATGACCAAGTGTGAAAAGTAAAGAAAATTTATGAAGTGTGGACTCCCACATCAAATAACAGAAGACAAGAAAGAAGTTTAAAAATACACAAGTAAAAACTAACAAACACAATATCCTAGGAATCATATTTTAGTGTTGTAATGGCTTAATCCTTAGGACTGAATGTGAATATATAGAAGGGAATGGATACAAGGTACCTAAAATCTAGCTATGGATGGTTTCAGGATTTTTTTAGTGGGGGAGTCGGTGATATACCTTTCAATACATGAGGTCCAAGCTCTGATATGACAATCCAGCCAAAACACCGGTCGGGGCCCATTATTAATAGGGTTTTAAATCCTTAATAGCTTCTTCCTGAGATTTGGGAATGTTTAAGAAGTGTGTTATTTGTTTGAGTGATTTGGATAATAAGTGTGTGTAATAGTGAACTATGCTTAATTACCCAATCATCAACTGGTCATGACGTCTATTATATTTGATTGTTATTTATACTATGAGAGTTAAATGCAAGAATATAAGGATGCAATGCAATAGTTTTAATAATGAATTGAAAAATAAAATTGGATGAGATAAATAATGAATAGGAATAGATTATGTCTTTCACTAATGCAAGCAATAGGAAATAAATAAGGTTTTTTTAATTTACACTAAATGAAGTTTTTCCTTTAGAGAAAATAGAAGAAGGATAATATTACCAAAAGAGAGATATTTAGTGAATATTTAGAAAGGAAACAAGCACAAAATGAAATCTTGTATGAATATAAAGGAACCCATAATGACGAGGGTCCCATCGGGTATGCCAAAATGTTTCACTAATAAGAATCATATGTATAAGAAAAATGTTTAAGGTAAAAGGTTGGGTACGTGAGGAATACCTAGAGGTTGTGAAGAGGTTGCACACCATTGAAGACCAAGCCGATCAAGAGCACTCCATTTTATTTGGGAAGGACTACTGAAAAAGAACACAAGACCACAAGATAGAATTAAAAGCATTAGTTGGTGGATTTCCTAGCGGGAGCTAGATCCAAGAAGTGGGGTGCTTCCTAGAAGGCTATCAATCCACATTTAAAAAAAAATTAATGTAAATAAATAACATGAAATAGAGAGTCCTACTATAGTTGTATAATTTAGGTATCTCACACAAACACAATAATTCAAATCTAATATAAATAGTGAATACAAGATTAAATTTAAAGTGGGTGGTGGGTTGTTAAGGTCTGTAGGTGTAACAGAGGGTGTTATGAAGGTCTGGGTGAGGTTGTGGGAGGTTTTGAGAGGTTTTGGGTAGGTAAATTAGCTCACTAGTTTGAGGGAGAATACCGAAACAAAAATCGATCGCGATTGGGGAACTAACACCGATAACTGGTTTTTTCCGGTATCGGTTGGATAACTGATCATAGTAGGGGAAACTAGGTACCAAAGGTGAAAAGAGGTTTATTTGGGATCTTTTTGATTGCACAGAGTGTTGGTAAGGCTTAGGCTAGGTGTTATGATTTGGGTGAAGACTCAATAAGGGTGAAAGAGGTGATTGGAAAGGTGGAGAGGTTCAAGTTGGTAGGGTATCGAGATAGGTGGGTGACAAATGGTATTCGGGTGAGAAAGAAGCAGTACAATAAAAGAAAATAAGAGATCTAAAACCAAATTTAAGAACTAACAACCTAGTTAAGATACTTATCTAAAGAATTAGAGATTGGTAGATGTTGTAATTGGTAGTCATTTATAGGAGAAACAGTCGGGATCTAGTGTCGTGGAAACAAATCTTGAGTGCTTCCCTATGAATGATCTGAGGCTATGGAGCAAGAGGTTGGTTGTTGGTGAAGAACTTAGATGCTCTTGGTGCTATGTTTGATCATCGGATGCTCAATCGAATGCAAGAATGTGAATGAATAATCCAAAATCCATTTAAAGGAAGTAGTGGAAAGAGTTATAAATCCTTATCTAAAGGGTTCAATGGCATTTCCTTGACCAGCACCGACCGAGGAATAACCAACATCGGTTAGGGAGAAATAGTCTAATTTTCTTAAAATAGTGTTTTTCCTTCCTTTTTGGCATGGTTCAAGAAATGATAATGGACTAGGAGTCTTGGTTCATGTTTAAACACATGAGGAATTGATGGAGGTTGTTAATAATAAGTATGAGGTTTTGAAAGAGTGTTGGTTAGTTAATTTAAGTGATGTCTTAATGCTAGGAGTGATTACCTAGTCTCAGTTAGTTAAATGCCCCTGAAATTGGTCCAAGGTGAGGTGGAGAGGTGAGGTGGAGAAGTGAGATGGAAATTAACCTAATATTAATAATTGGATTAATAATTATGTCTAGAAGAGGTCATGATAATGGAGTGTGTTAATTGAAAGGGGCTTATAGGGTTATGACCCAATTTTGGGTGTCTTTAATTGTGTCTCTTGTAATTGTGTGAATTTGGGTATGTAAAGTAACACCTAGAAATGATAATGGGTATGAACTATTATGTCAACCTGTGAATGCGTATTGTTGTTGTATACCTAGAATATTTAGTATATATATGAAGGTTACTTTTATGTAGAGCTAGGTGATATGGGTTTACCTTCTTAGTATTTATCACATGGTATTTTGAACCCTTTCTTGTTTATGGACTTAAGGTATATTGAATCATTTCTTCATTAAGGATTATGTGTTTACAATCAATACAATTTTAATAAACAGATATATATATGAAAACTCTTCCTATATACATATAGGTTTTTATATATTGAGTGAAACTTTCTAATCTAGCTGCTATCATAGTGAGATGTCATTTCATATATAGGTATGTATTCGAATCCCATAATCAAATAATTGGTCGATAGTTATATAGAAATAACCGAGATAAGCTTGTAGTATCTACAACTATAGGTATGTAGTCAGATTTGAAATTATCAAGGTTTTATGGTAATCTTTACGAAGCCTAGCTTCCCTATATCCGAAAATATGATGTTGTGTTTTGTGGGTAGTTCACTGTTATTACAAACAATGTTATCTTTCATTGATAAATATGTGTAACACTTGATACACGAGATACTATAAACACACACATATATATAATAATATGCTTGTATATTTTATATTTCCTAAGTATTAACTATACTAGTAAGTATATGATGAAAACAAGATCGGTTGAATTTTTAGTTAAAATGATTGGTAATGTTCAATACTAAATTATATTTGAGTTGATTAAGTACGGTTGAATCATGATGTTTGTACTTGAGTTACTACATTGAAATAGTTATATTTAAATGTATTAGACAACAAAATTACATTCATGAGTTTTAAAATGTTTCAATTGTTTTATGTTATCTTTTTGGTTAGTTATGTGAATTCAACCAAGGCGGTGTTTCATTTATGCAAATATTAAATGACGTAAACCATTTAAGGGAGAAATAGATTTTATTATTATAACATTCCCATTTTAAGACTTTAGAAACAAGGGAAAAAACTTACCTATAATGTTCTCTGTTCTAAATTAACATAATTTAGAACACATAGTACAATCCATTCCATCTCATAACCGAAACCATATGTAGCTGTAAATGTCTTGGTGAACTACTGATCTCTCATTTCATGACTCAGTATCCTACATATATCTCATGTTAACTTAATTATTTGTATACTAAGTATACTTGGTTCCCATACCCTTTTTAGGGTATTAAGTATTTTATTTAGTAGGCCTATATGAATATCTGTTATAGATATTCATCTAAAATCCACTTCTTAAACTAGGTAACATAGGACAACGCAACCAATAGCTTGCGATACTTTGGCCAAATATTTTTAAACATATTGTTCATGTTTATATTCCTAGATGACATACTCGTCAATCGGAATACGTCCTTCACCCCACTTAATTTTTTATATATAACCATCTTATCGACTCTATTAGTCCACTTGCTCAAGGTTTAACCCTAGCCAAGGTTAGCAACATAGTCTAGTGTGGAGGACTGCTCATGGTGACTAAGGATACATAGACATACTCAATCGACCTATGTCGATTATGTGTGTCTAGTTATCCTAAGTCATCATGAGTTGACCTAACACTAGATCATACCCCTAACTCTACCTAGGGTAGAACTGTGACCAAGTCATATTTATGTAAATTTGGATGACTAAACTTTGAAGGGTGTTGCAACATGTCAACTGCAACACAATATCCTCATAAATACCCAATTGTTCACGAAGGTACTGTAATGCACTTACTGTGTGCCAACATCCAACTGATTTCACCTCATCTAGATGAACATATCAAGGAAAGAAGTTAAAGACTTATTAAATTTTCCTTATAAAGGGTTAATTGCAGCAGCCCTACTAGACACTAGGTTCATTAACCATTAGGATTTCAAGTAAAAGATGCAATTAGAGTTGGTATGTAGATACATCTGCCCCCTAACCATTTCATAAGTTTTGATTTTTAATCCATTAACATTCTTATTTATGTTTCACAAACAGATTCAACATACTTAACAATGATGTTAACTTAACTTGCATATCCAAGTTCTAGCTTGTTTAAGTTCGAATTAGTTCTCTCCTTATTAGACTTCATTGGAATGAAGTCTAATCCTTAATATTTTATTTCCATTTTCCTATTCTGATTTCAAAATTAATCAAGAGGAAGTACACCTTCCTATATATAGGATAATATTCGGATTAAATTCCAATAGATCTTAAAAAAATTATTAATCATTGCGCAACGGAGTTGCGTTTCCATTTTCCTTATTTAGCATTAGGGTTCATTTATAAACCCACAATAATATTGCAAGTTATTATCATGGGTTATTCTAATCATAACCATTTGTTTTAGTTAAGCCATAGTGATTTAGTTGAACAAGCAATCACGAAATGTCAACTTAATAAAATGCAAAATAATTAAAAGGGTAGTACATCTAGTACCATTAACCTCTAATTCCTTTCAAACCAACCCCAGGGGTATATTCTAGATATATATATATAAAAGAAATAGAGATAATCTTATCATTTCCATTCATAGAATATCAAAAAGATGACACATCAAGTACAGATAATCCCACAACTCTTTCATTCATCAAAATGGTATTCATACATGATAAGTTTGAACACATTAGACATTTCTAGTGTCAAACAACATCAACAAGATCAATTACAAGGAAAAATTTATTTTCTAACTATTACATTTCAATAATGGTCCATATTTCATCATAAAAAGATCCAACCTCTTTGATAAACAAAAGTAACATTCTAAAATATATTTTTTCCTTTCATCACGTCACGAGGTCCACCTATTAAAATTGCTAGCACAGTCATTTCATCAAACTGAGCATGATAACCAGAAAGCACTAAAATGATACTCTTCTAGATAATTTTTTCATAAAGAGAACTATGCTTTTATGATACAGTTAAAGCATTATAGAAAAAACATACCAAAGATAAATACTAGTCACAAAAGACAGAGAGATAGGGTAATAAACTATATCATCATTAAGAATAGATCAAGATATAATTAGATTCAACTTTTAACTATTGGTTACATGAAAAGGATTACGAATTAATCCGGATAAATAATATTTCATCAAAATCACAATTGCTTTTCATATACTAATTTACATGATTCACTCAATTAATTCCATCTAACCTGAGAAGATAATAACACTACTATCTCTTAGGAATAGATCTACATTATATAAAAAAATAGTACATTCATCTCAATGTTATCTCTCTTGATTTCATCCTAAAATAAAATATTCCAAGTTCAATAAAACATTAGGATAAATTTAGGATGAATCAACAACATATTTAGTAAAGAGTTTCTTATTTAAGAATTCTATATCCTAAATTCAGAGTTAGAAACCAATCTAAGTTTAGGATCAGCTCTAAGAAGATTTTGAAAAAGGATGAAATCAATTTGACATGCAATTGGAACTAATCACACAATCCCCAAACGAGGTACATCATTACTAATGTTTAAGTCAAAGAGAATAATGGTGAAATTTAACAATCAGCTACATATCCTACAACCCTTCAATATATTTTCACCCCATAAGAGACTTACTCAGAATTTCCAACCTAACATAACAATTCTTTAGAGTAACCTTATTGCTTCATCTATCATATTCAAACAAATTTTGACTTATTTCTTAAAGAAATTCCTAGTGAAGGTATAACGGTAAAGATCGAATGCAGTTTGGTTCCCTCTTCGGGAATGATACAGGTGGAAGATCAAAGGAGAAGAGAGATTGTAAATTATACATACAAGGCAAGATTAGAAAAAGAGCCCTCCATAAACAAGAATACAAATAGTCAAGTCAAATCTTAACTGTCCTCTAACATATTTCCCAAACATCCATTAAATTTCATTGTTCAAATGGGCAATAATAATAGCACCGTATTAATAAATATATAACTAAACACTTCCTCAGACATGGTGGAGGAAGGAGATAATTATCAGAAGAGTAATTCTTAACAATCCTTCTACACCCAAGTGAAGTAAAGAAAAAAATGATCAAATATGATAAAGCTAATCCCCCAACAACATTCCCTAAACATAAATACATGTGCCTTCTTTGGAGAAAGAACCGAAAAAAAGTTCGATGGCCAAAGGCTAAGAAAATGAACTAATAATTCAACCATTAATGTCCAAGTAACTACTCAACTCACAAATCGATAAAAAAAACTATAACACAATGAGCTTAAACTGAAGATAACTTCCCCTTCTACACATTAATTACATCAATTACAAGAGTTACCCAAGTTCCTAAAAGAATAAACAAATAGAATATCACTTCATTAAATTACCCTTTTTCTAAAAACAACTTCCTTTCAAGGAGATAACATAGTAAAATTACCCATCCTTTTGGTGAATCAAAAAATCAATAACAAGTCTTAACAGACTAAATCTTCCTTAAAAAGACCAAGTCAAAAGATTCCATCATCCTTAATAACCACCTAAACAGGAAGGATAAAACCCAACCCAGATTCATAACCACAGAGAGATATAAAAGAAACATCAGCACACTCTCAAATTTTGTGCACAAGAACAAACTCGAAGTTATACTAAATCCATGAATGTGAAAGTCTATTTCCCTCAAGGATTCATTCAATCTTAGAAAATAGTCGAGTAACTCTATAATTCATATAATAAATTATTCTCACATAAGTGATACAAGATCCCATCAAACAAGTTCCACAATGAAAGAAAAACAAGTTAATCACGAGTTTAACACAACTCAAAAAAATTATATGCGATTCTGACTTCTTCCCAATGCAAACAGAAGCTAAACATATTTTTGAAATTTCCAAACAAGGAATTTAAAACCCAGAATAGATCTTCCATCATAATAGTGGAATCAAACAAAATGAACATAGTGAATAATACAAGCATCGAAAGAAAGATCATAACATTCATCAACAACCCATTCATTTCCCAAGAGAAGAGTTTTTAATGAAACATTTAAGTAAAATCAAAACAACTTAATGGGAAGAGCCTATCATGCATGATAGCACTTCTCCTTGATTTGTAAAAGATTTCCAAGCATAAATCCAATAGTTTCTTCTTCTCCCCACTACATTAACCCTCTTTAGACTCTTCTACCTTCTTTTTATTACCTTTAAAGAGTCTAAAAATAGCTCCAGGTAATGCAAAAATAATCGGTCATGTAAGAATCAATCTAGCGGTTTGAAGGATAGAAAACATCATGTAGAGCTAGCGGTTTGAAGGATAGAAAACATCATGTAGAGCTTGAGCTTGAAAAAAACATTGAAAAAAAAACAATGCAAAACCCCTCATGCATTCTCCTAGGCGTTTTTTCGCCAAATTCAAAAACATTAAATGTAAAGGAAAAATAGTTCCCTCCCTTTTCCATGCCACTTTGCCATCTCTAATTTTGGCGAAGACTACATTAAAATTTTGCATGCAAATAATTATAGTGGAGATTCCAACTTGGTGCTCCCCAAATTTTTTGATTCCCATGCCAAATTTGGTGGAGTAAGAGATAAGAATACATTAATTCCCATTCAATTACCTTGAAATTGATTCCACCGACCCTCCAATACTCATTGGTTCCTGAGACTCTCCCCTTTAGGTTAGCCACATTATAGTTAGGTTAGCATAAGTCTAGGATATCAACATAGGTCCTTAGGTAGGTCTTAGTTAGGGTCTTACATTTTAATTTCAAGAGACCAAAAATACATAGGTTAGACTTAGCTCTAGGATTAAGTTACTAAAATGTTAGTCATAGATATAATAGGTTCCCGGTTGAAGCCACCATTACATATTATAAAAATAAGAACCATTCATGACATCAACATACTCATACAACAAGGTATGAAGACTGATGTAACCTATAGTTTACAAGATAACACCTGTTGTTGCAAATCAGCAACACCCCTGGATGCAAATCAGGTTTCTAAGTTGATGTTTCAGGCATCCAGTGTGATTGCACAACATTGAAACCTCTCTTCAAGTGTGGGACTTGTAAAATGAGAGAGGAATCTCTAGATTAGAGGTTGGTTCCTCAAACTCCTCTGATTAGATCTATTATTTGCACAACTACAGAGGTTCAGATCCTAATTTTATCTTAATTTACAAGGAGACAGGGATAAGAAATGCAAAAATTAAAACTAAACTGATAAGGGTGATACACCAAAGGAGTGGTGAGCACTTCTTGCTCATGAAAATTGACACAAATCAGAAATTGCAACATAAAACATCATGCACAAAGTTGATAAGTGTAAACAAGGGTTTTAATGAAGCAAACAACACATACAAAGAACTGAAAGCATTCACAGAGCCTGCATTGTGATTTTCAACATCAAAATCCTTGTATTCCAACACCAGAGAGGTAAAAAAACATGTTACAATCCCTGGAAGGTCTGATACTTGCCAAAATCACTTGTTGAAAGTGAAAACAGAAACTTGCTGTGCAAAAAAAGTGTTCTCCCCTTTGAAAAATGAGCCAAATCCAGCTTTTACAGTGCATGGGTCAAGCCCAGGAGAGAGAAAACATGAAAAAATGTGGGAGCCATTCCCCATTGACCAAAATGCATTAAAAACAGCATGGAGGTCCTTACAAACCCATGCCTTAACATTTTTGACCATGCTGGAGAAGAATGTGACCCATTTTGCATTAAAATTGGTTGTTGAAACATCATTTCTGTCCATGGGCGCGTACCAAAAGTGTTTTTTGATTTTATCCCTCCAAACTAAACCAAAATTCAAAATTGACCATGGAATCTTATAGAGCATTTCACCAACTTTCCATTGATATAAATAACGTGAAAATCCGAGCTCTGGATTGAAAGTTATGGCAATTTGAAGTTTTAGGGCAAAAATAGGCCAAAATCGGATCGCTTTGATATTTTTGACTGGACACGTGGTGAGTTCGATTGGTCATGACCTTGCAAGGGAAAATTTCCCACAAAAACTCCGTCAAGCCATAACTTGAAAAATACGTGGAGTGAGGAGGAAATCTTTACCTTTCTACAAAGTTGAGAAAGAGCTCTATCCAATGGTGTCATTTCCAGAAGGTTTTGAGTGCCTAAAAAGTAAAAATTTATGACTGGGGCACAATAGAAGGAAAGAATGAAAGGGAGTTAGCCACAAAATGAGTAGAGTGCACATTTGGATAACAATTTTGGTGACTCGAGGGGTCATCTCTGCTTGGATGAATGATCGTGCTCAAGCAATCCATTGGGCATGGAGTCATGAGTAGTAGCCTGAAAACTGATCTAAACTTTGAAAACTTCCCTCTGAACCACTTGAATCCCACTGGACATGGAGTTGTTCCCACCAAAATGCCATCAAAATGAATTGTGCAAGAGCGAAACCAGCAGCACCAAAACTATGTACAAACTAAAAATCATACATGCTCCAAATGGAACATACAGAGTGTGCACAAGAACTTCTTCTACTGAAAGCAAACCTACCTACTCTACTCTAACTGGAAGCAAAGGTGAGCTAAATGAACCCTACAACTGGTTGTGCAAAATAACTTCCTTTCTTCAAAATTGGCAGCCATGCAAATGATTTGGAGCTGAGTATGGCTGATTGGATGAGTGGAAAATCAACAAGAAGCTGGTCTTCTACCCAAATTAGCAAGGTGTCAACTAAAAATAAATCTAATACCTCTTTTAGTTGCTCTGCATTTGGATTGAGAGGTATGACAACTGATCCTTGGAACTTTGCAGCTCATCCTCATGCTTAGAAGTAAGCATGACCGGTTGTGGCTTCTCCTTTGGCTCCAATGAAGCGAAATACCTGATTGGGCAAGGTCTGATCCATTGAGTATGCCCATAATTCTAATTTTCAACTCCAAGAATGGAGTTCTCTTGTAGACCTTGAATGGATGGTGTGGAAGCAATGGTAGAACCCTTCTACCCTTTCTCTTCCTCCAATGAAGGACATGAAAGATTAAAATATTCCAATCTTGGTTCCAAAGAGCTTCTATAAGATGTAGGCTGCTGAAAATGAATACTCTCCTCCATGACAGCAGGCTCTTATGTTTGGAAGATGGATGATGAAAGAGAGAATGGTGGAAACTCAACCGGTTCTTCTTCATCAAAACAGTCCTCCAAATCAGACAGGTAAACTGCCTAATTGTTGTCCTACTACAAATGTTCAACCTCTCCCATAGCGTTCTCTTGATCTGCGCAACTTGATCACCATGGTTTCTTTCATCCTCCAAAGATTGAGTTTGAGGTATCAAACTCTTCTTCAATCTATATAACTTGAGAGAGATGAAGTAGAGAGAAGAACTGAAGGTTCTTCTATAACCTGCTTTGTGCTCAAAGCCTTTGGATCTGCACTTTTCTCCCCCACAGCTAGAATGTGCTCCTCTTCTTTTGGATTTGGAGCAGCTTCTCCTTCCTCTTGCTGTCCCTCATGACTGATTTTTGCAATTTGAATTGGATCAGCATTTCCTTCAAATAGGTTTCCAACATGAACACTATATTCGAACAAATTGATTGCTGATCTGCAACTCCTTTTTGCTCTTCTTCCGCTATGATAAAATCAGTCCTAACCACCATTTTTTCAGAACTCCAACCTCTTCAAGGTTTCATCAGCAAAGGGATCTTCTTCATCCCAAATTTAAGAGCCCAACTCTTCAAAATTTGAATTTCTTCATCCTTGTTTGGCTTCTCTTTTTGCTGTCCTTCATGACTGATTTTTACAATTTTTTGTGGTGGTGGAGGTAAAACCTCTTGTTTCTTTGGAGGAGAGGGTATTTCATTTAGATCTTGTGGAGGGGATGACTGTTTGGAAGGGAAAAGGATAGAAGAATTGAGATAAGGTGGAAGACTAGGGGGTGGAGAAATGGATTCAACACTTGGGACAGCAGATGGAGAGTTTAAAACTTGACACTGCTGAGATAAAATAGATTGGGAAAGAGGAAAAGAAAAGGCATGAGATGGTGTGCTTACCCATTGACAAGGTTGCTGAATACTCCTCTCATACACCTCTATTCCTTCAATCCACTTTGCAAGCAATGGCAGTGTTGCAATCATGAAGTCAAGCTTCTCTTGAGGGCTGTAATGCCTTGGGAAAGGTCCCACCCATGGACAGGGTGCTCCACAACCGATTCCAAATGCTTTCATTTGTGCTTGAGCCCTGGATTGCACCATGTTTACCTCCATCTTTTGGATTTTCTCCAACATACCAGCATCTTGCATCTGATTGTCTTCATTGTATGCACACCCTTGCTCTTGGAAAGCTCCATAGCCAAACTGATTTTGGCATTGCTGCTCATATGGGTATGTATGCTGATTTTGAATTTGTTCAAAATGCTGATTTGGAGGATTTAAAAAACATGTTGGAGGTGGGAAACATTGCTGCTGTTGTAAATGTGAGTTCCATGATGGAAATGAAGTCATGATTGCACAACTTCATGGAATGGAAAAGAATGAAAGAGATGGAAAGAATAATGGATGGAAATGGATGAAAAATAGGTCTGCAACTTCAGAAATGGGTTGCTGATCAGATGGAGTCGCCAGATGTGTTTGCAAGTGCCTCCAAAGGCTGAAATCTTCACAGGAACACACCAACCTGCAAAAGATGAAGTGGAAGACCTCTAAGGTCCCACCGGGCGTGCCAAAACTGTTGTTGCAAATCAGCAGCACCCCTGGATGCAAATCAGGTTTCTAAGTTGATGTTTCAGGCATCCAGTGTGATTGCACAACATTGAAACCTCTCTCCAAGTGTGGGACTTGTAAAATGAGAGAGGAATCTCTAGATTAGAGGCTGGTTCCTCAAACTCCTCTGATCAGATCTATTATTTGCACAACTGCAGAGGTTCAGATCCTAATTTTATCTTAATTTGCAAGGAGACAGGGATAAGAAATGCAAAAATTAAAACTAAACTGATAAGGGTGATACACCAAAGGAGTGGTGAGCACTTCTTGCTCATGAAAATTGACACAAATCAAAAATTGTGACATAAAACATCATGCACAGGTTGATAAGCTGTAAACAAGGGTTTAAAATGAAGCAAACAACACATACAAAGGACTGAAAGCATTCACAGATCCTGCATTGTGATTTTCAACATCAAAATCCTTGTATTCCAACACCAAAGAGGTAGAAAAACATGTTACAATCCCTGGAAGGTCTGATACTTGCCAAAATCACTTGTTGAAAGTGAAAATAGAAGCTTGCTGTGCAAAAAAGTGTTCCCCCTTTAAAAATGAGCCAAATCCGGCTTTTACAGTGCATGGGTCGAGCCCAGGAGAGAGAAAATGTGAAAAAACATGAGAGCCATTCCCCATTGACCAAAATGCATTAAAAACAACATGGAGGTCCTTACAAACCCATGCCCTAACATTTTTGACCATGTTGGAGAAGAATGCAACCCATTTTGCATTAAAATTGGTTGTTGAAACGTCAGTTCTGTCCATGGGCACGTACCAGAAACATTTTTTTATTTTCTCCCTCCAAATTGAACCAAAATTCAAAATTGACCATGGAATCTTGTAGAGCATTTCACCAGATTTCCATTGATATAAATAACGTGAAAATTAGAGCTCTGGATTGAAATTGATGGTGATTTGAAGTTTTAGGGAAAAATAGGCCAAAATCGGATCGCTTTGATATTTTTGACTTGGACACGTGGCGAGCTCGATTGGCTATGGACCTTGCAAGGGAAAATTTCCCATAAAAATATGTCAAGCCATAACTTGAAAAATACATGGAGTTAGGAGGAAATCTTTACCTTTCTAGAAAGCTGAGAAAGAGCTCTATCCAATGGTGTTATTTCCGTAAGGTTTTGAGTGCCTAAATAGTAAAAATTTATGACTGAGGCACAATAGAAGGAAAGAATGAAAGGGTTAGCCACAAAATGAGCAAGGGGCACATTTGGATAACAACACCCTAGTCACGCCGGAACATCATTCATCCTAGACTTAGCACTCACCGAAGCACACAAATGTACCAGGTCCCTATTTAGGGTTGATGTAACAAGATGTTAACATGATGAAGAAAGAAACATATAGATTCATAACTAATCCATCATTCTATAATATATGCTATCCTCATATCTATGAAAGAATAGTAATCATGATTTAACCATTAACATGCACTACTCAATTACGTAGAATGACACTTAGATTCAGCTAATATCTTCCATCTATTAGTAAATACAGAAGCTCCTTATAGTATTGTCAATCTATATCAACATATGTATGGATCTGATACACACATTCATACATCTAGAATCAAACATACACCGGTCTCTGTGATACATACATCTACTATGCACCTAACATCATATATATAGGGTGGGGACTTTCCCTTCACTGCTTAACTATTCCAAAAATAGGTTGCATGCTATTGTTAGCCACACACCATTTTAAAATCATAGCCACACATGCAAGTGTGTTATATATAGTCCTCTTATGGTTAATCAAGTGTAAATTCTATTCTTATCTTGTCTCCATACATAGACGCTTTGAACCGATTCTCCAAATATAGAAAATGCATCACGTGTGTGTCTCTGCATTGTTGATGTGGTCCGCACACCGGCTCCCAAAAATATATCCTCATGCTCAACATCGGCTAAGTCCTAAAATCTGAAATTTCCTTCCATGTGAGGGTCATGTTATCCAAAATTCACCCCTCAAGGTAATTTTGATAACATGCATCAAATTCTTTTGTCCCAAGAAATTATATTGAGTCCAGGTGAAAAGTCATATTTCTAGGGTCCCCTCATATTTTTCTAACTCCCCTGTCCAAGAAGAAGAGAGCAAGTTCTGAGGAAATGTGAAAAAATTGCAAAAAATAAACTCAGGCCAGAAAAAATCATGAAAAATGGCTAAGTCCTGGTCCTTGCAATAGTCGGGACAGACGGGACATCTAGACGTGAACCAGCCGAAAGGCCACCAGGCGGTCCGCCCAAAGATTTGGGACATTCGGGACAAAGGGACGCGCGGACGCAGAGAGATCCGAACTAGCCGAAAAGTTGAAAAATTGACTAACTGTTGAAACAGTAAAATCCGGGGCCTTGCGGGACAAAGTATCGCAAACCGTCCGGATCGGCCGAAATGAGTCAAGGAAGCCTGGAACAGTTGGGCTGAAGGTACACGGCAATCTTAAACCGGCCGGATCGGCCGAAATGAGAACTTTCGACGAGGGGACGCGCGGGACAAAAGTACACGAACCGCCGAATCAAGGCGATTGGGAAAATTTGTCCCAAACAGTCCGAAAGCAAATGGGACATCTAGGACATGAGTATGCGAACCGGCCGAATCAGCCGAAATGATAAATTTCAGCATTGTGCTAAATGGGACAGAGGGACACGTGGGACGCGAAAAGCCGAAGGAGCCGAAAGCCAATCAGATCACGCCACGTGTCACCGGCAGAAAAGGGACATGGAAGCCCATTTCGGGCGGTTCGGAAGAATTTGTCCCACACAGCACTGGGACATTTGGGACAAAGGGACGCGCGGGACGCGAAAAGCTGAAGCGGCCGAAGGAGAAGAAGAAAAGTCAACATTTGGTCCGGAAACTTCAAACGGCCATAACTTTTGACTCCGAGCTCCGATTTTCACAAAATTGGACTTTCTGGAACGAGCACGACGTCCTCTATGCCAAAAAAACTAGATTTATTATTTTTGATGAGGGTAGATATATTTAAATAAGAGAAATATATTCGGCTCCAGTCAGTTAATGCTCATTCCCGTCAAATGACAGAAAACGCCTGCTGCCCAAAATAGCTGCCCGCACTCAGAAGGCCATAACTTTTGCATTTCTCAACAAAATCACACAAAATTGGTACCATTGGAATCATGGTTCCGAGACCAATGCATAGAAATCAAGAAATTCTGGATTTGATTAGAAATTTATTGAGTTTTTTAAGAAAACGTGGCCAGGTTCAAAACAGTGTTTTATTTGGTAGCTGGGAGTGCATTTAAGAGGCATGGTCATCCTCCTTTCTCTGCTGCAGCACATGGGACAGTATGGGGAGCCTTTTGAAAGTAATTTATAACCATTTCACTCAATTTAATGCCTCTTGCAGGTGGTTGAAGGACAGATTTCAGGATTTCTATTTTCCATTCTCTTTTCCTTCTCTTTTTTCTATAAATTGGAGTGTTGGGCTCATTGTAAAGGGGAGAGTTTTTGGGTAGCAAATCTCTACCAAAATTGCTTTGTGAATCCAGTGTGTTGTAGGCCCTTGTAGTGGACTCCTTGCATGGTGATCCAGGCCCTTATCTTGTAATAGACTGAACTGTGCATACCATGAAGCAATAAAATATCAGTTTGTGGATGTATCTTCCCCTGCTGTGTTTTCTTGCATTATTCTTGCCCCCTTTAATCTTTCTACAAGAATATTGTGTCTATTATTGTGTTCTTGCAGGGATCTATCATCATTGTGTATGCTTGAAATATTGTTGTGGATGCATTTTTGCTAGATTATGGAGAACTGTCATCACCTCTTCTAGTGTGCACTTTGCCTCTGTATTTCACACATTTGGAGATTACTCTCACACCCTCCTTTTCTGGTGTATCACCACTTTAGTGTAGGTTTTCATTTTATGCATTATCTCTCTCTGGTCCCTTGTAATTTTAGATTAGAATAGCTAGTTTCTCCTGCATTAGAGTAGATTGTGGCAGGTAGTTTAGGAGCAAGAACCAGCTTTCTCTAGAGGTCTATCTCAAGTAGCAAGTCCCACAAGTTGGAGATAGTACCCATGTTATCCAATCACACCGTGAGTTCAAGTATATCTCTAGGGGTGCTGTGATTTGGTGATAACAGGTCCTTCCTGTCTTTCCACACCCTTGGTTCTAGGCCTTCTATCCTGTGTGGACTCCTCATGTGATTTTAGACAAGTATTCTTTGATCAACAAAGATTTTATTAATTCTTTAACACAATCAAAATCTAACAATCAGGTTGATCAAAAGACTTGGTCATTTTTACATCAACAATTTAGAATTAAAAGGATACCTTGGATCAATGGAATTAATCAAAGGTAATGTTATTCTAAAATGGGGAGAGTTTATAAAACCGAATCTAGATTTCTCAATCCTAGTAGAGAATTAATTTTTCATTAAGGAGGTGAATTGCTCATTTAAATTAAGAAAAATTATGATAAAATGTATCTATTCAGTAGATGAATTACTCCCTACTACAAACATGATTTCCCAATTCATAAGAGTGCACCATCTTAAGACCAAATCACCTGTCGAATGTTTGTACTGATTAAGTAGAATTCATCTTAAGTACTTGTCATGCTAGGAGTGTTATATGCCTTCCTCCTAAAAAGAATCATCATTCTAATGATTAAATTAGTCAATAATTCCAATAAAGAATATAACTACGTATAGTTCTTTCATTCATAGGTTCATAATAGAATAAGATTTGATAAATTCAAATTTAATAATTATTCATCATTAAGATAGTATTTTTAGTACTAAAGAATTTAATATCTTCCCAAAACTAGAAGGTTTATTGATATACTAAGAATACAATCTTCAAGTTTCATCAATCAACGTAATCAATTTCGTCGAATAAAAATGGAAAAGTAGTTTTCATATCTTCAATATTTTCCCAGTTGCACTTTCTTTGTTAAACTGGTCCCATTAGACCTTACATTGACTTATGTGGTCATTTTTAAGTGCAACTGGTGAGTTTCCAACACTCGGATGGGTTTAACCACGATTATTCTTGGATCTTAGACATGCAAGGAATTCCAATGTAACACATGTGATAATTATGAAACATATTTCTTAAGTAAAGAAATATGGAAAAATCATACATTCATGATAAAGTAGGAGGTAAAGCTAAACAATAAGCTACGGGGTTGATTATTTCAACAATTTTAAAGGGTCCTACATAACAAGGGGATAACTTGGCAGCCTTGCCAAAAGTTATAGAACTCTTTTTGGTTTATCCAAAGAAAAGGACTTCTCACCAAGATCAAATTTCTTGTCAACCCTTTTAAAGCATAACTCTTTTCCTATCTGATTACTTCATTCAAATGTTCACGAATCATTTTAACTTGTTGTTCCATTTTCGTAATGATTTCGTGTCAAATTACCACTTTGTCTTCTATTTTATCCTAGCTAATTGAGTCTTGGATTTCCTTTCGTAATGCTTTAAAAGGTGCCATTTTTAGAGAGGCGTGATATGTGTTCTTATAAGAAAATTAAACTAATGGAATATACTCTTCCCATTTATATTGTTGGTTTATGTAATACATTCGTAACACATCTTCCAAAACTTGGTTGAATCTTTCAGTTTTCCCATCCATTTCTAGATGATATGCAGAACTGAAATTCGGCTTAGTCCCTAGGGCTGCATTAAGTGTTTGCCAAAATTTAGATGTCATTCTCGGGTCCCTATCTGATATGATCAATTCAGGTACTCCATGTAATCTAAAAATTTTGTGCACAAATATTTTTGCTAAAACAGGTGAATCATCCTTAAGGTTACCGACAATAAAATGTGCTACTTTTGTTAGTTTATCAACAACAACTAGAATAACATCATATTTATTTCTTGACATAGAAACCCTTGAACAAAATCCATGCTAATTACTTACCATTTATAATGTGGTATGCTTTGTGAGGATACAATAAACTAGTTGGATGCATATGTTCAACTTTAACACACTGAAATTCTAAGCAGTGTGTCACAAAATCAATCACGTCCTTTTTCATCCCTTTCCAAAAATATTGTTGTTTTATATCAGCAAGCATTTTCATAATACTTGGATGTCCGTAAAAGATGAATGACGAAATTTAGATAATAACTTTTTCCTTAATTCATTTCCCAAAGGTATATATACTCGATTATCATATCTCAAGATTCCTTCATTATCAAAGTGAAAACCTTTATATCTCATATCATTTGGATCTGCAGCAAGTGTTATTTTTACTTGCTAAAAATAATAATTAGATTCCATGACACTTTTACTTCATCCTTAAACTAAGTTCTCGACGTTATAAGAGTATAAATATACTTCCTAGGACTTAGCGCATCTTCCACTCTATTTTCCTTACCTTTAATATAACTTATGTCAAAATCATATTGAGATAGAAATTCTAACCATCTTTAGTGTCTCACATTTAGATTTTTTTGGGTGAAAATATACTTCAGCCCAAGATGATCAATCTTTAATTCAGAAGGTCTACCAAGAAGATAATGCCTGCATACCTGAAGTGCATGAACAATGATAACAAGCTCTAGGTCATGTGGAGCATAATTCAGTTCATGTAACTTGATTTTTCTACTATCATAAGCTATAACATGCTCGTTTTGTAATAAAATACCTCTCGAGACCCTCCTGAAGTATCTGTTATTACAGTAAAGTCTCCATTAGGATTAGGTACAACCAAAATAGGTGCAGATGTTAACTGATATTTTAGAGTCTTAAATACATATTCACATTTTTCATTCCACACAAATTTCTTATCCTTCTTCTACAACGAAGTTATTGGTGCAATGAATTTTGTAAAGTCTTTGAAAATCTTTTGATAATAACCAGTAAGACCCATAAATCTTCTAACGTCATGTACATTCTTAGGTGTAAGCCACTCAGTTATTACAACATTTTTTAGGGATCTATAGATATTCCATCCTTGCTTATGACATGTCCCAAATACTTCACTTCCTCATAGAAAGAACATTTGGACAACCTACCATATAACCTTCTCTTTCTTAAGATTTCTAGAACTATTTTCAAATGCTCATGATACTCATCAACGCTTTTAAAATATATGACAATATCATCTAAGAATATAAGGAAAAATTTGTCCAAGTATTGTTGAAAAATATTATTCATTAAATTCATAAAATTTACGGGTGCATTTGTCAACCCAAAAGGTAAAACTTTGAATTTATAATATTCGTACCTTGTTTTAAAAGTTTTTTTATGAATATCTTAATCCTTGATTCTCAATCGATGATATCCAGATCAAAGATCTATCTTAGAATATATTGATGCAACACACATATGATCGAATAGGTCATCAACTCTTAGAAGTGGATATCTATTTTTATTTTTGTTTTGTTTAACATCCTATAATCAATGCACAATCTAAGTGTTCTATGTTTATTTTTCACAAAAATCATTAATGCTCCCAAGGTGAGACACTTGGTCTTCTTAATCCTTTAGAAAATAGTTCTTGTAACTATTCCTTAATCTCCACCAATTCAATGCTAGTCATTCAATATGGAGCCCTAGAAATAGTTTTCATTCCCGGTTTGATTTCAATTGTGAAATCAAACTCTTGTTTGGGTAGAAGACCAGTAGCTCTTATGGAAACACGTCACTAAAGTTCTGTAATAGTGGATATTGTTCCAAGAAATGACTACTTTCATTGGTTGTTTCAAAAAAATTTACTGCATACAAAGTGTAGTCTTTGTTTTTGGCCTTTTTAAGTTGCATAACCCATAAATTTTTTGACTAAAATTTCACGTTTTATCCCTTAGATGTTAGTTGTTTTCTATAGATCATCAAGACAACTAATATGTTTTTCAAAACAATCAACCTTTTCCTTATGGTTTGCTAGCTAGTTAACACCTACCATTACCTCATAAGACCCCAAAAGAGCAACGTAAAGATCAACTTTAGTAGAAAAACTAGGCAAGTCAAGGAATGCTCTAAAAAGACACATACTAATTGTGTGGACAACATTATTTCCATAATGTACAACACATGATTTATTCATTTTACCATCTTTTATTTTTAATTTTGAATTTATTTTAGTAGAAATAAAGGATTCAATAGCTCTAGTATCCAAAAGTATAGAAACATGTATACCAAATAACTTACTTGGCACTTCTATAGGTGTAACATACTTTTCATCTTGTTTTTCAGCTACTATAACATGTATCTTATGTTGTTGATTGAGGTCATACATTTTGAAAGGACATTGATTTGCATAATGATCTTTTCCACTTTTGTAGTAGTAGCCTCCTACCAAATCCTTTCTTAGGCTCAAATTTATTTCCATCCTTAAAGTTATCATTCTAACCTCCGTAGGATTTCTTTCCATTATTATTATTCTTGACAAGTTTGTTTTGCATGTTAGGTGCAAGTTTATTTTTTGTTACTATCTTGTTGTTATCAGTAACAAAAAAAAATTCATACCGAACTTTTTCCATGGTCCCTTTTTGGGTGCAAGGAACGAAAAAGAGTTTGGAACTTTCTTTCTAATTTATTCCTTATGGGAAGAGATCACTTTCAATTTATGCTCCCACCTTATGGATTTTTCAACAACCCCTTCCATAGTGGTTGGGTTGTGAACATACACTTCACCACATATAATGGGATTTAATCCCATGATAAATTTTTGTATCCTAAAATTCTCGTCAGTTTGATACTGAGGTACGTACTTAAAGAGTTTAGTAAACCTCTCTGAGTACTTTCTTACAGTTAAATTTCCCTAAGCTAAGCTATGAAATTTAGTCATTTTCTTATCGTAGTAATGTGGCAGCCATTGTTGCCTAAAATAATTTTTAAATGGATCCCGGTGATGTTTGTTTCATCAATGCTTAACTTAGCCTTTCAAATGTCCCACCAATAAAATGCCTCATGGGAAAGTTGGTAAGCTCCCATATTGCTTTTGTTCCCTTAGAGAAGTTCCTTATAGAAAATTACTTCTCAATTTCATTGAGCTAGTACTCTACTCCATCTTGTAGTGTAGTGCCATCAAAATTGGGTAGACTTATCCTTTTTATGTCATTAGTGATTTCAACTATCGATCTTTCCTTTTCATTATTAGAATTATTGGGTACATTAACATTAGCATTGGATGCATTATTGTTATCAACACCTAAATTTCCAACATTGGCATTGTCCCCAGGAGTTGACTAATTATTATTTCCAACATCTTCTTCCTCCTCCTCATTGCTAATTACTTGTTGTTCAAGTACATCTAAATGATTTCTTCTATCCGATGAGTAGTAAGAATCTCATCGAGTTTTGGGAAGTAACTACTTCTCCACTAGGTGGTGGATTTTTTCGGTGTTTCCTCTCATTCTAACCATTTTATGTTAACAAGAAAATTTAACTTTTATTAGATATGGACACAATAGATCTAAGAGCTACAACCTTCACTCTAATACCAAGATGTAACATTCCCATTTTAAGACTTTAAAAATGAGGGAATTTTTTTACACTTAAAGTTCTCTATTCTAAATTAACATAATTTATATCACACATTAGAATCCATTCCATCTCATAACAAAAACCATATGTAGATGTAAATGACTCGCTAAACTATTAATCTCTCATTTCATGATTGGTATCCTATTGATCTCTCATATTAACTTAATTATTTGTATACTAATTATACTTGGTTCCCATACCCTTTTCGGGTATTAAGTGTTCTATTTAAGAGGCATATCTGAATATATGTTACCGATATTCGTCTAAAATCCCACACCTTAAACTAGGTGGCATAGGACAACACAACCAACAACTTGCGATACTTTGGCCAAATATTTTTAAACATACTATTCATCTTTATATTACTAGACATCATACTCATCAAATGGAATACATCCTTCACCCCAACTTCATTTATTATCTAGAATGGTCTTACTAGCTCCTGTATTTCCACTTGCTCAAGGTTAGCAACATACTCTAATGTGGAGGAATTCTCGTGGTGAACAAGGGTACATAAACATACGCAATTGACCTATGTCAATTACATGTTTCTAGTTATCCTAAGTCATCGTGAGTTGACCCCGACACTAGATCATACCCCTAACTCTACCTAGGTAAAACTGTGACCAATTCATATTTATGTAAATCTGGATGACTAAACTCAAGGGTGTTACAACATCTCAACAACAACATAATATCCACATGAAGACCCAAGTATTCATGAAGTTACTTTACTGCAGTTGGTGTTTTCCAACATTTGACTGATTTCACCTCATCTGGATGAACATATCATGGAAAGAAGTTAAAGACTTATTAAATTTTCCTTATAAGGGTTTAATTCGAGTAGACCTAATAGTCACTAGGTTCATTAACATTAGGAATTCAAGTAAAAGATGCAATTAGAGGTTGTATGTAGATACATCTTGCCCCTAATCATTTCATACGTTTTGAATTTTAATCCATTAACATTCCTATTTATGTTTCACAAACAGAATCATCATGCTTAATAGTGATGCTAACTTAACTTGCATATCCAAGTTCTAGCTTGTTTAAGTTCGAATAATTTCTCTCCTTATTATACTTCATTGGAATGAAGTCTAATCCTTAATATTTTCTTTCCATTATTCCTATTACTATCTCAAAATTAATCAAGAGGAATCATAACTTCCTCTATACAGATAATATTCGGATTAAATTCCAATAGATCTTAAAATAGTTTATTAATCATTACAGGGAGTTTCCTTCCCTTTTTCCTTATAAAGGGTTAGGGTTCATTTATAACCCCATAATAATATTTTAAGTTATTATCATGGTTTATTCTACTCATAACCATTTGTTTTAGTTAAGCCATAGTGATTTAGTTGAACGTCCAATCACGAATGTCAACTTAATAAGTTGCAATTAATTAAAAGGGTAGTACATCTAGTACCCTTAACCTCTAATTCATTTTCAAACCAACCCCAGAGGGTATATTATAGATATATATAAAATAAATAGAGATAAGCTTATCATTTCCATTCACAGAATATCCAAAAAGATGACACATCAAGTACAGATAATCCCACAACTCTTTCATTCATCAAAATGGTATTCATACATGATAAGTTAAAACCCATTAGGATTTTCTAGTGTTAAACAACATCAACAGGATCAATTACAAGGAAACAATTATTTTCTAACTATTACATTTCAATAATGGTCCATATTTCATCATAAAAAGATCCAACGATTTGATAAACAAAAGTAAATCTTAAAATATTTTTTCTCCTTTCATCACTTACGAGGTCCATCTACAAAAATTGTTAAGCACGGTCGGTTCATCAAACCGACCATGATAAGTACTAAGCACTAAAATGATGTGCTTCTAGCTAACTATTTCATAAAGAGAACTTTGCTTTTATGAAACAATTAAAGCATTACAGAAAAACATACCAAAGAGAAATACCAGTCACAAAAGAGAGAGAGATAAGGTGATAAACCATATCATCATTAAGAATAGATCAGGATATAATCGATTCAACTTTCAACTATTTATTACATGAAAAGGATAAAAGCATTAATCCAGATAAATAATATTTCATCAAAATCACAATTTTTTTATATACTGATTTACATGATTCACTCCTTAATTAATTCCATCTAACCTGAGAAGATACTAACACTACTATCTCTTAGGAATATATTTGCATTATATGGAACAATAGTACATTCATCTAAGTGTTATCTCACTTAATTTCATCATACAATAAAAGAATCTAAGTTCAATCAAACATTAAGATAAATTTATAATGAACCAACAACATATTAAGTAAAGAGTTTCTTATTTAAGCATTTTATATCCTAATTTCAAGGTCGAAACCAATCTAAGTTTAGGATCATCTCTAAATAAATTTTGACAAAGGATGAAATCAATTTGACATGCAATTGGAAATAATCACACAATCCCCAAATGAGGTACATCATTACCAATGTTTAAGTCAAAGAGAAGAATGGTGGAATTTAACAATTCACTATAGATCCTGCAACCCTTCAAATATATTTTCACCCCATAAGAGACTTACTCAGGACTTTCCAACCTAACATAACAATTCTTTAGAGTAACCTTATTGCTTTAGCTATCCTATTCTAACACAATTGGACTTAATTCTTCAAGCAAGTCCCAGTGGAGGTATAATGATACCAAATCTGTTTAGTTCCATCTTCAACAATAATATAGGTGGAAGATAAAAGGAGAAGAGAGATTGTAAATTCTACGTACAAGGCAGGATTAGAAAAATATCCCTCCATAAACAAGAATACAAACAATCAAGTCCAATATTAACTGTCCTCTAACATATTTCCTGAATAGAAGACAATCAGAGATCAAAATGAACGATTATAGTTCCAAAGAAGGGAATAAACTATTAACCATGAACATCCATTAAATTTCATTGTTCAAAGGGGTAGTAACAATAGCACTGTATCCAAAATCTACAAGTAAACACTTCCTCAGACATGGTGGAGGAAGGAGAGAATTATCAGAAGAGTAATTCTTAACAGTCCTTCTACACCCAAGTGAAGTAAAGAAAAACATGATCAAATACGATAAAGCTAAGCCTCCAACAACATTCCCTAAACAAAAATACATGTTACTTCTTTAGAGAAAGAAGCAAAACAAGTTCAATGACCAAAGGCCAAGAAAATTAACTGACAATTCAACCATTAATGTCCAAGTAACTACTCAACTCACAAGTTTATAACAACAAATGTAATTCAGTGAGCTTAAACTGAAGATAACTTCCCCTTATATAGATTAATTACATCAATTAAAGGAGTTACCCAAGTTCCCAAAAGAATAAACAAATAGAATAACACTTCATTAAATTACCCTTTTTCGAGCAACAACTTCCTTTCAAGGAGATAACATGGTAAACTTACCCATCCTTTGTTGGTGAATCAAAAAAGCAATAACAAGTCTTAACAGACTAAAGCTTCCTTACAAATCCCAACTCAGATCATTGCATCATCCTTAATAACCACTAAAATAGGCAAGATAAAACCCAACCCAGATTCATAACCACAAAGAGATATAAAAGAAACATGGACACAATCTCAAATTTTGTGTATGAAAAGAAACTTAAGAAGTTATACTAAATCCATAGATGTGAAATTTTATTTCCCTCAAGGATTCATTCAAGCTTAGAAAATAGTTGAGTTACTCTATAATTTATATACTGAATTATTCTCACAGAAGTGATACAAGATCCCATCAAACAAGTTCCACAATTAAAGAAAAATGAGTTACTCACGAGTTTAACACAACTCAACAAAAGTATAAGTAGTTACACTTCTTCCCAATGCAAACAAAAGTTAAGCATATCTTTGAAATTTCCAAACAAGGAATTTAAAACCCAGAACAGATCTTCCATCATAATAGTGGAATCAAACAGAAAAACACAGTGAATAATACAAGCATCAAAAGCAAGATCATAACATTCATCAACAACCCATTCATTTCCCAAAATCAGAGTTCTTTTAATGAAACTCCTTTATTTGCAGAAGATTTCCAAGCAAAATCCAATAGTGTCTTCTTCTTGCCACTATGTAAAACCTATTATAACTCTTATACCTTATTTTTATTTCCTTTAAAGAGTCCAAAAATAGCTCTAGGTAATGCAAAAAGAACCACTCAGGTAAGAATGGATCTCGTAGTTCAAGGATAGAAAAACATCATGCAAAGCTCGAGCTCGAAAAAAAAATAAAACAAAGAACAAAAACAACCATGCAAAACCTATCATGCATTATCCTAGGTAGTTTTTCACCAAATTCTAAAACATTAAATGCAAATAATAGATAGTTCCCTCCCTTTTCCACACCACCACCATCTCCAATTTTGGCGAAGACTACATTAAAATTTTGCATGCAAATAATTTCAGTGGAGATGCCAACTCAGCTCTCCCCAAATTTTCCAATGCCCATGCCAAAGTTGGTGGAGTAGGAGATAAGAATGCATTAATTCCCATTCAATTACCTTGAAACCAATGCCACCGACCCTCCAGTGCCCATGTGTTCCTCGATCGCCCCCTTTAGGTTTTCCACATAATAGTTAGGTTAGCATAAGTATAGGATATCAACATAGGTCCTTAGGTAGGTATTAGTTAGGGTCTTACATTTTAATTTCAAGAGACCAAAAATATATAGGTTAGACGTAGCTATAGTCTTAAGTTACTAACATTTTATTCATGGATACAACAGTTCCCAATTAAAGCCACCATTACATACTAGTAAAATAAGAACCAATTATGACATCAACATACTCATACAATAGGGTCTAAAGACCTTATTAATTATCTAACACAATCGGAATCCAACGATCGGTTGATCAACAGACTTGGTCATTTTGACCTCAAAAATTTAGAATTAAAAGCATACATGGGATTAATGGAATTTATCCAAGGTAATATTGTTCTGAAATAGGAAGAGTTTATAAAAACTAAACCCAGATTTCTCAATCCAAGAAATGCATTAATTCTACATTAAGGAGGTGAATTGTTCATTTAAATTAAGTGAAAGTCCGATATAATGTGTTTGTTCAATAGATGATTTATTCCCTACTACAAACATGATTTCACAATTCATAAGAGTACACCATATTAAGACCAAATCACTGTCAACATTTGTAACTTCTTAAGTAGAAGACATCTTAGGTACATTGTCCATGCTAGGGGCGTTACAATTATTCTCGGTTCGTATGAAGTGAGAGTTATTAACATGTTTTACGGATGGAGCTCGTAAGTAGGAAAGATGAATAAAAATGAAATATTTTATTGTTCATTATGATTGATAAAGAATTATTTTACCACATATTTAATTATAAATTATAAAAGTACCATTGTATTTTCATCTAAATTTAAAGGGGGAAAATTAGGCATTCCGTTGTAATTATTCGGATAAGAAATAATGAAAGAGGAATTTATTGTACTCTATTAAGTCTTGTTGTATCAGTATTTCTATGAAGAGGAAAGAACTTTGCCTATTGTTTTAGTGTTTATATTAATATAATGTTATGAATTAAGAGCCCAGTAATGTGTGAAATCAGTAATTCTATTTGAGGTGCAATTATGGGAATACATATTATGGGTTAAATAAACATTAAGTTTATATCTTGAATACATATGTATGCATATTTACAATCTATCCAACTTAAATGCAATGATTATGGGGTTGTATCTAGAGGAAAGATTACATAGTATCATGATGGTTTGATATGCCATAATAGGCCAAGTTATTGAAATATTACTCTATTTTGTGAATGCAGTATTATGTAACCAAGGTTGTGCTAATAAGGTATAATACTGAGATATAAGATGTACTCATTATGTATATAAGTATTGAGTTGCTTCGTAAAATTATCTTGTTGGTTCATTAGCTAAATCGATTATACGAATGGAAACTTATAAGAACTAAGAATGCCAATGTTCAAGGAGAAACATTGATGTATTCTAAATTGTAAGAATTGTTAAGGGAATTAGTTGATTTTAAGTAGACTATTGTTTTAATAACCGATTACAGACTTATGTATGAGTAACTAAAATAATTGAGATTGCCTAATTGTACTATCTACTATTGTTTAACAGATGGAATTAATCCCATAAAGTGTTATACTAAACCAAATACTTACTTATGAACTATAATAGAAATTGTATATTTATTTAAGTAAAGGGATCTAAATCTATAACTATTATATGTAAATTATTATGATTGCATGACTGAAAATATGAAATTAATGTACATGAAATTACTCGTGTAGATAGTAGGTGTCGATTCTTCCAAATCAATTATTGTTCAAAATTTGATATTGCTACTTAGTAACTTGATTAAGTATTCTTAAATTCATAAGATATGACATTCCCATTTAGAGTAACTCGACAATCCTACTCGATATGGTCGCTACCACACTATAACCGCTTAATGATAAAGGTCATTATTTGGTTATATTGGGGCATCTACTATGTCGAGTTATCTCATCAAGCTCCCTAAATGAGAAGGCCATAATAAAATAAGATGTAACTTTTTTCTTAGGTACAAATGCGGGTAGTGCCACATGATAAAGTTCCCAATGTCATCTTATGATGACTACAGGAAAGTGAGTGACCTGTAATGATGAAAATCATTATAGGGACACTCACTCTCCTTAGTCATCCCAAGACGACACATTACGGAACTTATCCATGTTGGTTGATCTAGATTTTTTCCTTGTAAAAACATGTAAATGATTAATATCTAGTTATTTGATCCTAATCTAGATAATAGTAATTAAGTTATTTTTGAAAGAAAATTTCCACTTGACAAATGTGCCATCATGGGCCGAGCATGACATACATGTCTCTCAAACTTTGATCAAACTACTACAAGGTTGTTGATTGCACTTCCCTAATTTAACCTAGGACTAGGTTATAGGATGTCGATTAGGATTCCATGGCGAAACCCAAGTAGAAACTTAGAATATAAAGACTTAATTATCATTGATTAAAAATGAAATCATTGGTATACAGGGTATACTTTCTCATAAAGTGTGATATGAGATATCGAGTGAAACAGAATCATATAGCTACACATAGTTAACTATTATAGGATGGATTGATCTGAATGGGTACTAATTCAAAATTAAGTGAATTCAAAACAAGGAAGCATGCGATATGAACTTAAGATTTATGCTGGATTTAAATATATGGGTGTTTAAATCAAGGAAGCATCCCCTTATATTGAAGTCTAAATTGAGGTTGTTACATTTTAATATCATAATTGAAGGTTATATCTCTTGGACCTATTGAGTCCATCATCGATAAAAATTAATTTTTCTTGTTTAAAAAAATTGTTTGACCAAGGGGAAGTATTGCTAACAACCCACCTTTGGTGGGAAAAGTAGCCACAACGTAAATAATTGATGAGATACTTGTTGTTCTGTAAGATACACATAATCATATAGTTGTACTTGAACATAAGGTGGTGGATAATATAAGTATCGGTGGTAGTGATGGTATAGAACAACCTGAAAATAATAACTTGAACAATGAAAAACAACAACTCAAATCAATAACGCAGCTGCAAGAGCTCACTCAACGGATGAGTTGTCTAAGGACATAAAAATAATAAGTCAACCTAATCTTGAAGATGTAACTCTAGGGTATGGGGATGAGAATTGAATTATAAAAATGGAAAATTAATTTGCAATAAGGAACTTTTCGAAGAGAAAAAGGTAGTATGGGGACCATATCAACTCTCCAATGAGGCATCCTCATGGTGGGACAACTGGAAAGAGGAAGTGGGAGTAAATGATGTAAGCATAACATGGGATGAATTCAAAGCATAATTTAGGTAGTGTTTGTTACCCAATTATATTATGAATAAAATATGTATGAATCTTAGACCCTAGCACATGGTAATATGACTATAAATGAGTACTGGGAGAAATTTACCAAACTCATCAAGTACATTCCATGATGCACTCAAACTAACAAGAAATTTCAAATAAGGACATTTATCATGGGTGTGAAACCTTTAATAAACGGTGAAGTTAATGTGTATGCACCATCGAAATGGAAGCAGTATTTGAGAAGGCTATTAGGCAGGAGCAGAAGCTCTAAGAAATTGATACTCACAAATATGAAAAGCTTAAACTAAATTACACTCCTTCACCATTTTTATCTGGGAATGCATGGGAAAGGAAGGAAGGGAATACAACTCATAATGGTGGAAATAATACTTCTAGAAAATTTAAAATGAATGGAAAATAAAATAGTGATGATAAGAATGATAGGTTTGAAAGGAAGAGACCCTTCTCTTGTTGCTTCTAATGTTGTGACAGTGGTCACTATGCTAAGGATTGCCCCTTAAGAAGTAAGGAAAAAAATCTATAGAAAAAGATTCGGTGTAACTATAAACTAACAAAATGAAAAAGAAGCAACAAATGAAGGAGATAAAGGCTCTGGACCCTAAAAATTTCATAGTGATACCGATTAAACTACTAATATGGTCTTGAAGAACTTAAACCAGGGTTTTCCTTGATATTTTGGATACTAAAAACATTGTTTCTTTTAGTAAATTATTTTGTTGTCGTCAAAAATATGACATAATTAATATTATTCAATTAAATTATGACTATAATCACAATTATTTTGTCATATTTAAAACTGAATGATTTTGAATGATTGAATAAAAATTTGTTACGAGTGTTGAATTTATGTTTCAAATCTGAAAGTTCGTAAATTTTAATGGAAATGGATGATTGTTTTGTGAGATTCTTGAATAAAACATGTGTTGATTGTTCTGAATTTGAATAATGAGATATAAATCATCGGGATGATGATTCATTTAAGAGGGGAAGTATGTCACACCCCGCAAAAATTAGTTCATGATTGAAAAGGGTAAGCAGTAACTGATGATCACAATTCTTGCCCGCATATGTGAAACTGATGATCATGGCATTATTTTGTTTACATTTTGGAAATATATATATATATATATATGGTTTAGTATCATATTATGAATGATTACTATAATATATTATTTTAAATATGTTCTATTGGTAAGGTTTTTATACATCGAGTTGATGGGTCTAACATTGACCTCATGGTATATCATTACATGATATAGATTATGACTTATGATCTTGATCCAGAAACATTACTCTGATGATGTTAATGACCTTATAATATAGCTAAAGTTATGAAATTAGTTTATGGTTATTAAGTAGTAGCATACAACATTATAGTGTTGTACTATGTTGTTTCTTTGATAATTTTGGTTTACAAATGGAACTAAAAAGGAAAAGTTGCAATATGTTGATTCAACTAATAATTGTGTTGCCATTTTCTAAGGTAATGGTTTAGATGGAATAGGTTCCATCGTTCACTACTAGCCTATAGACCTTACCTAGGTAAAGGTGTTCTATAGGAGATTATTAACTATTTGGAATCATCATATTTGTTGATTGATTGAGTTACTAAACATGTTGATGGCTTTTGATATCTATGGGACATGAACAAGAAGGTATGTATACTAATGGCCAAGGAATGGAAAGCTATATATGATCATTCTATTTTGTAGTTCTAAATCAAAGAGTGTGGGCATTACCTTATACTAAGGGTTGAAACTGTTTTCTAACTATAAGGAGATCATGCTATGCAAAACTAGGCCTTGAATTGTTGTGGACTATTCAAGTAGGAAAGATCAAATAAATCGATCATGCAAAGGTTATAATTGCTTATTCACTAACAAGGAATTGTTATTGTTTAATTATTCCTATGAATCTTAAAGGTAAAAATTGACCCATGAGTATAAGATGCAATTGTCTTGGTCAAATAGCCCTACATCTGGATAAACTGGAATCAATGGAAAAATTGCCAAATATGGCGAGGAAATTAGAAGGCAGTGTTGATAGGTTCAAAGCCACCTACATGGCACCTTGGAATTTATTATTCTTTAATTGTATTGAATTTGGAAAATCTTCATGGAGAAGATACCACCATGCAAGGAGAAGTCCCATTTTGGTTTGGCATTATTTTGTGAAGCTCGAATATGGGGGTTCTACATGAAGGGTTTCTATTTGTCTATTTTCGATTTGTAACTGTAACTTTGGGAAGTGAAAATGTATGATGTTATTTTAGTGGAATCAAGGACCTTTTTAATATGAAATTTTGAGAGCTTTTTGGAGTTGCACTGATCTATTTTCTACATCTTCCAGTAAAGGAAATATGGTGAATCAAGGGATCTTTACTATAAATTACTAAATATTTATTTGATGGAAGACTATGGTAGAGGAATTAGAGGTTTGAATCTAGTATCGTTTGGATTTTTGGCTGCGAAAGTTTTTATGGATCCATTTTTGGATTTTAAATATTTTAAGAGGAGTTCAACATAATTATTTGTCCTCTATTACTGTTTCAAGGCCTTTACATTGTGAGATCTATGTAAGGTTTCGATTTGAGCCATATATTTACACGTTGTTGGGAGATCTTGAAGCATTTGGTCACTATATTTTGGTGAGAGATTTTGGGTGGAGGTTGCTTGAATATTTGTGCAAGAAATAAACAATGATCTTATCTCAGGCATGATAATCTCTCTCTCTCTCTTGATAGGATTACTTAATTTACTATTTTCATAAATCAAATTTCTACTCATGTATTTAATAAATATTGTGGTTTTTAATTGACCATGGGGTTATTGTGTGTCCTAAAATCATGTGAATCCGGGTATGTAAAATAATAATTGGAAATGATAATTAGTATTAACTATTATGTTTACTTGTGAATGTATATTCTTGTTATATACCTAGAATATTTAGTGTGTGTATATATATATATATATATGAATGTTTATTTTATACAGAGCTATGTGACTTAGGTTTACCTTCTTAGTATTGATTATAGGTTATTTTTAACCCTTTCTTGTTTATTGACTTATGGGTATATAGAATCATTTCTTTATTAAGGGTTATATGTGTATAGTCGATACAAAATTAATATACAAAGATATATGAAAACTCTGCCTATATACATATAGGTTTTGTATATATTGGGTGATATTTTCTACTCCTAGCTGCTATCAAAGTGTGATATCATTTTGTATATGGGTATGTCCTCGAATCCCATAATTAGATAATCTGTTGGAAGGTTATATAACATTACCTAGATAAGCTTGTAGTATCGATGACCATAGGCATTTAGCTGGAGTTGAAATTATGAAGGTTGTATGGTAATGTTTCTAGAATCCTAGCTTCCCTATATTTGAAAATATAATGTTGTGTTTTTGAGTGGTTCACTTTATTAAAAATAGTGTTATCTTTGATTGATAAATATGTGTAAACCTAATACAAAGATACTATATATATATATATATATATATATATATATATATATTTATATAGTTTATATTTCCGAGTATTAACTAAGTAATAAGTATATGAGGAAAACAAGAATGGCTGACTTGTTAGTTAAAATGTTTGGTAATGTTCAATACTAAATTTTATTTGAATTAATTAAGTATGGTTGAATATTTTTTTGTACTTGAGTTACTGCATTGAAATAGTTACATTGAAATGTAGTAGACAACAAAGTTGAACTCATGAGTTTTCTGGAAATATTTCAAATGAGTTATGTGATCTTTTTGGTAACTTATGTGAATTTAACCAAGGCAGCATTTTCATTTATGTAAATATTAAATGACGTAAACCATTTAAGGGAGTAATAGAGTTTATCATGCTCGGTTTGTATGAACCGATTCTTAACATGTTTTGTAGATGGAGCTCTAAAAGTTGGAAAGATGAATAAATTTGAAAGAGTTTATTGTTAATTGTTATTGATAAAGGATGATTTTATTGAATCTTGAATGGTAAATTATTGAAGTATCACTTTTTTGTCATATGAATTTAAAGGGAAAAAATAGACATTCTGTTGTAATTTCTCAGAGAAGAAATTATGAAAGATTAATGTATTGTACTCTATTAAGTCTTGTTGTATCAGCAATTCTATAAAGGGGAAAGAACTCAAACTTTGTTTTAGTGTTTATATTAATATAATTTTATGAATTAAGATCCCAATAATGTGTGATACTAGTAATTTTTTTAGTTGCAATTATGGGAATACATGTTATGGGTTAAATAAACATTAAGTTTGTATCCTAAATACATATATATGCATATATGCACATTTACAATCTATCCAACTTAAATGCAATGATTATGGGGTTGTATCTAGAGGAAAGATTACATAGTAACATGATGGTTTGATATGCCATAATAGGCCAAGTTATTGAAACATTACTCTTTTTGAATGCGGTATTATGTAACCAAGCTTGTGTTAATAAGGTATAATAAGAAGGTTCTATTTTTTGGAATAATTTGATACAAATCAGGAATTTTATCAAACAAGGTTGTAAATGGAAGGTGGGAAATGGCAGAGATATTCAATTCTGGTGTGATAACTAGACTAGCCTCAGTTTAAATGATAAATTTGGTTCTATCAAAGATATTCTAGAGAAAAAGTATGGAACTAAAGTCAAAGACTACATTGAAATGGAGGGTAATAGAAAAAGATGGAAGCAACTTAAGGTGGAAAGCGATGAGCTAAATCTCACAATATCCTTATTACAAGTGTAGTTGGATAGCATACCCCTGAGTCAAATTGAAGTTAAGGATGAAATTTTTGGAACAACTCAAGTGATGGGGAATACACTATCAAATCTGGATACAATTCCTATTTTGAAAACATCCAGTGTGATTTCAAATGGAGCAGGATTTGGATGCCAGAGCTAACTCCTAAAATCAATTTCTTCTTTTGGCTTGTTCTCAGAGGAAGAATAATCACAAATGAAAACCTTATCAAGAGAGGATTTATAATTCCAAATATGTGTTGCCTATGTAAAAAAGAGGCTGAGGACATCAAACATATTTTTTTGCATTGTGAGTACACTTCAAAGATTTGGAGTTATGCTTTTTCAAAATTCAATGTTTGTTGGACAATGCCAAAGGAATTTCTTCAATATTGGATTTAGTGGGATCCTCCTTTTAAACATTGTATTGTTCGGAGACTTTGGAAACTGGTTATGCCCCATATTATATGGAGAATTTGGAAAGATAGAAATGACATAATTTTTAGAAATAGCAGATAGCCTTGCAAGAAAAGCTTTACTAAGATTGGTAATGTAATTAAAGACAATATTGAAAGATTTAAACCTCCCAAGAATAAGAAATATCCTGAAGATGAAGAATTTATTCTCTCAAATTGGAAGATGGATATTGAAAATGTTTAGAAACAAAGAACTTCAAATATTGACAGGTCTCTAATTCATTGGATTCCTCCTCCAAACTCTTGGTATAAACTTAATTTTGATGGAGCCTCTAAGGGAAACCCAGGGGCAGCTACTAGTGGAGGAATAATTTAGGATCATAAAGGTTGTTTAGTTACTTCTTATCTTTGGCGTAATGGGAAATCAAACAAATGAATATGCGAAGTTCTATCAGTTTATGGGGTCTAAGAATTTACAGGGGATTACAACATTTAGAACATCATTGTTGAAGGTGATTCCTTGAATATTATAAATCATCTTAATCAGATACACCCTCCAAGTTGGACTATTAAATATTTCATTTAGGAATCTATTAATATATGTCATACCTTCAAAAATATTAAAATTGGTCATACTTATAGAGAGGGAAACAAGGTGGCGGATACCTTAGCTAACTATGGTACTAATAATAATTTCACCACTTGGGATGATGAAAAAAACACCCCCATGGAAGTACATAATGGTATTACCAAGGATAATTATGAGAATTCACATCTTATATAGAATCTCTAATGAGATTGCGTGGGATTTGATGGATAAGAAAGATGACACATGCGAGAGGAGTTATTCTAATTACCACCATAAAATTTTGCATGCTTCTTGGACTTCCAACTGGATTCTTAAAAATAGTATAGGAAAAACAAAAAAACTTTTCATGGGTGGTTTGCAGCAGAGTAATCATAAAAATAGTAGAGGAAGAAATATGGGGGGAGCTCCGTGCCAGTTAGAACCTAGTTGTGATCCTACTTGGAAGGATAACATTGAGCTATGGAATTATCTTCAAATGGGGGTGTCTCCAACTTTATCAAGAAAATCCAAGGTCATGATCAACACATTTTGAGTGTTTTTCCATAGATTGGAAGGACAGGAAGGTTAAATATGGAGGGAAAAGGGTGTTGATAAATGAGGAGCTAATTACGAGAGGTTCTTGGGCTAACTTTGGATGGCATTTTGTTCTTGACAAAAAGGTCCACAAAAGTACTTGAAGAAAAAAAGTTTGCTAACATAGGGGATGAGATCATATTTGTTAAGATGACATTCGGTAAAGCTACATTCCAGAACCCTTCCATGAAATTACTAAAATGATGGTGTGGTTTATATCCCTTGAAGGTCGCTACATTATTGTTCCCACAAAACACTTGGTTTTCCTTAATCACTTCAGGAGAAATATTGTTGTTTTCTTCCCACACTATCTCTTGAATTCTTTGGAACACTCCATTCTTGATTTTCAAAAACATACTAGGGCCATCCCCCTTCACCAGGGGCTCATCTTTCTCCTTCACAAGAATTTCCTCATCAATTTCCCTACCATTCCTGTTTCCCCCAACATTCATCTCAATCCCTCTCACAACACACCCACTCCCAACCCAACCAACTCTTCCAATATTAGGAATGTCAAGGATAAGAACCCTACACCCCACAAAACAACCTCACCTCCCTCTGGCTATGTCCCTCGAGTAATAAGGATATGGAAATGGTTCGCATATCTTGTATATCGATAATGCGAGGGTAGACAATGCTTCCCAACATGAGAGGGAAAATATTCTCCTTAGAATGGAAATGATAGAAAATGAGGTAGAAAGTATCAAGAAAGAGATACACAAGCTAAACAAGAAAAAGGGATAAAAATATAAATGATGATGCGATTTGGCACAAATCGGACTAAAGAAATTCTGAAAATTAAAATTAATGAATAATAGACTGGGGAGAAACAAGGATAGACATGACCATAATATGGTCATCTTCAAAGCAATAAGTGAGTTTCTTGAACAACATGTCAGAAGCATCACATTGTTGAGTGGATTCCCTGAGGATATTTGGGGTACTAAAAAGGAGAGAAATCAGGTCATCTCACAACTGAACATTAATGACCCAACACATGTCACCACTCTGGAAATTTTTACCTCTATGCAGATGATCAAATAGAAGATTGGAAGGGCCTCGAAGAAATAATACCTCCTGGGTAGGCTAGAGGAGTTCAAGTTGTTGTTTTGTTTCTGATTGTTTTTTTATTGTTTAGCTGCAGATTATGTCCCTTTTTGCTTTTATTAGTAGCTTATTTTTTGACTCTTTGTGTTGCACTTATCATAATATCTAGATTCATATCCTATTCTCGATGTTTTTTCATATTGATCCTTTATTATAACAGGATATAGTACCTTCAAAACTATTTTTCTTTAATAAAAAAGGTATAATACTGAGATTAATATGTACTCATTATGTGTATAATTATATAGTTGCTTCATAAAATTAACTTTTTGGTTGATTAACTTATTAAATTATATGAGTGGAAACTTATAAGGAATAAGAATGACAATGCTAAGTGAGCAAAATTGATGTATTCTAAACTATAAGCATTGTTAAGGAAATTAGTGGATTATAAGTAGACTATTGTTTTAATAACTGATTATAGTACTTATGTATGAGTAACTAAAATACATAACATTTTCTAAGTGTACTATGTATTTTTGTTTCATAGATGGAATTAATCCCAAAAGTGTTATACTAAACTAGATACTTACTTATGAACTATAATAGAAATTGTGTATTTATTCAAAAGGGATCTAAATCTGTAGCTATTATATGTAAATGATTATGATTGCATGACTCAAAACATGAAATTACTTGTTTAGATAATAGGTGTGGATTCTTCCGAATCGAGTTCTGCTGAAATGTGTATGTTGCTACGTAGTAAACTTAATTAAGTATTCTTAAATTCAAAAGATATTATGTTCCCATTTAGTAGAACTAGGAGAGCCTACTCGATATGGCCGCTGCCATGTTATAACCACTTAATGACTAAGGTAATTATTTGGTTACAATGGGGCATCTGTTATGTCGATTTATCTCGTCAAGATCCCCTAAATGAGAAGGTCATAATACACTAAGATGTAAGTTTGATCCTGGTATGAATGTAGGTAGTACAACATGGTAAAGTGCCCAATGTCATCTTATGATGACTACAGGAAAGTGAGTGACCTGTAATAATGAAAATCATTACAGAGAAACTCACTCTCCCTAAGCATCCTAATTCGACATTGTGGGACTTATCCATTACGGCTGATCCGGATTGGTGCCTCGTAAACAACTTGTAAATGATTAATATCTAATTATCTGATCCTAATCTAGATAACAATAATTAAGTGATTGGTGAAAGGTAAGTTCCACTTGACAAATGTGTCATCATGGAACTGAGCATGACATACATGTCTCTGAAATTTTGATCAAAAGTAGTGAAAGGTTTCTTATTTCACCTAGGTCTAAGTTAAAGGATGTCGGATGGTATTCCATGGTGGAAACCTAGGAAGACACATAGAATATAAACACTTAATTGAAAATGAAGCCATTTCTATACAAGATATACTTGCTCATAAAGAGTGATATGAGGGATCGGAGTGGAACCGAATCATACCACAACACATGGTTAACAATTATAGGATGGATTGATCTAGATGGGTGTTGGTTCTAAATAAAGTGAATTCAAAACATGGAAGAATGTGATATGAACTTAATATTTATGTTTGATTTAAATATAGGGGTTTTTACATCAAGGAAGGATAAAGTTTTTTTAAAAATTCCCCTTATATTGAAATCTAAATTGAGGTTGTTACATAATCAGTGCACACCAAGATGTATTCATTTTGCTGAGATTTTAGGATCTATAGAACCAATGAATTCTAAACCCCATTTGTAAAATGGCTGCAATGGAATCTAATCTGGCCTGGTTGGCTTACCCATTCTTTGGCATCTATCACACCTCCTAGTATATATTGTTGTCATCCTTATGCGGTGTTGGCGGTAATAACATGTTGTCAACACCTTTTTATTGTTCTTTTCACAAAAAGTTTTCTCCACATGGTTCATTGTTGTAGTATTTGAGGACATCATATATTTCCTCATCATCTATACATCTTCTATTGACATTATCCTTCCTGTGTGAAATAGAAATCGGCTATCTAACAAAAATTAACACTTTTCTCAACTATGTATTTCTTTTCATAATATAAGTAGTGTGGAGGTGTCTTATCCGAGACCAAGTAATCGGCTATATCAACATACCGATATGTTCCGTGGAAATCACAAATAGGTTCTCATATTAAAAAGAGTCATCCACTACATGTTCTTCATTATTAGTATCCATTCTTGAAGAAAGTCTATTACAACGTTGTCCTTACCAGGTTTATCCATAATGGTGACATCAAAATCTTGCAAGAGTAGAAACCATATAATTATTCTACTTCTTACAACTAGTTTATTGATCAAGTATTTAATTGTAGCATGGTTAGTGTGAATAAATACTAGGTAACTTGTGATGTAGTGTCTAAACTTATTAATAGCATACATAACTACCAAGAACTCTTTCTCTATGACTATATAGTTAAGTTCAACATGTTGTAGGTTTTTTCTTACATAATAAATTATGTAGTTTAGGACTCCATCCTTCTGTCCCAAAACAACTCCAATGGCATGGTCTGATGCATCAATATGAATGTGAAATGGAAAGTTCCAATCAGGTCCTCTTAACACAGTGCGCATTGTATACATTTTCTTCAAAGTTTGGAATGTGGTCTCACATTTTTCAGTCCACTCAAAGGTAGCATCGTTTCCCAGTAGATCAAAAATAATGGTGCTGCAATCTTACTGAAATCCTATATAAATATTCTATAATAACTAGCATGTCCTAGGAATCTCCTCACATCCTTATGTTTCTTTGGTGTTGGAAGATTTATAATTATCTATACTTTTGCTTTGGATTGGCCTAAATACCATCGGATGAAAGATAGTGCTCCAATAATATTCCTTTAGACATTGTCATGTAGTATTTTTCATTACTTAAAGACATTTTGTGTTATTTACATTTCTTTGAATCACTTTATCCATATTTTGCATGGCTTCATCAAAATTACTTCCATGTACTAGAAAATAATCCATGTATACCTCCATGCAATCATTTGTTAGATCTGAAAAGATGCTCAAAACTACCCTCTTGAATGTAGCAAGTTCATTTCATAAACCAAAAGGAAGAAAAAAAAATGTAAATTTTCCCCATGGGTACGTGAATGTGGTTTCATCTTAGTCCTTTGGTGCAATCTGAATTTTGCCATAGCCATTGTATCCAACAAGGAAAGAAAAATATTTATTACCAGTCAGTGTGTCAAGAACCTAATCAATAAAAGGGAGTGGAAAATGATCCTTCTTTGTTGCTGCATTCAACTCTCTATAATCTACACAAATCCTCCATTTTCCATTCTTCTTGGGTATAATGACAAGGGGTGACACCCATTGAATGTTTGAAATTGGATATATGAATCTAGAATCCAATAATTATTTTAATTCTTCTTTCATGATGTCTCTCACTACTGGGTTCATTCTTCTTTGTGGCTTCCTTATTGGCTTGTAGTTGTCTTTGATATATATCTTGTGTGTATAGAGCTTAGGGTGGATCCCATGCATGTCACCATAGTCCCATGAAAATGTTGTTTTTTGTTTCTTTATAAGAGAAATCATTAACAACACTTGTTGCATGCTCAACATTTTTTTAACATTAAGTGGATTTCCTAGAGTGATTTCCACTTGCTTAGAGAGATCAATCATGGAACATACATTGTTGCTTACAAAATTCAGTATGTAATCATGTGGGAGAAGTTGGTGAAGGATGCAATTCTTACCTAGAACGTTCATAGTGCTTTGTTGCAGTAGAATTTGGTTCACAAGATAACTTAGGCACCATAATCTGCCATCTACTTCTTCACTCCTTCCATAGTTATTTTGTAGGATGTTGGAAAGAACAACATCTTCTTCTTGTCCTTCAATTGTGCATGAATTCTCTAGCATCATGAGCTATTGCATAGAGATTTGGTCTTCTTTTAGCTCCTCAACCCAAATGGTTTGATCTTATTCATTGAACAATTGTGCAGGGGGATAAAGCATGAGATTTTTAGTACCACTTCCATTAGAAATAATCATATTACCAGATTTGCATCCTATAAATGCATCAACAGTGGCCAACCATGGTCTTCCTAGGATGATAGGATATCCTCCTAAGCTTTCTTTTGGTTGAAGAACAATATAATTAGAAGGGTGTTTATAAGAGTCTACCACTACGACTACAAGTTCAAGAACTCCTTATAGTTTCACTGTTGATCTATCTGCAAGCTGCAAGATTGTGTTTATTGGTATTAGTCCTTATAACTTCAAATCATCCATGATTTTATTTTTCATGACATTAATTTCTACCCCCAAATCAATCAAATTATTTTTTATTACTGTGCCATTAATTGTAACATTTACCAAAGGACTGCTTGGATCTATGTACTTGGGAAAGATTGAATTTCCAAGAATAATATCATCTAGTTATCTAATAAATTGTACAGATGGATCCTTTCTCTTCCTAAGTGGTTTCTTTATACATAGGTCCTTAACCAAATTTTTATAAATTGGCACATCCTTAATGGCTTGAATCAATGGAATTTTGACAAAAATATCCTTTAGCTAGTTGACAAAATCATAATCAAATTCTGATTTGAGGTCATTCTTATTTTCTTGTAATCTTTCAAGAAATGGTGGCTCATTAGCCTACATTTTATCCTTACTAGAATTTTGCTAATGTTGTTTTGGATCTACTTGCGAGTGTCTTATACTTTTGCTACAAATATATCTGCAACATAATTTTCTTTTTTGGATCGAGTCTTTGGCATCTTTGATTCATCCACAATATCTATAATGGTGGGTCCCTTTAGTGGAGGAAGTGATCTTCATGAGCAGAGGTGGATATTGTTGGCATCAACTTAATATGTAGGGTATTGAGTTGGTTCAGTGGTGTAGGATGGCTAGACCAATTTATTGGTGGGGTTAGGCATTGGATGAGTTGGTATATTAGTTTCCTTTGGGTGAGAGATTGCTTGGGAGTTTGGCATTAGACCTTGTTTCGAGGGTAAGGAGCTTGATTGTAGGATTATTGGTAATTGGGGGTGGATTATTCCAATTTTTCCATCCTCTCCAAGGCTTTTTTCATGATTGAGGGGTTTTTTCCATTATTGTTGGCCTTAAAATTGAGGTTTCCACTATTTTTGATATTGGTTAGGATATGGAGCCCAACCTTGCTGCTAATTAGCCCAAGGTGGGGTGGCATATATTAATTATTAGACCAATTTTGAAATTCTTGCATAGGGTCTTGTGACATACCTCCTTATCTTGGTGGTCATGGTTTTCTTTTAGCAACATAGAACACTTGTCCATCCTCTATTTCTATCATCCTGAATTTAGGTGAAGCCTCCTTTTCTTCTACAATGTTGGCTAATCCTCTACATCTGTAGTCATATTTCTTTGTTCTGCATGCATGGCATATCTATGTGAATGTTTTGTCTACATCTTCCCTTTTCTTCTTGGAATGGAGAGAATCTAATTGAGTGTCTATGTCATTAAAAACATCTTACTTCATGTTCTTGAAAATGATAACAATCTTTCACTTAGATATGTCCCCAATTATTTTGGTAGTTGATCCACCTCTTGATCTTACATTTCTTATCCTATTCATAGTATCTCTTGAGTAATTTCTGTAGGCTTCACAAATTTATTCAAAGGAATATTTTGAAATGTCTCCTTCTCCAATCATATCCAAAGCATCCATTTCCTCCTCACTTGAGTCCCTTCAAAAAGAGTAATTTGAGAGATTTAGGAGGTAGTCTTGTGTGCCTTGTGTTCTAAATGAAGAACAAGAATATTTTTAGATAGTATTCCAATGGTTCATCATCCTTATGTGTCATCTTTTATATTTCATCAGCTCCTCTACTACTCTTCCTACAATAGTCCTAATACTTATTGAGGAACTTCTCCTTCATCTATGCCCAATTGGTTATAAAATTTCTTCCCAAACCCATGAACTATCTAAAGGTTGCATCCTTGATTGTAGCAGGAAAGAGATTAAATTTTTGTGCATCCATGGTATAATCATAGCTCCTACATAAAGCATCAAACTCAAATAGAAATGCATTTGTGTCTTCAGTTATGGATCCATGAAAGTTAGGAAAGGCTGAGGGAGAAATAGTCTTCATAGCAATAAATTCATCATTGTCGTCAATGGGTAACTCAAAAGTAGTTGCCCCATTTTGAGCATTTTGATATAATTCTTCTGCCATATTTTTTTTCTCAAGAGAAATTTCAAAACTTTCACTTAGAGGATGTTCCTCTACTATCAAACCTTGTACAAAGGAATATATATATTTTTAGAATCTTTTATGGAAACTTGTGTTACTTATGGATTGAGTAAAAATATGACATGACCATCTCTTTAACAATGCATGCATAAAATACTCAACTCACTCATCATATATTATTAGGGGGGTATGAAGGTGAATTTACTAAAATTTAACTACTTTTAAGAAATGAAAAACTCTCAAAAACATTATAAATTGGCAGTATCCTGACAACAGTTCCAAAAATGGTGGTGCAAATTAACTTGTAAAAATTAGTATATTGTTCATTAATCTACAATCATTTATGTCGGAACAGTGTTTCGGTTTGTGTGAATTGTATTTTCATTGATGTCAAGTCCATTGATTTCATGTTGATTAGGTGAACTAGGTATGTTGGCTAGGTGATCTAGGCATGCTTTGGTAAGGTGATCTATGTATGAATGTAAGGTTACCTAGAAGTCTCTATGACACAAACAAGAAACAAAGGAAGTACAATTACAGGCTTTTTAGGTGTTAATTAGAGGTTTAAAGTGAATTCATGAGTTTTCAAGAAGACAGGGTCTTAGAATGGCAGTGTTAGTTCATAGTAGTTTTAGGTACCTAAAGTGATGAAATAGGGTGGTACAGGTTATGTAAAGCATGAGATATGTGTTGAGATAATATCTACAACCTATATGAGAAAAGGTTATGCTCAGCTCAGCTCTAGGAGTGAGATTTTAATGTTAGTAAAAAATGGGAGTGTTTGTGGATGAAAATGAGATAGGATAGAAAAATTTCGACATAATATTTTTATAACTTTTTGGATATGATAGAAAAAGGTGCCATGATGCTTCATTCCAAATTTAAGGTCAAAATTATGCCATTTATTCAATTCATGTGAGTTTTTGTGAAATAGGCTTTTTGAACAAAGTCATTTTGAGTTGCCTATCTTCTTAGCCCTTAAAAAAAATTATATGTTTTGCTTCAAATAAATCATGTAAGGAATTTTTTAATTAAATTTGCATAAAATTCATGTGCAAAAATAATTTTCTCATTTGGATGTGTATTTTAAAACTTGTGAGCATTTTTAGACGTGATTTTTCTTGATTCTAGCATGTGCCCCAAACTCCAAGGTGTAGCTGAGTTTTTATTGATATTTGATCATTTCTCAAGTTCTCAGAACTTCTTCAAAGCTCATTATCAAGTTTTCTTGAAAGCACCTAAATGGTTTGACAAGAAATATTTTCATATATTGTTGTCTTCATCATGTTGTCTTGAATGAAATCAAGGAGCTTTATTAAACTTCAATTGAAAGTAATGTCCGAGTTGATGTACTCATGCTCCATATTTAAAACACCGTGATCATATGTATGGTAGTTATAGAAATATGTTCCTTCATTAATGTAAAATTTTCAATAAAAATACTACCTTAAATCATCATTCTTTGCTAAGAAAAATAAGCTAATGCATTAGTTTTTAGGGTTAAATGTTGAAGTTCATTAATATAATGAGTCTTGAGACACGTCTGGATTCAAAGTAAATTAAATGGTCTTGATAAATATTGATTGTCTTAAAATTCACCTCAAATAATCAACACATGAAGAAGATTGAATAATTTCTTTTAAATAAATTGTCTTTGTTTCATGATATTAGTGAACAATGTTGAAACACTTCTTCAGTTACATGGATATGAGATGGTTCGCACAAATTAATGTTTTCAAAAGGTGGTAAAATATTCATAGATGCTACAACACCTCAAATAGTTTATCTTTAGTTAAAATTATGCAATAAATCTAAGTTTTTCTCCTCTCATGTAGGGTTTGTTAATTTTCTAGATTTTAGGATTTTGAAAGCACGTTTTGTTTGGTTTTCAAACTCTCTCCGATAAAAAGTTTCACCAAATTTCAATAATACCTCTACAAGGGGATTTCAAATTTTTACAAAATATTTGGATCGGTTTCATCAACTATAGAGATATGCTTTCATGGTTGCTTTTTTTGTAATCTATGTTTTTCCGGTCGAACGAAAGTCATCTATCTTTTATGATGTTACTCACTATTCAAACAAATATTTTGATTGTCTTGAGTTATAATGGAAATCACATTCCTTTATAAATCCATGGTGGAAATTTTCAAGTCTTAATGAAGGTGATTTCACAAGATGGAAGATTCTTATAATGCACAGTTGATCAGTTTTAAGGGACACATGTTCAAAGTAATATATACCTAATGTTGGGAAATGATGTCAAGCAGAAATCCAGGGTTTGGAAATATTTCTAATGATATGAACAATATTTGTGGTCCTCAAGCTTTGGAAATTTAATTTTCAATAAGGTTCGTGCCATAATAATTGAGTTTTGAAAATAGGTGTAGGGGCTCTTCATGATCTAAGGTAGTGAACTCAAAACAACCTTAAAGTTTTGAATGATAGTTTGAAAAGTGTGGAGTGAATCTCAAGGTTCTAATTCAACGTCAATAGACTCTTGAAGAAGGCCAAAAGTATTTTTCTTACTCTCAACTCAAACAAGAAGTATCAAAGATTAAAGTTGAAAGATGTTTGAGAAATTTAATGGACTCTTGAAGTTCAATAGTTGTGTGTGTAGGATAAAGAAAGAGACGTGTAAGGGAGAGTTGAAAAGTGAAGACTAGAGAGAAGTTACCAAAAAGATAGAGTTATAACTGATATGAGTTGTTTGTTTGTGTCTAGTTAGAAAAAATCAGAGTCCTTTCAAGTTAAAGGGAGATATGAATAGTCAAATCCCCTTTACTCATTGTAGAATATGAAGAGACAAATTCAAGAATGTGTGAAGTCAAAGAAGGTGGATATTTTGTTGAATGTTGTATAAAAAGGATGTGTTTTAGTCTTGAAAGTTGTTATAAAACTCCCCTTCTCTTCATTTCAAGAAAACCCTTGTTGAATAGCAAAACTCTTGGGCATAGCCCAAAAGCCCTGGAATTTGATTCTAGGGATGTAGCTAGTTGTATTATATTGTTGAAGATGAAGTATTTGTAATATCACAATGATGAAGGGGAATTGTCTTATTATTTTGTGGTTGAATGTCATTGAGTTCTTTTTGTTGTACTTTGTTCTAAATATCGATAAAAGAAAGGTTATGAGTTTGTCATGTATTCATGCAATGAAATTGTGATCAAGCACTAGGACAAGGTTATAGGTTCATTGTTTGAAGTTGAAAAGAAAAAAATTTAATCACAAGATTGATTCACCCTCCCTCTCAGTCCCTATCAATTCTAACAATTGGTATCAGAGTAGGCCCTTGTAAGAAGCTTTAACAAGCTAGAGGGATATCTTTGGTGACAAGGATGGGAGATATTTATCACATGAGATGGGAGTATAAATATGTAATGATAAAATGGAAAAAGTGATTGAATCACAAGTGAAAATTCTCAAGTGTGTATAGAGTCAACAAAAGGAAGGTCTAGCAGAGAAATAATAAATGAAGAAAGAGAATGAATAACTAAAGAAATATTTAAGCATCATAAAAAGTAATTTATCATCCTTTCAAGAGATCTCATAAAAATTGGATAAGATGTTAGGAAAACAAAAGGCATATGGTGACAGAACAGGACTAGGTTTCACAGAAGATTCATATTATTTACAGAATAATCAAGGTGAATCAATTCAAGGTTCTATAATAAAAATGTTTTTAAGAAATTGAAATAGTTTAATGTATTCATCTCATAAAATAAGATCTGTTAGGAAATTAAATACATATAATCATGTTGCTTTTCATGGAAATTACTAAAAGTGTGATGCTTATGGACACATGGATAGTGCATGTAATTCTAAGTTGGAAAATAAAGAATATTCTAAAGAAGAAACTCAATAACAAGGAAAGAAGGAAGAAAAAAATTGGACAAAGATACAGAGTTGAATGTTATCATTGTCATGAAAAAGGAAACCTAACAAAGTACTGAAAAACTAAATCATCAAACACAAGAAGGTATAAAAGAAAATTTAATGGCTATTTTTATGCTTGTAATGAGTTTGGACATAGGGATTTTGAGTGAAAAGAAATGAAGATTGAATATCTCAAGTGTCACAAGGTAGGGCACATTGCAAGGTTTTGTGATGTAGGAAAACCAAGAAAGAAACTCAAAGACCAAAGCAAAAAAATTAAACATAAAATAAGAAGGGAGAAGTTAGTAAATATACTAAAGAGGATCCCCATAGTGTAACTGATCACAAGAAGAATTATGTTGAGAAAAATAAAGAATCAGAAAAATAAAAATCAGTCAAGAAGAAAAAATAGAGCTCGAGACCTTATTAGGTCTCTCATCAAGCTCCTCCATTGTGATACTACACTTCATAAATTTGTACAGGTGTAAGAGAAGCAATGGAGTGAGGGGGATCTGTCATGATCAGTGGGTATGTGTCTTCTTCATAAGGTTGAGGTATGATTAGTATGTCTCATGGTCAAATTGAGTTTCTCTTGAAAAAAAAGTACATCTATTGATCCTTTTGGTGACATAATAAGATGCATTTTTTTGAGCACCTTAAATCTGTGTGCATGGTTTCTAGTCCGAGTTTGGTTTGTCAAGAAAACGTGTTACAAATAATTTTTGTAATTACTTGTATTGCATAATAAAAATGTTCATGAGATGTTAAAATGATGCTCTAAGAGTTTATGTCAATCTATGATAACCCGAATCTAAATTTGTAGTATTTTCGGTATGTCATGATTTGACATCAAAGAAAATAAATTTCTTAGGATTCTCTAGTCCGAGATGGTAATTTAAGTCATGTATACTATCAATGGTGTGTTGTGGGAGTTTATAGTGTGTGCCTTGATGTCAGCTCTATTTATGACTTGTTATTCAAAGAAATTGAAAAGCATGAAAAAGATGACTCATGAACGAAAATGGAAAAGTATGATGTTTTATCTCAGATGGTATTTTTTATCAATTAAGGTAATGTTGTCATGCAAATGTGCAACAAGGAAATCAAAATTTTACAACCATGAAAACTATACACCTTTACCAAATTTTTCATATTTTATCATTCGAGGTGCCCCAAGTCCTCCTAATTGGTGTTAATTCATTCCCTTAGGTGATTTTAGGAGTTCGTTGAAAATTAAAAGATTTGGGAAGTTATGGGAAAGGTTATCATTGGCCTTCCTAGGACTAGGGAAACCCTATGGAGTGGTAATGAAAATCCAAACCGGACACAGAGGTGATTCAAAGATATTTGGAAATCATATAATTTATTTAGGAATATTCATGGAGGACTCAAAGAAGTTGGGTCAGTTTCACCAAAATTAGGGTTCCCATGCTTAGGTAGTGCACAACCAAAAACAACTATTGAGCTTCTAAGGTGATTTCGAGAGATCCAGATGGAGTTAGGAGAAAAATTAAACATCATTGGAAAGTTAATTATAATACATAAAATATGGTGAAATTATTTTTTTGATAACATTTTGGCGTAATGGGTATACAAGTTTTTTTTTGTCATGCACAAGTGGAGTACTAAATCAAAAACCTATTTTAGGGATAAAATGGCATAATTAAGACCTGATACACCCACCATTGGATTCAAAAGGAAATTGAAAGTTAATATCATATAAAAATTCAACAAAAAATTCCATCTAGAGCTCAAGGTATCATCGTTTCAAGTTGTCCTCTTGAAGTTAGTTTGAGAGTTAGTCAAATTTTTTAAGGACACGTGTCAACTCCAGAGCCTGGCAAAGATATTTTTTTCCCTCACATCCCTCAAGGTTAGGGAAATAAAATATGGTAAAATTAACCTAGCCCCTAAGGATACTTCTGGTCACCCATGTGACCAGCCTTCCACCCTCAATGTTTTAAAGCTGCATTTTCAGCTTTAATCCCCTTTCATCGGATCTCTGCCACATGTCACCACATTTCTCACTATGGAATTTGATGTCCCTCACATCCATTTCATGTGAGTTATTTCAATTACATGAAAATTTTCCTATCTCCCATCTATACTTTATTTCAAAATTTAAAAAAACCCACCTGTTTCTCGCTTCGAACATCTAACATTTCCATACACACCCATATCTGCAAACTCCGTCTGCAACTTCCTACCACCACTCAACCATTTATAAACCTAGAACTAGATCCATAAAATAATTCAATGTTTATACTTCATGATAATATGTAGGTCATAGAGGAAGAATTGATTGAAACGAGAAGAAAGAACGAAGAACAGAGAAGAAGAAGCCTGAAAACTCCATTGCCATAGAACAAAGAATCGAAGAAATATTTCAAACCAATACATGAAATGATCCACCATATATTTCTGAGTTCTCCACTCTCAAAAACATTAGAAACACACCTTCAAACCTCTTGTTCACAACACAAAATTCTCACAGCGAAGAAATTTCACTTTCGGCTCTATGAAGGAAAAACCTCAATTCCCCGTCAAACTAGTAACCGGATCAAAGAGAAATTTCACCAGTAAGATAAGAAGAAAAAACCCATATCAAAAATGTAAATTTAATTATGAATGGAGGATAAAACAAGATCTGTAATTTTCATGGTCCATCAATGGTTGTCGTGTCAGAAGCATTGTCGTCAAATAATTATAAGTTTAAAATATCATAAATTATTGATCGAGTAAGCAAAAATTCACGGGGTGATATTGGGAAAAACACATCAGAAAAATTTGTTATACATAAATCCTACCCCGAAGCACACTTACAAATATAGCATGCCTTCTGCATAGATCACTACTATTTTGGGAAAGTCATCAAAAGAAGAACATGAGAAGGAGATGTTGAACACATAGAATGCACTGCAATTGGAAGTTAATTAGAACAAACATCTTGGTCTGAATTTTAAACATACTAAAACTAGTAAGTGATCTCATGGACCCCTACTAAAAATAGTAAAACAATCTAGAAGGTGAGGGGAATGTAGGAAGAAATGTTACTTTGAGCTACCATAATCATCGAGGTCTAGAAACGTTCATTTGTGCACTTTCAAAAATAGTAAGTTATCCTATGGGAACTTACTAAAAATTAAATGATTACTTGAAAGGATGGATTTCACATAAAGAGTGTGTTGGGAGTTGAATATTCAATTTGACATCACTAGTTGGTGCCCAAAGAGGAAAATTCTCAAGCACTTTCTAAAACTAATTACCTTTTCCAAATATAGTAGATTGAATTTCATATTCATAGGGGAAAGAAATGTACAAGTGAGGTCATTTTCATGGATCTCAAGAGTGTCTTTTGACACTCATGCGTGAGGTGGAACTCACAGTTGACACCATCAAACTATTCATAATGTATTTCATCAAGATCATGTTCAAATAGGTATGACAATGTTACAATGAGTCTGGACAATATTTGGCCAAAATATTTACCATCTTTAGAAGGGATCTCTAGGATAAACACCCGTCGTCGCAGAGAGGTTACATTAAGTAGTGTTTCTTAACATGTAATTCGAGGTGTCCGTAGGTCATTAAAAGTTAGTTTCTTGTCTGCAACATGAGTAAATAATTTGCAACAAGGAATTCAAGAGAGTGGGGATCTTATCATCAACATGACATGGAGAATTATTTGGCATCAAGTACAAACATCTAGGAGTTTTTAGGAGGAAAAGGATTCGGAGATTCAACATTTCATCTCCTTAGAATAATCAACGGAAATCATCAGGGGAAACATCCTTTATTTTCATATCTCTCTTCTTCCCCCAAAATTTCTCTCTCCTCGATATTCTAATCTTGCATTGGGGTTTAATTTTTTCATGTGTCTTAATGTTTCTAATGTAATAAGTCACCTTTATGTTATAAAAAGGGACTTAATGTTTTCCTAGGAAGGCGAAGAGTCTTAAGTCATGTTAAGACATACGAAGAGTCATTTGGGATTATGTGAAGAGTCATTTCCCTTTCATTAAATTGTAAATCCATTCCCATTTAAAATGGTTGGTGATTGATTTTGTAAACTTAAGAGTGTATTGAGAGAAAAAAGGAGATATCCAAATTCTTCCATTCCCTGCATTCTCAAATATCCTCCATTTCCCCACTATGTACAACTTTGGTATGAGAAATCAATACAAGAAGGAGTTTCTATCTTTCTTTGACTAAGATATTTCTTGATGCTTTGTGCTCATCAAATTCTATTTAGTCTTATTGATACTTCTAGATTTTTTTCTTCTCATAAATGCATGTGTTTAAATTATTAACTAGTGGGTGCAAGAATTTGATTTTCTACCTCTAACATTAGTTCTACTATTTCATTTATCACTCCCATTTCCCACTCTCTTAACAAAGTCATTTCTAGAAATAAATTACTATCTTTTACATAGGGTCGGTGGAGTTCCCCTATTGGATCACCGACCATAAGGCCACTAGGAAAATCCACCTTTACTCGCACATGCATATACGACAACTATACCGATTAAGTAGAGGGACTTGGATTTTGTAAGCATTGGTAAGAAATCCACAAGTTTTTCACTTGAAAAATTTTATTGCCAACATTTTTGGCACCCACCATGGGGTAGATTTAGCAGCATCTGTACCCAAAATATGACCACAAGGTCCAAAAATTCAAGAAAATAGAATATCTACATAAAAATTGAAAAAGTTTAAAATTAGAGTTGATAGAAGTCCATTTCTAAAAGACACAATGTTTATTCTTGCAAGTAACCTTACGTATTCCACAATGTCTTTTCATATTCCTATTACAAAAAAATTTAGTTCTAGAATTTGAAGAAGAATTTGCTGAAGTAAAATTTGAAGTGGAAATAATGGTGGATGAAGAAGAAAGACCTCAACCCATTGTTCCATGGGGAAGAAATACCATCCTTCTCACTCTTGAACCACCTCTTAGGTTCACGTAAGAAATTTCCAAAGTTCAAAGGTGATGGCTCACAACATCTTGAAGAACACATTGCTACTTTCACCACATCATACGAGATTCTTGGAGTTAAACATGAAGACGTTACCATAAGACTGTTCATGGAGACCCTCCAAGAAAAAGTGGCGAAATGGTTCTAACTCCTACCGGCTGATCCACCACTTGTTGGAATGACATCAAAAGGAAATTTAAGGAAAGATTCAGATTCACTAAGGACTGTCGAGACATCCTTGTTAAATTAGCACAAACGGAGAAAGGATAAAGTAAAACTATGAGAGCTTTCGTCACTCATTTCTACTAGTTTCTTTGTAGGACATTGGAATAAGATTCACCATTTGAAAATAACATCTAGAGATTATTAATCAATTCTCAATCACCAGAGGTGGGATTTTTCCTAAGAATATTTCAACCGAGGGATATTGTAGAAGCACAAATATTGGACATTGAACTGGATGACAATCTCATCATATCTGGAAAGATCAAGAATCCCTCAAAGGGTAAATCTCAACATCCGGGAGATGAAAGAATAGATCCGTTGCTGAAAAAACTTGTAAATGAGATGAAATCATTGAATATGGAATTTTTTGAATGAGTATCTTCCCAAATAAGAAACACAAATCAAATTACAAGAGCACCATGAAGGCTTGCCTTGGAGGCCCCACCTATTAATGCAAGTTGTAGGAGTAAGGAAAATGAAGAAGATATTGAACAAGAAAGTGAAGGTGATGATCTCCTAGAAGTTGATGATCTTAAGAATGATACACAAATTATATTCTGTGAATATTCTTAAGGTGATGAAGATTATGAAGAAGATACACCTAGCTTATCATGTGCAAAAGTATTCATGTGTTCTCGATGAGAAATGAGCCTTTTCTTCCACTACTACTAAAAATAAGAAGATTGATGATTCTCCTATGGTGACTATAAAAAACAAAATAATCATTCAAGAATCTTCGTTCCCAAAGATCCATGGAGTCTGCATTGTTGAAAATTTATCTTGTAGCAAGTAATAAGGATCCTGCAATTCCAAGTAATTCTACTAATGCCTGTCCTAAATCTAAATATTCTCCTATACAATCTAGTACTTTGAAATATCCTAGTGTGCCTTTCAAAATTCCCTCTCGTTACCCAAAAATATTGTCTTGCTTCCAAAATTGTCCTAAATCCAAAAGTAGACCCTTCATCACCCTTTCCCGCATATACTTATTTTTACTTCATAGACTATGTGAACAAAGCCAAAGTCTAGATTATCAAATTGGATATCTACGACTCATCCCGAACAATTTGAGAGATTTGATCAATATATCAAAAGTGGTAGTTTAACACCCAAGTGGTGACTCATATTTCTAAAGGAATAATACCAAACCTACCTACACCAACCTCACAAGACATGTTTTCTTTAAGTACATCCAAGATGGATAAAGTTGAATCTTTCTGTGTCTCTCTTCTTGTTGGAGAATATTTATTGAACAACTACATAATAGATTCCAGTCCCTATGATAATGTAATGCCTATAAAGGTTACCAAGGCTCTCAAATTCACCATGACTCCACGCGGTGGCTCTTATTACTCCTTGCATTCAAAAGAGGTCCAAATTGTAGGGAAGGTCAAAGATGTATAGGTGGCTCTCACCAGATTTCCGATAATAAAGTTTCAAGATGATTTTGGTAGTAGACATTTTGGATTCATTTGGAATGTTGCTAAGTAGAGGTTTTTATCAGAAATTGGGGGGTAAAATTTAGATTAATTGGTCATCCAAAACCATACCATTTAAGGGAAACATCGATAAATTACTTCCAGAGAAGAAGATGAGATACACGGTGTAAAATTCTTGAAGCCCAAAAATCAACATCTTATATCAAGATAGAAGGTGGATGAATTACATTATGACAACCAAGGAGGAATATGATATTCCCATCTTGATAGGGTTAGACATGACTTCCTGGAGAGGTATGTACCATGAAGAAGCTTTGAGGAGATTCGAGTTACAAGAGAGCAGCCCCAAATTTTTGGAATATGTAAACCATGAAGAAGAGGAAATGATTCCCGATGAATCTCAAATGGAAAAACTAGCTTATACTCTTACCAACAAAGAGGAGATGTTCTCATTCCTATTCAAATGTTGATATGATCTCAGTTATGTCATCCATGTAGGGACAAGACCATCTTTTGATGAGCCCATTAAATGTTTGAAATAATTATCTCAGACAAAGAACTGCTTAGAGTCACGGAAGAAACACAAGACCCTGAGCTAAGTCTAGAAATCCTAATGCAAGTGATGAATCTACAAGACAAACATGAATCTGATTTAGAAGCATCAACTAGTTTGAAGATCGGCTATGTTGAAATAAAGAAAGAGGAGAAATATGTTTCCCCTCCTAAGCCAATGATTGATGGATGGAATGATGAAATGGAGATATTTTCTTTCCCATTTGAAGATGAAGACTCTATCCATGATGAAGAAATTAAAAAAAGGAGTTTTGAGGCCTTTGAATTTAAAGCTCCTCTTGATGAAGGATCGATAGAATGCAAAAATTCCCAAGTTAATGAAGTAATCCCTCTAGATTGTTTCCTTGAGTTTCAAAATAAAGATTCTTCAAGGTGTACAAAGATGAGTTGTAGGAAGTAACAAGGAGATCTACATGCAAGAACTATTAGA